>OY754311.1:38905202-39260309 GCA_963573325.1 Astragalus glycyphyllos | reverse complement strand
AGAAATTAGGGTTTGATTGATTTGTGAGAAATCAACACGAATCTAAAGGGCTTTTGTGATTAGAGTATAACCTGAGTATAAATCAGCAAAGATTAGTGAAGATTGAGCCCCAATCCTCACAGTTCTTGAGAAGAAGAAGGTTCGCAAGTGACGAAGCCTCAGATTGAGTGACTCAGTGCATAAAACCCTAGTTTACGCATCATCATCATCACACATCATCATTGGCAAACAGATTGAAGGGTTTCAACACTTCAATCACCAGAAATTGGCAAGAGTATTGAAACCCTAGCATAGCTGCTACTGGGTTTCGTAGAGAGAGAAGAAGAAAGAATCAAGAAGAAGAGAGAGGAAATTTCTGGAAAGTGACAGAAATTTAGGGTTTCCACTTATATAGTGTGGGTCAAGTTCCGGGTCGCGTGTATCCACAAGCAGGATCCGAAGAGCTCCACATTTTTATTTTTGTATCCAGAAAGTAATTAGAAGAAGTGGATTGGGCCTCTGGTTGGGTTGGATAGTTTTTATTCACACCCCACCATTTGCTTGTTGCAAGACCTGCAGTTAAAGCAATAAAAGTGTAAGAAAAACAACAATATTCTCTTCCTGAGAGATTGAAGCATATATGGAAGAACAATAAAATAGCTCCTTAATTAATTATTTGATCAATTCTGTCTTGTATATGGTTTGGAAAATGCTATAGATGTTACGAAATTTTTTGCAAGAAAGAGAATAATGCTATGTGGCCGTATGTAACATTCATATATATATATATATATATATATATATATATATATATATATATATATATTATAACTACTATTCTCTCATTTTTTTTGATAAGCAATAACTTTTATTTACGGGGAGCACGAGGGATGCACCAATCCCGTACAAATACAAAGGGGCCTCGTTAAAACCTTCAAGAGCCAAAACCCACTGGGAAAAAGACTCGAGGAGGAAAAAGAGTACCCAAAAAAGTGATACAATGAACAAATACAACACAGTGCCACCAACAACAATCAAGGTGGCTGTTTTAGTTAAATAAAAAACTACACCAGCAACCAAAACTATCAAAATGGAAGGAATTCTTTCAAACTACACCTATTGAAAGAATTCTTATTTGTCAACACTTCATAAAAACCAACACCAGCAAACTGAGATGCCACCGTCAATCTCCTATTGCCTAGTATCAATGCCTTGATCATTCCTTCCATTTTGATATACTTCAAGTCCCTGACCCCAATTAACTCCTCACAAGTCACAACCATACCACCTGCTCTACATACCGAAGCTGCCACATGCCAACCAGCCAGGACCGAAACACTGCATTATTTAACAATCATCTCTGAGTAGATTCCTTCGCTAACAATTCCTCTTTGGCCAACAACAATTCCATGTTACCTTTAATAAAATTCCTGCGCACCATTCGTATCCCAAGCTACCCAAACTAAATCAGAAACACTGCAGCAATTAAAGTATTACCCTACATCACACTCCCTTCACATACAGTTCCACAGTCACCATCTACAATTCCTTGTTGTCGTTAATTAATTTCTTGTTCAGCTACTTAAACATAGACCATTTCCACCAACTAATCATACATTAGTTGTATGTTGTTGTCCGAACATAATTAATTTTTTATACTGATAGGAGACAACCCATAGGACAGTTGATCCCATCTGTTAAGGATACTCCACAATTTCTCCCCTTCCTAGATACAAACCAGCCCCAAGCAGTGTAAATTATGGACATTACAGTGTTTTTTACATTTACTCTCTCATCTATTGTTAGCCAATTGTTGATTAGTCAAATGCCCTATTTTTATACATTATTCTCTTTCTTGCAAAATCTCTCATAACAAATTGCAACGCCTATATGATTTTCACCCGCGTCCCTCCCTTAATATGATTACTCTGTCTTGGCATCCAAACACGAAGAAGAAATAGAATTCATGCTGTATATTGAATAATGAATCAATCTATTCAAGTTATCTGAGTCTGAGTTATATATACACTTGAGTGTTAAGAGCAAGTAAAATGAAACTAATCCTAACTAACTGACTAATCAGAAAGAAGAAGTTACAGTAACTCTAGTAACTCTAACTGTTAACTATAGGACTAGACTAAGCTAACTATGGTTACATAAATATCAGTGTGGCTGTTATAACTCTATTAGCCCCCCTCAAGTTGGACTATGGATATCACATAGGCCTAACTTGGAGATCAGAGAGGAGAAAGATGGAGCATGTAATGGCTTGGTGAAGACATCTGCAAGCTGAGAACTGGAAGGAACAGGAAGCAGATGGATGACACCCTGCTGAATCTTCTCACGGACTACATGGCAGTCTATCTCAATGTGTTTGGTCCTCTCATGAAAAGTAGGATTGTGAGCTAGATAAATTGCCGACTTATTATCACAGAAAACAGCAGTAGGATTGCAAGGAGCAGAGTGTAAGTCAGCCAGCAGATAATGCAACCATTGGATTTCACAAGACAAGCTAGCCAAGGCACGATACTCTGCTTCTGATGAAGACCTGGAGACTGTGTTTTGTTTCTTTGACTTCCAAGAAATAAGAGAATTGCCCAGAAAAACACAATAGCCTGTGATAGATTTACGTGTGTCAGGACAGCAGGCCCAATCTGAGTCTGCAAAACCAGAAAGAGTGGTGGTAGTAGAGGCAGAGAAGAACAACCCTTTTGCTGGTGCAGATTTGAGGTACCTCAGAACACGAGTGGCAGCCTTGAAATGTGACATGAGAGGCTTAGCCACAAATTGGCTAAGTTGCTGTACAGCATGGGAGATGTCTGGTCTGGTGGTGGTGAGATAGAGGAGACGCCCAATGAGTCTTCTATAAGATGATTCATCAGAATAAGGAGTGGAGTCTTCACTGTGTAACTTGACAGATGGATCACCAGGAGTGGTGACAGGTTTGGTGGCAAGATTGCCACTGTCTTGCAGTAAGTCAAGAGTGTATTTCCTTTGGTTGAGAAGGATACCTTGATGAGAACGTGCCACTTCCAAGCCAAGGAAAAACCTTAATTGGCCAAGATCTTTGATTCTGAACTTAGAATCAAGTATCTGTTTAACAGTAGTTATCTCAGTCATGGAATCACCTGCAAGGACCACATCATCAACATATACTAATAAAATGGTAATGGAAGTAGCAGTGGCCTTAGTGAACAGAGAGAAATCAGCCTGTGACTGAACAAAGCCCATAGATAATAAGGTAGAAGTAAGCTTTTGATTCCACTGCCTACTTGCTTGCTTGAGCCCATAGAGGGACTTATGTAGCTTGCAAACAGGACTAGACATGCTGCTGTTAGGAGGAGAATAACCTTGAGGGAGAGTCATATACACTTCCTCATGTAAATCACCATGCAAAAAGGCATTATTTACATCTAATTGTTCTAAAAACCAACCTTTAATTGCTGCCAGGGCCAGTAAAGTTCTGACAGTGGTAAGTTTTGCAACAGGGCTAAAAGTGTCAAAGTAATCAATACCTTCAGTTTGGGTATAACCTTTGGCCACAAGGCGTGCCTTGTACCTTTCAATACTGCCATCAGCATTATATTTAATTTTGTAAACCCATTTACATCCAATGGGGGTCTTGCCATGTGGCAAATCAACAAGAGACCAGGTTTTATTTAATTCAAGAGCTGTGAGTTCAGCATCCATTGCCTTTTTCCAACACTCATGTTTGGAGGCTTGGTTAAAAGTGGTGGGTTCAGGATTCACAGTAATTGAATGACAGTATTTTGAATATGAAGAAGAGCAGTGTTTATATGATAAAACAGAAGACAAAGGATAAAGAGGAGAGGAAGAAGAGATACCTGAAGAATTAGCAGCACAGCTAGACAGATTACAGTGATAATCTTCCAAATATCTAGGTGCAAACTTTAGTCTAGTAGATTGTCTAATGGGTTGTGTGGTGGAAGGTAAAGAGATATCAGTGTTTGAAGGTGAAGAAATTTGAGGGGAAGTTGATAGGGTGGGCAAAGGAGTTGTTGGAGAGAGAGGCATAGTGGTGACAGGTACAGCAGAGGTATCAGTATTGTCAAATAAGGATGGAGAGGGAATGACAGTGGCTGCAGGGACAGGGTCAGTGGTGTGTGAAGTAATTTTAGGTAAGTGAAAAGGAAAATGGTTTTCATAAAAGATCACATTTCTAGATGTGATAAGTTGATGTGATCAGTGGCCCCTGTATCTACTATCCACATATCTAATTCTTCATTGTAAATGTAAACCTTACCAGAATTGTCAGATGGTTGAGCATTGAATGCTGTTATAGAGTTTGCAGAATGGTATGGAACTATAGCAGTATTTGCAGAATGAGAACCAGAAGCTCCTTGTAACTTGGATGCTTGAAGTAACTCCAGCAGGCCTTGATATTGTTCTGCAGACAGAGAAATGCTAGCCTTGGACTCTGCAGCAGGTTGCTTATCCTCCTCATTGTGAGAATTGTTGTTAACACTTTGAGTATTCGCAGCATTGATGGAAGCATTGGTATTGTTGTTATTCTTAGTTTGATATCCAGGGGGAAAGCCATGAATGAAGAAACAGGAATCCACTGTGTGGTTATTCTTGCCACAGTTTGTGCATACTCTTGTTCCTCTCTGGAACCTACCTCCTGAATCACTTCTGCCACGACCTCTACCACCAGAAAAACCTCCTTTACGACTCTGAAACTGAGGAACATTGGCAGCATTGGCTTGTGCACTTGCACTATTCGCAGCAGTACCTTTGTTATTGTCTACATCAATAGCAATAGGTGACTCAAGTTGCCTCTCTTGTTGAATCACCATGGAAAAGGCTCTTGTCACAGCAGGAAATGGATCCATCATCATAATTTGGGATCTCACATGTGAATATTGTTCATTAAGACCTTTCAAAAACCTAATCGTATAGTCCTGATCTCTATACTTTCTAGTGGATTTCATAGCATCACAGTTGCAAGGAGTGGAACACTTACAGCAAGGCAAAGGCCTGAAATTCTCTAATTCGTCCCACAGAGACTTCAATTCAGTGTAGAACTCTGATACATTGAGATTACCTTGAGAAAGACGACAGATATCTTCCTGAAGATCTGCAATGCGAAACATATCGCCTTGATCAAAGCGATCATGAAGGTCTCTCCACGCGTCTGACGCTTTGTCGAAGTAGGCAATTGATTTCTGGACATTAGGAGACACCGATCGTTGAATCCACGAGAGGACCATGCTGTTGCAACGTGTCCATTGGTTGTAAAGAGCATCGGTCTTCGCCGGTGCGTGAAAAGTTCCATCAACGAACGAGAGTTTGTTCTTCGAAATTAGACCGATTCGCATCGATCTAATCCACGGTTGGAAGTTCTTTGTGCCTTCCAGTGCTGGTGTGACGAGAACGAGTGCCGGAGTTTCACTCGGATGAAGGTAAAACGGATTTCCGTTGTTAGTAGCAAAATCTCCATAAATCGCGAGGCTCTGTGTCATTGTGTTCTTGATTGGATGAAGAAATTGATGATAGAAGTATGAAATTCGTCAAAAAAAAATTATAAATGCGGAAGCAAGAAATCTCCGAAATTGAAAGGAATTGAAGAATTTTAGGGATTCAGAATTATTCTAAGAAGAACGATGAACCAGAGCTTAACGAAATAGCTTTGATACCATCTTGGCATCCAAACACGAAGAAGAAATAGAATTCATGCTGTATATTGAATAATGAATCAATCTATTCAAGTTATCTGAGTCTGAGTTATATATACACTTGAGTGTTAAGAGCAAGTAAAATGAAACTAATCCTAACTAACTGACTAATCAGAAAGAAGAAGTTACAGTAACTCTAGTAACTCTAACTGTTAACTATAGGACTAGACTAAGCTAACTATGGTTACATAAATATCAGTGTGGCTGTTATAACTCTATTACTCTGTTTAAATTCTAAAATCCATCAACATGTATTATAACCTGATAGCAATTCTTTACGTCACTTTGGGCAGAACATCTTGGAACAATTGATGTAACTTTGTGAAGCATGGTAATATAGTCAAAACACATTTACAAGTTATTCTTTATCCATTATATTTTACATTACGTGTAAAGGCATTTTACTGACAAAGGCCTTCCTCAATGGGCATTTTACTAAAACTAATATATAAAAGAAGAGAATTAAAATGGAGCCATTCAACTCAATTTCAATGCACCCCATTTCTTTGGAAAGCTCAATCTTGTAGTAGTTATAATGCTTCCCAGGTATCGGAAAATGTGAAAAATTTGTAGCTAATAATGTATATGTATATAAACTATTGAAACCAACAAAGAAATAAATAAAAAGAAAAGAGAAAGAAAATAATAATATTGAAGTTGTGGGAGGCCAATATTAGCCCCCTGGCCCCTATAATATGAAATTGAACTCATTATAGCATTTTCTCTGACTTCTTATAGTATATGATAAAGATGCTTTTGTCTATCAACCATGCATTTTCTCTGACTTATTACTATAATGGATGTCATTTTCGATGCCATTACCCATGAGACTCCCTAGTTTATAAAACTATTATCAAAATTGTAAAACAAATGAATATAGTGAAATGGAAAATTTGAGGAATGTTTGAGAATAATAGGTACCAAATATATAAGGACATATAAGGAAACTTTTTTGTATTAGTAGATTGACAAAGCAGTTGCACTAGGAGATTGATGAAGCAGATTGGGAAATTAATAAAGATCATCTAGTCTAAAACCTTATCTGAACTAGTGAGATTTCTAATAAAAACTGAAAGAAAATCGAAACAAATTAAACCCTTTTTTCAGAAAATTTACTATCACTAATAATATAGCTTGTAATAGAGGAACATGAATATTGTCAAAAAAAATAGATGAACGTGAAAAAGAATAATTAATTTGAACTAAACTATCAAGCTTGAACAAGACTAGTTAATTGATTTTGAACAAAGACAAAAATACAACATAAAATTAAACACATTAGAATATATATTCCATCTTGGTGGGTGAGAATTCTTGGGAAAATTTTAGAGCATCCAAGCAATTCTCAGGAGTTTTGAATTGGTTTCAGGTTTACGTGTTAATTTCTCTAAGAGTAATATATTTGGAATTAATCCCCCTGAAAATTTCCTCGTGGTTGCTTCACATTTTCTCTTTTGTAGCATTGGCTCGCTACCGTTCAAGTTCTTAGGGGTACTTGTTGGGGCTAATCCTCGGAGGGTGTCCACATGGATGCCAGATCGACAAAGTCAAAAAAAGGTTGTCTCTTTGGAAGGGAAGAATGATGTCAATAGGTGGAAGGGTGACTCCAATCAACTTAGTTTTATCTTCGTTGCCACTCTATTTTTTCTCCTTTCATAAGGCGCCAAAGAAGGTATTGGATGAAACAGCCAGACTATAGCGACCATTTTTGTGGCCAAGAGGTATAGATTGGAGAGCATTATCATGGGTGAAATGGGACAATGTGTGCAGACCGAAAAGTTATGGTGACCCGAGGTTAAAGAACATGGAGCTATTCAATATGTCTGTGCTAGCTAAGTGGAGGTGGCGATTTCTGAATGATCCAAATGCGATATGGGCAAAATTACTAAGAGCAAGGTATGACAATATCTCTTCTCTTAGTATTTTCCTGGAAGACATTGGTATGGGTACTTTGAGGAGAGGCTCTCTTGGGTGGCGCGATATATGCACTTTAGGTGATGTTACTCTTGGAGATGTTGTCTGGTTTCGTAACATAGTAAGGAGGAGGGTTGGTGATGGAAGGAGCACACGCTTTTGGACTTATTATTGGGCAAGTACATCCTCTCTCAAATCTTTTCTCCCTCAACTTTTTGTCTTGTCTAGTAGTCCTCCGAATGCAACGATAGCAGATTCAAGGGCATGGTTGGATAGAGCTTGGATATGGAGGTGGGAGTGGGTTCGGCCTTAAAATGTTGATGAATAGGAATTAGTTGGAAATCTGGAAGATGCACTTGCTGTGTTTAGCCCTGCCAAGGGAGTGATGGATAGATGCAATTGTGCTCTAAATTCGGTTGAAGGTTTCTCGGTAAAATCCTGCTATGGAGCATTATTGGAGTTTTCTGCTGAGTTGGTGATAGATGATGATTTTACAAAAGTCGTGAAACACTTGTGGGCCTGCGACGTTTCGTCTAAGGTTCTCATTTTTGGATGGAGATCTCTTGCAAAAAAAACTTGCCACAAGAGATAGTCTAGTTAGCCGTGGAATCATTGAGCAAGACCTTAATAGTAGCGACCCTTTATGTTTTGAGGAGGATGAATCTATAGCTCATACTTTTTTTTCGTTGTAAATGTGCCACTGAAGTATGGAGTTCAATAGCAGGTTTGATTGGAGTGAGCGAGACTTCTCATGAGGTGCCTCTAAATCATTTTTCGCAACACAAGATTTTATTCAGGGAAGAAGAAAAGCGAAGTTAGATATATTATTTGGCTCGCGGTGACCTAGACCATTTGGGGTGCAAGGAATGATGTGGCATTTAAGGGGCTAGTCGTCGACAAAAATTCACTAGTTAATCGAGTTGTGGTACTGTCTTGGCAATGGTTCAAGCCGAGGGCTGGAAGGAATACAAGTTGGTCATTTGAGCATTGGCGTAGTAGTCTGTTTAATGTGTATTAATTCGGCCTGACTATGAAGCTGTTGCACAGGTCTGATTGTGAAGTTGCTGTGTTGAATTCTTCTTTTTGCTTTTGCTGCTGTAATTATAATGATTGTAGGAGAAGAAAGTCTCTTGCTGAGTCAGTTCGGTTTCTGTGTTGGTGTGCATTTTGGCTCTCGTGTGGCGTCTGTAATTCTGTGCCTGGTGCGGTGTGGTTTGTTGAATGGATTGTTATGTTGATCATATTTGCGGTAATATTAAACTATGTACGCTTACAGTTGGGAGGTGTTACACGGGCCTGATGAAGTTAGATGCAAAGGCAGAATTGTTTGTGGCATAAAATTGAGTGTTGGCAGCCTTGGAGGTGATTCAAGAAGGGAACAAAGCTGAGAATTTATCATGGACAACAATGTTACATTATCAGTAACTGAGAGTTAATATTGAGTCAGAAAATTGCTGGTGGAATCGGATTTGGCTGAGGCTATGATCGTAACTGGTGCAGAGATGCGGGAATTGTAGAGATTTGGCTGTTCACTGAAGTTTTTTGGGATCCTCTTTTTCCTCCTTGGGTCTTTTTCCCAATGGGTTTTGGCCGTTGGAGGTTTTAACGAGACCCGTCCTTAGATTTACACGGGTTTGGTGCACCCCTTATGTTTCCCGTTAATAAAATCTTTGCTTATAAAAAAACATCAGAATATATATTGCAAGTCTAACGTAATAAAGTTAAAACAATGCTTGTTGCTCATTTAGTTATCAAATTTCCCAAATAAAAGCTATTCCTACATAAAACTGAAGATCATTCAGAATAGGAAAATATCGTTATTACAAATGGTATCGAAAGCAGATCATTTTACAAATAGAAAGAGAGTAAACCTTCAAAATAAAATTGATAAATCAAAGATTTCACAATGAAACTGTCTCTTAATTTGTCAGATCATTCGCTAATAATTGTGTCAAGCCATTTTGTATACAGGGTAAAATCCCAATAACCAAGTTATATAATAACTCTTGGATTTTTTTTGATCAAAATATATAACTCTTGGATAAAAACAAGTAAGAAATCAATGACTTGTTTCTCCGATTGGACGAAGACTTTCCTTTTAAATTACTATGTGACTTCGAAATCTCCCTGCTTTAAAACTGAGCTCCTCAGTCATTATAGTACTTAAATCAAACCAAGCTAGTCCTTTGTCTTTTGTTTTGAAGAATATTTGACCCTTATTCCCCACTCCGATAGGATGCCCAACACAAAGCGGTGACTCAACAATGAAGAGCTTGGTCCATGATTCCTTAACATTGAGTTCACCCAAAATTGATATGTGAAAAGTTGTCATTTGGGGATGATATGAAATCAGGGCAATTGACAAGTTTAACACCACCAAGTGTGAATGTATGAATGCCAATCCATCATCATATCTAACATAAATGTTTGAGGGTATAGGAGTGATGGAGAACACCTCATTGCTCAAGTCAAAAGACACCAGATATGTTTCATATTCATAACTTTCTTTGGAAAATCAATGACAAACACCTTCCATGTACACTCGAGCAGACTCAATAAATGGAAAAGAAGGAGGAATATCGACTTCAAGTTTCTTTCAAGAGTTGCTTCTCAGGTTATATATCTCCCAAAGGGAATCTAAAGTCATATATTTGAATAACACATAATCATTGTCAAAATCTGATTCCGAGTCTGAATTCGGAGAATCTAGAAATGTTATATGTCGAATCACCTTATAGTCATCTTTTACACGATCATAACCAAATCCATAAATGTTATACACAACATGAAAGTTACCTGTCGAAGGTGAGAGAGACCACTTAACATAGCTTGAAGGAATAAGTTTGTGTTCGCCAGTAACTGGATTCCACAATACAACTTTTGTATAAAATTCATGGAGACAAAGATTGCCAGCCATTAACACTTCCAGAACTAAAAACATTAAAAAATGTTTCCCCTTCAAATGGATTTGGCCAATCATATTTGACCTTATTCTCAAACCTTTCACCCGAAAGAGAATACAACACGTTTTGAGGTGGTTCTATATCTACCAGATTTAGGAAGAGAGACACATCATCGTAGTAAGAATAATTTTTAGATATAAAATTACTGCGAAAAATGTTCATGAAATAAGGATTTTCAAAAAATAGGGCCCAAGATTTACATATGCATCCAAATCGCTTTAAAGATTTCAGAGGCAATTTTGATAGAACCGAGACGACAAGATCATTGGGTATATCAATTACTAACCTTTTGTTTTTCGCAGCTACATGTTTCTCCATCTGTGGCTCCCAAAATTAGTTTCACTTGCAAGGTAACCACAAACTAGTGCCTACGAGGAATAGGATTTTAGATAGCATATATAAGGCAAACGCAAAACACACTCAAAGTAGGTTATAAAACCATTCTAGGGTAGCGGAGTAACTGGAAAAAACGTTTCAGTTTATTGAAACAAAACTATGGGTCTGTTTGTTTTTATTGAACAAAACTATGGGTGCATTCATTTCATTTAGTACATTTGAAAAGTAATTATAATTTCCAAGAATATCATTCTCTTATTATTTATTATAAATAGGGGTAATTTTGTCATTTCGTTTCTTCAGGCCAATTTGGGGGCTTTTTTGGTAAAATCTGATCACAACAATAATTGCAGCATTGTTTCATCATTCTATACTTCCATACTCATTTCAAATAATGGTGAAACAACTATTGATTAATCACACACTTATTATTTGTGTTAAGTCTGGGTACATTTAGCTCCCCCCCCCCCCCCCCCCAAATCAATTTATAAAGGCTTTTTGGTAAAAACATGATCATTACATTAATTGCAGCACTAAGTCATCATTTTTTTACATCAACCAGATCAATGCATGTCATTTAAAATAGAGTTAAAAATATAACCCCGAACATAGTTAAAGGAACTGTGAGGACATTAGATAATTGATGCTCGTGCTAGTGAGCGGTACTATTCTTTGATTGCTTTACAAACACAACTTTGTAGTTCGTTGTTTAAACTGTGAATGGATCTATGCTTAGTAACTACTGATTCATCATTTTATATTTGTTTCTTTCATTTCAAATAGTGGTGAAATAACAATTGATTATTCAATTCTTAGTAAGTGAGCCTCTGAAAGAGTGTCTTTCTCTGCCGCAAAGTATTCTACAGTGTGTATCTCTGCCGCTTAGTGCTCTATAGCAAGGTGTTACTTTGCATTCGTCGCTTCAAGGTATTTTGTGTTTAACTTGTAGCAAAATCAACATTATTAATTAGGATAATGAGGCTCTTGCAATTGTTCAATAGGATTTGCAAATCATGTCGAGATTTGAAGTGCCCAAAAATTGGAGGACTCTTCCACGATCAGTGGTGAAAGTAGTGATTTTGGAGAATTCCTCTCAAAATCTTAGAGAAATAAAATGAAGCAACAAACAAATAGAGGGGTTCGCAAAAGAAATCATTGAACACGTGCTCGGGCTGTTGGGTCTAAACTATCAACATGAAGTGCTTATTCTTGGAATGCAAGAAGGTTAGCAAACTCTAAAATAAAGTTAATGATGTATTCCACTGTGTTTGCTGTTAATAGGGGTTGGAGTTCTATGTGGTCTTAGCTTTTAAATCTCCAAAGCATATTCCTTGGCAGCTTAAGATCAAATGAATTAGTTGTATGAAGAAAGAACTTTTATAATAAACTATGAGAAGAAGAAAGCATTTGCATTCTACTCTTTAAGGTGTGATTTAAAATATCATATAAGTCCTATTTATAGGAAACAAGCCTTGTAACCTGCAAGTAAATTAAAGCCTAACATAATGTGCCTTTGACACATACAATGAAGAGCAATTACAAGGAGTGAATTACAAATGAATTAAGGCCTACCATGAAGGTTTGTATATTCAGGACTTCTTCCATGAATTGTTGCTATTGAGCATGATATGAGGAAGTGATAACTATTGTTTGCTATGTAGATCTTGATGATGCCTCAATGCCGCCATATGTGAATAATCACATTCCAGAGTTGACTTGATCTGGATTAGAAAAATAACGTGTATTTGCATGATTAATTTGATAAACATTTATTCATAAAATAATTTCTTCAACTATATCGTGAAAATAAAAAAACAAATTTATATCTCATTTTGCTTTCTAATGCATTTTTTTGGTGATGAATTTTATCTCACTAATAAGTATAAAAGAATATTATCACATCAAGACATGCACATTTAGTAATATGCGCACACTAATTTAAAAGAATATTATCTTCAAGAACTATCTCAAAATTTTTCACAAGATATAGTTTTTTTCTCTTACTGGGATATTCAAATATAGTTTTTATTTTCCTTTTAGTTCATCAAGAAGTGTATCACAAGACTAAGGTTTGAGAAAACAATGCTTTGAGCAATTTTCTGTAAGGATACTTGAATATTAAGTTTTACCTCTTTTCTTTGTGCAATCATACAAGAATGCTTAATGTTGAATTCTTCCGGAATTCATCATGAATAAATAAACATGATAATTGTGTTAGCTAAACAAAGTTCACAATAAAATTTATATGCAAGAGATATTAAAAAAACATGTTAAAATAAAAATTATGAGAAAGAAGATGATATGATGATAGTGAGTTAGATTAATGAGAATATAATGGATGAATATATATCTTTGAAAAATAGCAGCCAAACAGATTAAGTCATCATTTATGTTAGATCTCATGCTGATAATGTGTTATGAAATTGACTAAAACAAAAATAAGCTAGAACTTTTATAATTGACTATAGATGAAGATGAAATAGACAAAGAGAAGAAGAGAACGAGAGCAGAAGAAAGAATTTTTTTTGATAAGAAAAAGTATATTTAAATATATAAAGATAGGAGGAGTATTAAATGTACTCCAACCCAATTACGGAAGTTCAATCAACATTGTTAACAATCTTAATACAAAGTAGTGGAGAAGTCCACCGGTCCGAAATTAAAGCGCCATCAATAAGTCCATCTTTGGCCAAACACCATCCCCATGACATGAATTTTACTTTGTTAACAACCTTGGGAATTTCCGCTACCGCTCCTAGGAAAATGACATTATTTCTTTCATTCCAAATCAACCACATTGTTGCCATCCAAAAAACAAACCGCATCTTAATCTTAATTTTGAAATGCGAAATAATACTAAGATAAGCCCGAATGTGTTGAACCCCATGGTCATCTAAATCCTCCACAATACCCAACCAATTCAAAACTTCTTTCCACACTCCTTTAGAGAAAGCGCAATAAAAAAAGGAGTGTAATACCGATTCATCATAATTATTGCATAAGGGGCACCGACTATTAGTAATAACACATGTCTTCTAGCAAGA
Source organism: Astragalus glycyphyllos (assembly GCA_963573325.1). Taxonomy (NCBI): domain Eukaryota; kingdom Viridiplantae; phylum Streptophyta; class Magnoliopsida; order Fabales; family Fabaceae; genus Astragalus; species Astragalus glycyphyllos. The sequence continues at coordinate 39,246,377 of OY754311.1, read as the reverse complement.
TTATCCTTAGTTGGCAACCTGTTTAAGAGTAACCTCCAACAAAACAAGGCTACTTTGGAAGGGACAGCTGCTTTCCACACAATAGATAATGTGTCTACTATATCTCCACTCAATGGGGTATTATCCAACAAGCTCAACAGAAAAGAATAACAAGAACGTACCGTGAATAAGTGTTGGTTGTGAGCAATCCACCTCAACCTATCATGACTTTGTTCTATCAATTGGACCTCAAGAAGAATAGAATTCAAAGAATGCGCTTCTTCTTGTTCAAGACTAGAAAGATGTCTCGACCAATTCAGCTCCCATCTCCAAAACCCCGAGTCCCATACTCCCATGTTTCCAACAACCTCATTTTTTTGAGACGAAATTGCATACAAATCCGGAAAAACCACCTTAAAAGGTTCGGCTCCCAACCTTTTATTGTGCCAAAAAAGAATGGATCGGCCATCTCCTAAAACGCAAGACACGACAAGATGGAAAAAATTCTGGTTTGGTGCCAAATCCTTCCCTAGCAACATCAAGTCCCGCCACCAAATTGAGTCCTTCGAACTCCAATCTCTCCCCATGTCACAAGACACCTTTGATATTAAATTACCATATCTAAAGGATAGAACTTCCTTCCACAATGCATATGATTCTTGAAGACACCGCCATTTCCACTTAGCAAGCAAGGAAATATTAAATAGCTCAAAATTTTTCACTCCCAACCCCCCTCCTTAGGTTTACAAATGTCTTCCCAAGCAACCCAACAAATCTTTCTTTCCTCATCATGCACACCCCATAAAAAATCTCGCTGGATTTTTGTTAACTCCTTAATAACAACTTTAGGAGCTTTAAAGAAAGAGAAAAAGTACAAAGGAAGACTGGAAAGCATAGAGTTAATAAGTGTTACCCTCCCACCAATGGATAGATGTCAACCCCTCCAAGAAGACAATCTAGCCCGCATGGAATCCACAACTGATTTCCAAGTAGATTTTCGGCAAGGATTAGCTCCCACCGGAACACCAAGGAACTTAAAAGGAATGGCTGCAGTGTAGCACGACAAGAAAACGGACGCGGACTCCAAGAAGCCATCACTGAGATTCAACCCAATTAGCTTGCTTTTATGAAAGTTGACCCGCAACCCCGATACTAACTCAAAGCTCCTGAAAATAGATTTAATGCACCGCAAGTTCTTCCACGTTCCCTGACCAAACAATAAGGTATCATCTGCAAATTTTAAGAGATACAAGCTCAAAGAATCTGACACCTGATAACCATCAAAGCTTCCCAACTGAACTGCTTTCTGTACTAGACCAGCATGTCCCTGCGCCACAATAAGGAACAAAAATGGGGATAATGGGTCACTTTGTCTAAGTCCTCTATGCATGTGAATTCCTCCGCTGGGCTCCCGTTAACCAAAACCGACATCGTACTAGTTAACACACAAGCTTGCATCCAATCTATCCATCTCTTCTCAAAACCCAACCTCGTCAACATATACAACAAAAAACTCCACGAAACTGAGTCATAGGCCTTCTCGAAATCTACTTTAAAGAGCAAGCACTCATCCTTTCTTCTCTTCACAAGATCAACCACCTCATTTGCAACCAACACCCCATCTAGAATCTGCCTACCGAAAATAAAAGCTGACTGACAAGGTGAAATAACTTTGTCAATGACTCTCCTCCGCCTTGCTGCCAGCACCTTTGAGAGAATCTTGTATAGACAGCCTACCAAACAAATTGGCCTGTATTAGTTTTTGGAACCAAGGTCAAGAAAGAGGCCGTTATAGCCTTAGGAAGCACACCTGTGACCTGAAACTCAAGTAAGAAATCCACAATATCCTTCTTAACCAACTCCCAACAGTCTTTTATGAATCTGAGATTGAAACCATCCGGACCTGGGCATTTGTTCCCATCACAATTCCACACTCCTTCCTTAATCTCCTCCTCAGTGAACGGAGCCACTAATAATGAATTATCCTCCAAAGATAGAGTTTGGAAGTCAATACCATCAAGAACCGGTCTAGAGAAAGGAGCATCCTTAAAACTATCCTCAAAGAAGTTGCGCACCTCCCTATAGATAGAATTTGCATTCTATCTATAAATATCTTGTGATTTATAATGAAGAGCAATTACAAGGAGTGAAAGTATTTCACTAATAGGAGTTACAAGAGCATCATAGCAATTTATAGATAGATATCCAATGTATTCACAACATTTGCCACATTTTTAGGGAGGGTAACTAGTGTGTCAATAAACTAGCTTTCAAAGATATTTTAGTTTCTAGTCTTAGTTGGTGGGATTTTATCCATAACTTTTTTCTGAGCAGTTCTATAGAAATAGATTTGATTTACCTCAATATTGTTTTATGAAGCTTTGATGAGTTTTGGTTCATGTCATCCTTTTCTATTTGTGTTTTTTTCCATTTTTGTCAGTAAATATGTGAAATGTTACAGATGATTGTTGTTGGGAGGGGTTTTAGCCTAGCTACGATGTCTTCTATCATTGTAATGCTTTTGCATGTCACTTTTTACTTAAAAAAAAGACTATAAAATGCATATTTAATATGTAATTTTATAAATATATAAAGCAAATATGTAATTCAAGATATTTATTTACTAATAAAATGTATGCATTATATTACGTACTTATTATAGCACAATTATATTACGTACTTATTATAACACTAGAAAAATGTGTACCATAATTTCAAATTTACAAGCACAAGGTGGTGGGGGTGTGAACGGCAAGTGGGAGTGGGTGGAGAGATTATAAAATTTTTGGGGATACGTTGGTTACTTACATAACTGAGAGGTGTCACATAAGAGAAAATAAACAAGTAAACCCTTAATGCATTAAGCTCTCCAAATGATGTGATGAATCTGTGGAGTGTTTGGAGGTGGTCTGATCAACTGAGTGTGTGGAGGATGTGGGTGTGGGTGGGACATTTGCAGTTATAGAAGGGGTGTCTAAAGATGTATTGGATTTTTGAGGGTTGATTGGTGGAGTGGTTGGAGTAGGCACATTTGCATAGAGTTGTTGAAGGATGAGTGAATGGAAAAATATGGGTAGGTTTGTATTTGGGTTTGAGGTTTTGGCTTGGGAACCAGCTGAGTGGTAGTGAAAGGGAATATGGAGTCATGGAAGACCACATGCCTAGAGAGGTATAATTTTTGAGTTGGAATGTGATAGCGTAGGTGGGCATGATGCTGAGGGGAGGGGCCTAGAAATACACATGGCATGTTTCTAATTGATAGTTATGCTGAGAGTAAGGATGTGGCCATGGATAACAAAGGCACTCAAAGACACATAAGACTGTGGTAATTGGGGTTGAATCCAAAAAGAAGCTCATGAGGACACTTGTTGCACTGAGGGGTAGGCAGGTTGATGAGGCACACTGCCATTTGGAAGGCATAACACCATAATTTTTGTGGGACAAATGAGTGAGAGAGTAATATAAGGAAGTTTCAATTATACGGAGATATTTGCGTTCGACAATGCCAGTGTGTTCAGGTGTATAAGGTGGACTGATGAAGTGGGATATATCTTGGTTATTGAGATATGACTTTAGTTTGAAATATTCTGTTCCACCATTAGTGTAAATGGATTTGACTTTGTGGGAGAAACTTTTTCAATTTTGGAGTGAAATTGTGGGAATATTACAGCTACATCAGTTTTGCTTTTAAGAGGATAAATTCATGTATAGTGGGTGAAACGATCAACAAAAGACAATGTAGTATTTGTAGCCAATGATGGATATTGATCAATGCATTTTAATGCACTCTTTATAGTTTTTCATTCGTTGTTTTTAATTGTGCTTTGTATCTAATATTTAAGCCTTAGCATGTTTCTAGACTTTGAGTCTTATTTGAGCAATATAACAATTTCTTGATTAATTCTTGTTTTTATTGCATAATATTGACCATTGTTTACTCTGTAGACCATAACTTTAGATGTGGTTATCCAATTGAGGTGTGAAAGCATGCGTGAGCTAAGGAATAGAGCTGTAATTCTTCTGTTGAACTTGAAATCGAATTCGGGTCAAAACTGCGAATTACTGAAGCCGTTTAGTCAATTACGAGTTTATGAGCCAATTACTATTTTTTTATCGGGCTTTTATCCAAGAACCCATTTAGGGATTAGGTTATTCGTTTTATTCTTATATATTTGGCTGGTCAGCAGCTGTTTCACTTCTCTTACTCGTTCCTACTTTTCAATTTTACGTCTTTGAGGTCTAACCTCTAAGGAAGCCTAAAACCCGAAGTCAATTCATTGGTGAACGAGTGCCGCTGTACGGATTTTGAGGTTCAGTTCTTTATTGTTTATGATATTTCGTCTTAGTTTCTAATTCGTCTTTATCAATTTTGTTTTCGTTCTTAATGGTTACAATTTCAGTCTTCTTATTTCTCTTGAATCATTCAAATTCTGCTCGATTCATTTGTCTATGTGCTTGCTTGTATACAATCTCGTTTCGTAATCTTTGATTATTTCGAGTTATTTGGATGCTTAATTTATTTAATTCGAATTAGAAATTGATAGATGATTGACATGAATTCTGTTATGATATTGGTTATGCTTTGAACGACGCTTGTCCCTTTTCATGACCGGTTGAACGCACTGTTTCGGTGCTTGCCCGAAACTGTGTGAACTCGTATAAACTAATTAACGCTTCTTCTAGTTAGCTTATATAAATCTGGAATTGGAATTCCTTTGAGACGTTACTTTTTAGAACCTATGATAAATCCGAGAAGCACACCCTGAAACCAGTGAATTGATTGTCTCTTGCCAATTGCTCCTATCAAACATAAACGTTTCCAAATCAAAACCCCCCTTTTTTATTGTTAATTCCGTTCTTGTTGTTGGTAGTCTTAATCTTAGAGGTCCTTGTGAGACGACCAAGGTTAACTCACCTTGATACTACATTTAAATACTTTCTATTTATCTTGACCTGCGTACGACCGCTGATCAGACATTATAGAAGATGGTGCCCAAACATCTTAAAAATAAGTTCAAGAGGAGAAATGATCTGAATTGAGGATGTAGATAAGGAAAGTTTATGACTTTTATTAATAGAGCAAGAATTACAGTTCAAGACTTTGTTATTGAAATTCTTATGTAGACCACAAGTAGACAAAATGTAGGAAAGAAATTTTGGAGATGGATGGCCAAATCTTGCATGCCATAGGTCATTGGCAGATAATGTTGCATAAAGGGAAGTTGGTGAAGAGAAAGTTTGGCTATAGGTATTCAGACCACCATCACTTGAACCGCGCATCAAAGCTGCCCCTTCACAGAATCCTTCTCATAGAAAAAACCTTGAAATTCAACATAAACATTGTTAATTTTGCAAAGTTTCTTAACAAAAATGAGATTATGTTTTTCATGGGGATCACAGAGAATATTTTTTAGATGAAAAGTAGTGTTAAGTGTCAGAAGTGTTTGAGATATTTTTAAATCTGCACTATACTAATTTGCACTTCTGCAGGATCATCATATGCTGAATGAATGTGCAAGTTATTAAGGCTGTTGGCGACGTGGTGACTATCCCTGTGTCAAGTACCCAGTTCGGGTTAACGGGGTTGAAAGATGCATAGTATTAGTGAGACACTAAAGGGTTGCTAGCTTTAGGAATTTCTGGACAATAGCGAGCAATATGTCATTTGGCTTAGCAAAATTGGCAACGCGGAGGTGGCCTATTCCAACATGAGGGAAAACCCCTAGATTTACCTCGCCCATAGATGCAACCATAGTTGGAGTCGCGTGAAGGATAAGCGGAGAAGCCACGACCATATGGGGGTGTTGGTAGAAGACCTTTGTTTGTGGAGTTTTTCTAAGCAATGTTTACAGTCAGAACTTGGATTTCAACTTGGGATTCATGATGACTATATTCATCTTGGGAAAGTCAGGTCCAAGGCCGTTGAGGATATACAGGGTAAGATCATCATCAGAGATTTTACTATCGATGATAGCGAGTTCATCTCCATGACTTTTTACTAAGAAGAGATAGTCAGTGATGGACGTGTCTCCCTTGGTGCAATGTTGAATATGATCTTTTATGGACATGACAAGACAGGGAGAGGCATTTTGGGCTTCAATGGAAACCCAAAGTGTGTGAGCAGTGTCATAAGAGGCAAATGAGAGACTGTCTGCTTCAGTCGTGGATGAGAGAAGAAGGTTGATGATGAGTTGATCAATAGTGAACCAGTTTGTGTATTCGGGGTTGGGGTTTGATACACTATCGGTAACTACAGTGGGAGGTTGAGGCTGTGTAGTGTCGTCAATGTGGCCAGTGATTTGAATGTCAGAGAGGAGAATAGTAACTTGACGTTTCTAGGCACAATAGTTGGTTCGGGAAAGCTTGAAGGTGATGGTAGCATTGAGAAGAAGAGAAGGTTTAGAAGGAGTTGTAATATTGGTAGCCATTATAGAGGGTTGGAGATCTAAGAATTGTTGTTAAGCAGTGGCTAAGCTGATACCATATAAGATTTAGAAATGATTGAGTGATTTGCACTCAACCCCAATCCTTTTTTTATACACTCTTTTATTTTTATAAACCAGGTGTCCTCTCCATGCCCAAGGCTGGATTAGAACTCAGGACCTTAGTTACCCCAATCATCTCATCCAAGTGCTTTTGGGTTTTATTTATACTCTCTTGATAATAAGTACAGTTTACAAGTAAGTTAATGAACTTACTATTTCCTAGGTGCGTGAATGATAATTCCTAAGGACATGGCTTGACTATGTACATAAATGTGTTTGCTACAATTTCCAATGCTAGTACTATTCACCTTTGTCTAACACATATCAGAAAATCTGATACCTTCCATGGATAGCGGCAACGTGGAGCATTTGGTTACATAGGAACAATGAGCTATTTAGAGGGGTTGTTTTTGATGCTCGGGTTGTTATTAATCTCATTAAGTCTATATCGTGGGGCTAGTTTATTACCATAGCTGGTTGTAATTCTAGTTTAGAGCTTTCTGATTGGTGGGTCAAATCACTTGACTATTTATGTAACCTGTAATTGGCCTTTGCCATTATTGGGTTGACGTACCTCTAGTGCTTCGGTTCAATACAATATTTCGCTTAAAAAAAGTTTTTGGCTAACACATTAATGACCCTTGACTAACACAAACTCAATTACTAAAATTGTAAAACTAGATAATCAGAATCCAAGAGCACTTGGATGAGATGGTGTGGGTCTCTTCCAGCTTAACCAAGGTCCTGGTTTCCAATCCAGCATTGGGAATGCAACAGCGTTAAATCTCTTGAGGGAAAGCTTTACTGCGTATTGTAGCCCTATCGGGCTCGAGAGATTAATCTCTGTAGTTGTGCGCAGAAGATACTCGATTAAAAAAAATTGGGAATTTTTTTGGGGTCAAAGACTAGCTGGAATACAGTTTATACTTTCCCGGGCTTCACATATCCTACTTGTGGAGGTGAAACTCCACCACCACAAAGAAAGTTATCTGTTGACAAAAAAAAAAGAAACTTATCTCGATACGCCAAACGTTTTTCCTTTTTGTACATAATTTATACCAAACCATTTTATGGACTGTTTTTGTTCAATACTTGAAAGCAAAACCTGAATGAAGTATTGACCAAAAAAAAGAAGAAAGCAAAATCCAATCTTTCTTTCCTTATATATATATAAAAAAAGGGGATTCATTTTGTAACTGATATTTTTTGTGTCAGATTTTTCTGACTAAAATACCCTTATAACTACCCACTAACACTATTTCACTATATTATTTATCTATTACTTCTATAACCACCCATCAACCCACCAACACATGAAAGACGGGCCCGAAGGGCGCGTCTTTCCCCCTAGTATATATAAAGGTGATTCATTTTGTAACTAATTTTTTGGTGTCAGATTTTTCTGACTAAAATGCCCTTATTGTAACTACCCACTAACACATCAACACATTTCTATTTCTATTTCTAATAATAATAACCACTCCGGGCCCGTCTTTCCCCCCTAGTTTATAATAATTATAAATAGTAGAATAATTGGGTTCAAATCCAGCCTTGGGCATCCAACAGTGTTAGATCTCTTGAGGGAGAACTTTGCCGCCCATTGTGGTCCTATCCAGCTTGAAGGATTAGTCATTGCAGTTGCGCGCAGAGGATATCCGACTTATACCAAAAAAACAAGTGGAGAGAATAGAGTTTATTTCTTTGGTCTATACACAACTTAATTAACTCTTTATTGCATGTGTTTATATATTAATTATTACTATAATAAAAAAATAAAAATGATTTACATTGTTATATAAATTATAAGTTATTTTTATACTTAAGTACCAGAATTTATTTTGAAAATAAACTTAAATTAGCTTATGAATATGTTAAAAGTCATTTACATAAGATTTACTAAATAGAGTGATGAATGCTAATATCAGTAGATAAGCCAAAATAACTTGTTCGTAAACCAATCTAAGCAAACCATGTTTATCCATCAATGAGCTCATGTATCACCAATGTTTACAATTTTGGTAATAGATAGGACATACATGCAGTTCTATAAGTGTGTTTGGTCTTGTTCTTCACTTAAAAATATTCATAATTGTCAATAACTAATCAAACTCAGAAATATCTAAAGGCTCGTCGTAGCCACATATCATGTCATTTAGTAGAGAACTAGTCGTATACTCATGCATACATATGAGTTGCCTCCTGTTGGTTGTTAAAAATGATTGTGGAATTGGATTTGAAATGTAAAACTAATTTGTATGTCTTATGAATTTGGTTTTAAAATATAATTAGATATTTATATTTATATATGAAGAATCTGAAGTAGATTCACTTAACACAAGTAAATATATCTATAAAGAAAAGATACAAAAAGAAATACACCAATAACATGTATTTTTTCGCGTCATGACTAAAAAAAAATCATTTTAAAAAACCGGGAATGGAACAGATACTGATAGGAGGGATGTAACATCCCTAGCTCCGCTAATTTCGTTTTACGAAATTAACGAGTGATTTATTATTCGAGTGAAAAATAAATCAAGTGACGGATATGAGATGGTCACGAAAGCAATATATATATATATATATATATATATATATATATATATATATATATAATTGCTAGATCATATGACTTAATTGCATAATTGTTTGAATCCTTGTGTGACTTGTGTGATTGTTTAGTTAGAAAGGGAGTGTTTAAGTGAGAGTTAGGGAGAGGGGTATGATGGTCATTTCACCCACAACTTATCCTTCAGCTCATTTAAAACATAACACCCACCAAACCAGCCCTTATTTTTCAGCAATTGAGAAAATAAAGAAAACATAGAGAGAGAGAGAGGCAACGAGAGGGAATGGAGAAAGAAGAAGAAGAAGCTCTTCAATTTCTCATTGCATGCAAGTCCATTCTACTCCATTCTTCTCCATTTTTCATTTCCTTTCCAATGATACCTATTTTAGCAACTGAAATTCCCTTCTTCTCATCTTGCCATTTTTGATACTTGAAGCTCAAAGTGGGAGTTTTTGAGTCTTGCATGTTCTCATTTGGAGCTCCATAAGCTTTGGTTGAAGTTTACAATCAAACTAGAGTACATAACTGAAGCCACATTGCTAATTTAAAGAGGGATTGGAGGGTTGAAGTTGCTGTTTTTGAAGTTCAAGTGGGTTGGTTTTGGCTTTGAAGTTTTGAACGAGTTTGGTACGATTTCGTGAAGTTTCAGAGTCGGGTGAACTTCGAAAGTCTCGGTGTTTCGTGATTTTCATCACGATAGGTGAGTTTTACTCACGTTTAGAATTTCAATATATTGTTTTTGAATGATTGGAAATTCTGGTTTTATGAAGTTATTTCATTTCGAAAGATATTAACGAGTCGAAAATCGTTTTTCGGAAAAAACTATGTTTTGCGGTTTTTATCAAATTATATGTTAATATATGGATTGTAAATTATACTAGATTGGCTGGAATATTGGGTGTTATTCTCTGTTGGATGTTGGAATTTTGATTGGATTACAGATTGGACGCGATTGGAGAAGCGAAACGAAACAAACGAACGAATTTCAAATTACAGGGAGCATGGGTCGTGCTGATTTTAGCACGGGTCGTGCTATGTCTCGGGTCCAGGTTGCCTAAAATGTCGTTTCGTCGTTGCTTTCGATTTCAAACCTTCTCTAATCTTCTTTCTAACCAATTGTAATGATTTGTGATTGATAACAACATAGTTTTAAACACTTTCATTATGGTTTTGGAATGAAATGTTTTGAGCATATAAATGTTTTGAAAAACCGAAATCTAGTCTACGTGAGAGGACATGTATTTTGAAAAGTAAACGAACTATATATTCAAGCAACTGTTTATATGAACTATATGTTCAAGCGGCTGTTTATATGAACTTCAAGTTCAAGCGACTGTTTATGTTATATACTTTCACAGACATGTATATCTATATTGATATTATTTCACAGACATGGATCGGGTGACGACCAGAATTAGTATACTAGGGGAGGGGAAGTCCCAGAACCTAGACCTCGTGACTGTTTGAAGCTAGCGTAAGTTAGTGGAGAGGTTCACCGGTAATGGCGTGGTTATTTCCGGTGATGTACTATGCGACTGAAAAGCTTTATGCACGTAGTATCCTTCTTGGGGCTACGATTGACTGACAAGTAATAAAAGTTAAGTAGTACGGGTCACCGATAGTTGACAGTTATTGCAGTCGGTGTTGTGCTAAAAGATGTTAAGGAATAATTATCGGTAGTTGACAGTTATTGCAGCAAGTATTATTCTAATTAAAAGATGATAGGGAATAATTTCCTTGTGAAGATATTGAACACCCAATTGTAGATATTGAAGTCTTGGAAACCGTTATGGTTTTGTATAAGTGAAGGATAATGTTAGGACTGTTTGGTATTTTATTATCGAAATTTTTAGTGGTGTTCATATTTCTAAGCAGGAATTATTTCTCTGATGTATACTAAAACTGTGCATTATTGTATTTCTACTAGTTAGAGATATTAGGGTGTTACAAGGGGAGTACTGCGGCAAGTGGTGATAGATATATTTTTGTATTAACTATTGTGTGTGTGTGTCTAGTGGTCTATTGGTATGGCCGAAATTTGTGACCAGATGCAACTGGGTTTGAATCTCATAGTAGAATTTTTTTATCCCATTTGTTTTTCGCTAAAAACATTTGTTTTTTCGCTAAAAACAACACTTAAACGCAAAAAATACCAGCTTCGGGATTCGTACTCACACACCTGCATTGCGCTGGGCCCTATGCAGCACAACCCAAACAGGCCCATGGTCTGCCCTGGGAAAATACTAACAAATCGGGAATGAAACATATACTGATAGGAGGGGAGTACTGCTGCATAGTGGTGAATACTAGAATATGCACGGTTCAATTTATTAATCACACACTACCAGAAAAGCGGCTTTTAGCCACGGTGGATTTGCCACGATTAATTTGACCATGGCCAAGTCGACCTTTTAGGTACCCTTTGACCTTGGCAAAGAAATTAATTGAAAAATTCCCAAATAAATTTTCACTGTTAGCTAGCCTTCGACTGTGGCAAAGCAACCGGAAAATTCCTAAATAAAATTTTTCACTCTTAGCTACCATTTGACCGTGGCAAAGCAACCGAAAAATTCTCAAGTAAAAAATTTCACTCTCCCTCGAAAATTTTATTCATTCCCACGTTTTCCCCCTTCGTTTCTTTCATCTCTAACGTAGGGTTCCCAATCTTTCACTTCTTTCATTCTGCGGGCAAGGCAAATGACGTCGTCCTCTGTTCACGTTTCTGACTCTTCTTCACCGTGAGTCTTTTTTTTCTCATCTTCTTCACCGCGAGTCTTTTTTTCTCTTCTTCACCGTCAGATGGAATTTCATGGTTCTCGTTTCTGATTTTCTTCACCGCGAGCCTTTTTATCTGTCATTGCGTTCTCCCTTTTCTCCCTTTTGACTGTAGCTCGGATGTAGTCCCATTTGTGAAAAACTGATGTAACTGCAACAAACATTTTTAACGAGGCCCTGGGAGATTTACTAGGAATTACTAAATACAAAATATATTTTATATATTTATTAAGTAATAAAATAAAACTGGCAAACCTAATTATTTTAAATATTTGTTTAAATCAATATTTTTTTACAATTAGTCAGTAAGATATAATTCTTGATTAGATTAAACGTTAAATATGAATTTGAAAATACATAACATAAAATATACAAAAAAACAATGTTCATGAATATTAGGGATGGCAATGGGGCGGAGCGGGACCGGGAGTACTTCCCCGCTCTCCGCCCCCGCCTCTTATATTGTCCCCCATCCCCATCCTCATTCCCCGCTTCGGGGGAGTTTTCCTCCCCATCCCCACGGATCCCCACGGTCCCTGCGGGGACCCCAAGAATTCATTTAAAGTTAGTAAAAGTAAGACAAAAAAACAAAAGTTTAACATTGAATATAAAAAAATATAAAATTTAGTCTTAATTTGATATTTTAATATTTAAAAAGTAAAAAGATAAGACTAAAAATATAAAAATTCACACAATTTAATATTTTATTAATGTTTTTATTTAAAATCACATATTAAATGGCTAAAAAATCTATAACTTAGAATATAAGATATATCTATAATAAGAATATTTATTTAATATATTCGGGGGCGGGGGATACGAACCCCGTCCCCATCCCCACAGGGAAAAATTCTGCGCCCACAGGGCCTCAAGCGGGGCAATCCCCACGGGGATCCCCACTTGTGGGTAGAAATTGCCACCCCTAATGAATATATATACTCACCAATTAAACTTATTCCATTCATTCCAAAAGCTAAAATCTAATTGGAAATAAGATTAAAATTACTATATACCAACTCAGTTCCTTTTTATCTCTCTTTTATTTAAGGTTGTTTTACACAAACTAATTAATAAAGCCAATAAATTTTGTTGTTTCTATAAAATTATAACTTAAATATCTATTATTATTCATCACAAGGGTGTAAATGAGAAGATGTAATTATTTAACTTGAACTGTAAAAAATGACAAATAAAAGGAGACAACATTTTATTTTAAAAAACTACTAATTAATACTCTCTCAATTTCTTCACAAACACATGTTGTTTTATTGTTATTTACTCATAACAAGAAAACCAATAATTTTGTTACTTTTTATGGAAGTATTAATTTATCTTTTTCTTAGAATACTATTACTATTTATTATTTCAATCTATATATTTATCTCTCAGCAAATATTAGTTAAGAGGCTTTTGGCTTATGTTACTAAGTCTTTTCATTAGTAACTCTGCCTAATTAAATAATAGTCGTCGGATTCTCAATCTTTTAATGAAATTTAATCTTATGGTTATTATTGAATAATGGTACTGTTGTAATCACTATTACTGGTTTTTTTTGGGGTGGTTACAAAACTTATTCAAGCCATTTTTTCTTTCACGTTTCTTCTTTCTTGACTTCGCAGGCCCTATTTCTCTTTCTTCTTTCTTGCTACAAGTTTCACGTTTCACAAGTTTCACCACCTCACGACGAAATAGGCCGCGACGCACACCATTGATGCAAATCACCAGCTTCGTCAACATCAATGTTACCGTCTTCGATGTCAATGTCGTTACCTGCAACGCCAGCGATGTAGATCCAGTTACCTAGCTGGTTTTGGTGCACTCTAACCATTGTCATGCAAATCAGTGGTTAGTGACATCTAACCATTGCTATGCACATTTGTAGTTAGTGACACTAATCATTGTGGTACAAATCTGTGGTTATTGACATTTAACCACAAAACGGTTTCAATCCCACGATTTCAGACCCAAAAAACGGTTTCAATCCCATGATTTCAACCCAAAATACGGTTACATTATTCAATTTCATGGAAATGTCTCTTTTGCCCTATTAGCAAGAATTACTAAATATTAATTTAGTAACCTAAATTGGACTCGAGCTTGGATCCTACCTCAGTCTCGGGTTTAATATCTTGGGTGTGACAAAAATTCTGTTAAGAGAGAATAACCACACAGACCCACAAAATTGAGAAGAACCATACATACCAACAAAATCAGGTATACACGTGAATATTACATTGTGATTTGAAAACGACAAATAAAACGAAATACAATTATTCTTATAAAACTTAGGTAGTAAGAAACTGAGGGAGTTACTAACTAGGAAAGCTGAACATCTAGATTACAAGAAATGCTTAGCAATAATAATTTAGTAGCTTCCATTCCATGCGCAGACTTAACAGATAAGAATCAAGTGTCCCCATCGCTTTAAGGGGAGTTCTTACTCTTTATAATAAAAAGGCTGCTGCGTGGAAGTTCACTTTTCTCACCTAATAAAACGCGCTTTTCTTTATTCTCCGCCCACCCCCAGTTCATACCTATTTAAACAGATATATCTATCCCTTTTCCCTATTATCAAATTAATCACATACATAGGAAAAAAAATCAAGAGCAGCAATTTTATCATAACAATGAGTTACAACATCAATCAACAACAATCTCCTGGTAAGTGTTTTAATTATTTAAATTGAATACTTGAATGATTAATCATGCATGTGATCATATATAATAATCCATGTTTAATATCTTAAGCTAGAATAATTTATTATTTTTATTCTAATTGATAATTGTTCTACCAGTGACTGCATACCCAGCAGTGGGTCAAACCAATCCTCCAACTGCATATGTTGCTGCTCCACCACCACCTATGGGTTATCCTACCAAAGATGCTCCTCAACAAAGTCTTTCAGTTGAAACCACTAGCAGGGGTGATGGTTTCTGGAAAGGATGGTGAGTTATGTTCATATCTAAAATAATTATATGATTTTATTTTATTTTATTGTATTTTTATGATAATATATGTTGATTTCTTAATATATATTTGTGTTTATCTGATTTTGCAGTTGTGCTGGATTGTGTTGCTGTTGTGCCTTGGATTGTTGCCTCTGATTGAATTCCTATGATTTGTGCTAGAATTACTAATATGTCCTTATTTACAAAACAATTTTTGTATTGAATTATCTAATAAGAATCTTTTGCGTCCTCTGGGATAGCATAAAGAATTTGTAATTTGTGGATTTAATTTCCTTTGTACTTGAGATATTGCAATTAAAAAAGGGGATATGTGGTTAGTTGATTAGAAAATGAACAGGAACATATTATATGGTTTTGCTCAACATTCAACAAGTCATGCTTGTGATGTGAGTCTTACCCTTGAATTCTTATTTCTTAATCAGCTCAAGTTTTGGATAAGAATGCAATTTAATATTTTAAAATAAAAATCATACGTAAAAGATCTAGCCAATCTTAGGCCAAAAGGATCTCCTCCTAGAGGAGAAAACATGATTTCCATACACAAAGGTAGCCTCAAAATGAAAGCCCAGCCTTCTTTCTCTTGCAACTGCATGAATGAAATTAGTGCAAGCCTCCACAACTTGTAAATCATAGTAGTTGTTCCAAAGTAAGCTGAGACCCCTTGAAGGACCATGGGCCTCCACATAGAAAACATGTTGGTACCTAAATATTCTCTTAACTCTTTCGTAATGGGCTCTGGTTTCCATAAGAAAGACAATGGTGGACCATTGACCCAGTGCCATGACCAAGTAAACGACTGGTTCGGGTTTTATAACACGGGTCGGAAAATATGTAGAATTAAAAAAAGATATAAGAGTTAATTAATTACAATCTTGATATTTAATTAAATTTAACACTTCCTTAGTTACCTATGTGAATTACAATAGATAAATAAATTTACCGACAATTGAAATATAATGTTTCTGAAATATAATTCCCAAAATCGTGAATTTTATTTATATAGTAAAAAATGAAATACAAAAGGCCCACCCACCCAGGAGCATTGAATTTGAGGGGGGCATCTCTCGCACCCTAAGCCAGAATCATACCACTAAACCAAATGCACATTTTGTTTTCTTTGTAAGCTAATTAAAAATATGAATTAGTGCTAGTGTAAAATAAAACCCTTATTACATTACATTACATGATTGATTCACCGTAACACAACTGCCATCTAGGCATGCTGAGTCAGCTAAGGAGGGAACAAGCAAAGACCAAGGGCCCAAAGAATTTGGAGTGGAGAGATTGGAGGTGTTGGTGTTAGCGGTGGTGGATCTTGGAAAAATTTTGGAGCGAACCAAATTAGTAACAACTAATAAATATATAAAACATTTTTCACCATATATTTTAAATTGCTTAATTTGGTTCAGTGGTAAATTTTAGGTATGTTAACACTAATGCCCGCGGTTCAAATCCTGGTAGGAGTGCTTCCAAGTTTCCTATTTAAATGTATATATTAACCTAATTTTGTTAATGAAATATATGTATATATACAGTCAATTTTTAAAAAATTTGGGGGTATCATGGCATCCGATGAAAGATATGAGGAATCTTTTATAATATTAGGGGTATATTGGTATTTTCATATGGTTTGTGGAGTAGAGATGGAGTGTAGGGTTGTTCATGGTGCAGTTCGCAAGGAAAACCAAACCGAACTAATTCAAATAGTTCGTTGAACCGAACTGAACTGTTTTTACAGTTCGTTCAAACCAAACTGAACTATTTTGACAGTTCAATTCGCAGTTCAACTAAACTGAACTGCTAAAAAAAACACAATAATCTGGCAGCAGAAAATTAAAAGAATAAAAATCGGAAATATTGCAAAAAGGAAACAAAACACACCAATGGCTGCAAACTCCATAAATCAAATTCAATATCATCAAAGAGCCAATTTTAGGTGGTGACTAAAAATCAATTCACCAGACACTGCGTTAGAAACTAAACTGCTAAAAAAAACACAATAATTTGGCAGCAGAAAATTAAAAGAATAAAAATCGGAAATATTGCAAAAAGGAAACAAAACACACCAATGGCTGCAAACTCCATAAATCAAATTCAATATCATCAAAGAGCCAATTTTAGGTGGTGACTAAAAATCAATTCACCAGACACTGCGTTAAAAATTGAACATCGAATAAAATAAATAGAAAAAATAAAAAGGGAAGGAACCTTGGATTAGTGACGTGGAGAGTTTTGTGGATCTTATGGTTAAACAAAGTTGAGAGCTGATAGCGACGTCGTGTAGGTATAAATTTCCATAGTTCCATGGCGGTAGGTAACAATCTGGAAGCAGTTCTGAAGAAATCTAAGGTGCTTTTTTACAATAGATTATACAAAGGTGCTCGGGAGTTGGTTTTTGCAGATTAGGCAGAAGTGTTTTGATAGTTTCACTAACCGAGTGGCCTCTAGTGGGAGTAAATGCTGTTAGCGATACTCGAATATAAACAAATAAAAGAAGACAACACAATTATAAAGTGAAACACGTGGATATCATGCAGGGCGGGATGAAAACCACCAATAAATAAAACCACCTATAAAAAGTTAAAAGAAGATGATGTGGGATTATATTGTAAATGAGGCTGAAGTTCCCGCGGGAGTAAATACTGCAATGCAATACTCGAATATAAAAGAAAAAGAAAAATATAAAAACCAATTTAAATATGCTTCTAACACTTATTGGTGCAAAATGACCAAATTAAAGAAGACAACACAAATTGAAAGTGAAACACGTGAGTATCATGCAGAGTTGGATGGAATCCATCAATAAAATAGAAGCACACCTATAAAAAATGGAAAGAAGAATAGGTGGGGTTCTACTGTAAATGTTGCTGAAGTTCCCGTGGGAGTCGATGCTGCAATAGAAGTGAGCTATTTTTCTTGGAAGATTGTCATCAATGAATGTGGTTGCATGAAAAAAAGTGACGTGAGATTCTGTTATAAATGTGATGAAATTCTCGTGACTGTAAATATTACAAGAAAAAGAAGGCACCGAAATAAGGTCATAAATAATGGTGGTCAGCAGGGGTACTCATTAAAGAAACAAAAGGGTGGGATGTTACTCACCTATATAAAAACTAGCCGCCTGACCCGTGCTACGCACGGGGTTGTTTAATTTTTAGTTAACGAAATTAAAGTAAAATCAGAAGGGGAAAACCTCTTTAATAAACCAATCATTCAAGACAACATCCACAGGAATCAAACTCGGGAGCACTAAGTCGACCCCGTGTTCCAGGATAGCTTATGCTAGTGGACCAATGATGTTGGTTTGTAAAATATATAGTCAAATAATTGTGGATTGAAATTAAATTCTACCTATAAATTAAATAAGAAGATTATAAAATTTAAAAAGAATATTGACAATAAACGTTGAAATTAAACATCCATAGATAATGGGAAGAAAATGGCTGAAACTTTTAATAACATAATCCATATTTATCAAATGTTAATATAAAACTTAGCCCATAATAAGAAAGAAAAGAAGACAACACAATTAAAGACTAAAACACGTGGGTATCATGCATGGTTGTATGAAAACTCATGATAAAATAGGAGCAGTTATACAAAGTTGAAAGAAGATGGTGGAGGTTGTATTATAAATGTGGCTGAAGTTCCCGTTGAAAGAAGATAAAAATTTAAACACCAGTTAAAGTATGTTTTTAATACCGTTTGGTGCGAAATGACAAAAATAAAGAAGACAACACAAATAGAAAGTGAAACACGTGGGTATCGTGCAGGGTTAGACAAAAACCACCAATAAAATAGAATCACCTATAGAAAGTTGAAAGAGGGCGGTGAGGGGATCTATTCTAAACATGGCCGAAATTCCCGTAAATATAAATTAAATTAAAAAACTATAAATTAAATAAAAATATTGTAAAATTAAAAAGAAACATTAACAAAGACATTGAAATTCAACATTTAAAGATAATAAGAAAAAAAACGTAAAAAATATTAATAACAACAAATACATTGAAGTTGAACATCCATAGACAATTTGAAGAAAAAGTTTAAAAAACTTTAATAACGTTATCTATATTTATCAAATGTAAATATAAAAACTTAACACATAATTAAAGAGAAAATAAGACAACATAATTAGAAAGTGAAACACGTACGTATAGGTATCATGTAGAGTTTGATTTAAAACCACAAAATAAAATAGAAGCTAGCACATATACAAAGTTGAAACTATTTTTGAAGAAAAAAGTTCGCATATTTGAATAAAATAGAAGCACATAGAAACACTATTTAGTATCGCACTACATATTTTGTCACAGTTTTTTTCTACCAAACGGGTTTTTGAGAATTGAGCTTTGTGCATCCGAACAAGTAAAAAAATTTGAATCCTAAAGTACCTCAACAAATTGTTTGGCATCACATTTTACGTATTTTGTCACGTATTTTTTTTATTTTTCGTCAAACAGCTTGTTCATGAAAAAACTTCACGTATCTGAATATATAAAATTTATTTTGGACCCTAAAAGTACCCCAATATTCAATGTTGGCATCACACTTTACCTATTTTGTCACAAAGCTATTATTTTTTTGACCAAACCAGTTATCGAGGAAAAAACTTCGGGTGTTTGAACAGCTAATTTTTTTTTCTAAATCCTAAAGTGCCTCAACACACACTGGTTAACATCGTACTTTACGTATTTTGTTAAAAAAATATTTTTTTCACCATCAAGTACAACAAAGCACACTGTTTAGCATCTCGTTTTATGTATTTTGTCATGAAATTAAATCTTTTTTTCACCAAATCGATAATTGAAAAACAAAACTCGCATATTTAAATATCTAAAATTTTTCAAGACCGTAGAGTACTCGTTAAAATATTAAAAAGGAAAAATAGAAAACATTAAAATAAAAAAGAAGACAAAACAAAAAAAAAAGAAAAAAAAACTAAAAAAAAAAAGGGCGGCAATTCCCTCCGGCGGTGACAAGCCGCTTACAATTAAAGGATAAATATAAAAAGAAACATAAAATAAGATAAAGAAGTATAAAAAAAACTGGTTTTTTAAGTTGCACTTAAGATATTTTGATAAAAAAATCAATATTTTTTAACAAAGCCGGTTATTGAGTAACAAAGTTTGTGCATTTACGCAATTAAAATTTCTTTTGAATGCTGGAGTACCCAAAAAACACTATTTAGCATCATACTTTATGTATTTTTGTCATGAAATCATTATTATTATTATTATTTTCACCAAATAGATTATTAATGAATGATATTTGAATATCTAAACGTCTACAAAATTTTCTATATCCTAAAGTGACTCAAAACACACTGTTTAGCATCAATCTTTACGTATTTTGTAACCATTTTTTTCATCAAAACTCGTTATTGAGGAACGAACATCGCATATCTGAACATACATAAAAAAATTCCGAAGCATAAAGTACCCCAAATAACCCTGCTTAGCATCGCAACTTATGTATTTTTTCGTCAAATTAATATTATTTTTGACCAAACCGGTCATTGAGAAAGGAACTTGGCGTATTTGAACAGTTAATTTTTTTTCTAGACCTTAAAACCATAGTACACAACTTAGCGTCGCACTTTATGTTTTTTGTCATGAAATTATTATTATTTTTGATCAAATCGGTTATTGGGGAAGGAACTTCACATATTTGAACAATTAAGGTTTTTTTTTTTTCTGAATCCTATAAATCCGAAAGCACACTACTTAGCATCGTATTTTATGTATTTAGTCAAGAAATTATTCTTTTTTGGTTATTGAGGAACAAACTTTGCGTATTTGAACGTCTAAAATTTTCTCCGGAATCTAAAGTACCCAAAAACATACTGCTTAACGTGGTTAAAATATTAAAAAAGAAAACCAAAAAAACCAAAAAGGCTGAAGTTTAGAATGAAGAAATGAAAGAATGGCAGTTGGGTAAATATTATTGAAGTTTGGGGTAAAAACATATAAAAAAAGCTGACCCAACTCGCTTATAGAAGAGAGATTCCTGAAACTATAAATTTGTCCGCAACATATTATTAATGAACTAGCATTTATAGTATTCGTATTGCAATTTAATTCTGTGAACCAAAATACACCTCAAATTAATTTCAAACTCTTAAATGAATGCACCCATAGTTTTGTTTCTATAAACCGGAATAGTTTCGTACACTTATTCCTCTATGCTGGAGCAGTTTTATTATCTGGCTTGAGACAGTTTTGCTTGTGTTCTATGCTCTCTTGAAATCTCATCCCCTAATCGCTAATTTGTGGTTAGTGGCTACTTTGCAAACTCATTTTGGGAATCAGAAATGGAGAAATCAACAGTGTCAAAAAATAAAAGGTTAGCAACTAATATACCTGATGATCTTGCCTTCTCCATTCTATCAAAACTTCCTCTAAAATCTTTGAAGCGATTTGGATGCATATGCAAATCATGGGCTCTTTTATTTGAAAGCCGTTATTTCATGGACACTTATCGCAACCAAATCATATCTAACAATTGTTCTTACTACGACGATGCGTCTGTCCTCCTACTCATGGTAGATATACACCCATATTCATATATGGTGTATTCTCTTTCTGGTGAGAGGTTTGGGAAGATGGATAAATTTGATTGGCCAAATTCACTTCAAGGGGAAAACTTTCTCGAGATTTTTGGTTCTGCTAGTATTAACGGCATTCTTTGTCTCCATAGAGATTCTAGAAATGTTGTATTTTGGAATCCAGCAACTGGGGAGTTCAAGGTCATTCCTTCAAGTCCCGTTGAGCGCTCTTTCCCTGCTTCTGCATTTAACGTTATTGTTTTGGCTCAAATTTATGGATTTGGCTATGATCGTGTTAGTGATAACTATAAGGTAATTCGACATATAGAAGTTCTATATACTCAAGATTCAGATTCAGACTCTGACATGGATGATGTGCAATTTGAAGATATAACTTTAGAGTCCTTATGGGAGATATATAACCTAAGAGGTAACTCTTGGAAGGAACTTGATGTCGATATTTCTCCTTTATATGTGTCTGGCCGAGTGTACATGGATGGTGTTTGTCATTGGTTGTGTAAGGATAACTATGAATCTGAAACATATTTGGTGTCATTTGACTTGAGCACTGAGGTGTTCACTACCACACCCTTTCCCTCATACATAGGTGATATATTTGATGTTGGATTGGGGTGGAGGAATTCACATTTGGGGGTGTTAAGTTGGTCCATTGCCTTGATGACATATTACAAACATATGACTAGTTTTCACATTTCAATTTTGGGCGAGCTCGGTGTGAAGGAATCATGGACCAAACTCTACATTGTTGGGCCGTTTCCTTGTATTAAGCATCCTATTGGATTGGGAAAGAAGGGAGAGATATTCTTCGAAAGTAAAGATGAAGAACTAGCTTGGGTCGATTTAAGCACTCAGATGATTCAGAAGCTCAATGTTAAATCAAGGAATCTTTTCAGTCATATAGTAATTTTTAAGGAAAGCCTTCTTCCAATTGGAGGAATTAGTAATTAATTGGATTTCTTGTTTTTATCGAAGAGTTATTTAACTATGGTTTTTGGGATTTTACCTTATATACAAAGATACAAAGTGACTTGTTGCAATTATTATTGAGCGTTTAACTTGACAAATTAAGAAACCATTTAAAATTTTGAATCATGCTTTACCAATTTTATTTTGAAGGTTTTCTCTTTTTATATTTTCAAATTGATATGGTTTATGTTTCATTTGTAATAATGATATTTTGCCTTTACTAAATGGTCTTCAATTTTACATATGGTGGGAATTTGATAGCTTAATGCAGAAACTTCCCATAGCTGTTCTAGTTTGTTACAACCTACCATGTGGTGTACTAGAGGAACAATTTTGGAATCAAGGCATGGACGCCATGATTTAATCTCTTAAGGAGGTGTGAAGGTCTAGCATGTCTTCTTGGAATGGTGTATATCGGTTCCTCCCCTCACATTAATTTGCAGTGTTGATACACTGTATCAACATATCAATTAAGTTACAGTGTTCAGCTCTTAGTGTTGTATAACACATATTGTGGATCTTAGGATTATTGGATTATGGTAGCAGCAGAAATCTTGGTCTGTCATATCATATGTAGTAAACTTGGTTTGCTTATGGCGATTCCACCATCAAGGTGCTCATGGCTCTATGCAGGCTGCAGCATGTAGGAGATATCAATTCCAACAAGTCCGAATCATGGTGCTTCACTATCCCCTGGAGAGTAGCCTGCAGTGCTGCTTAGGGTTAAGTGCTACATCAATGGATACAATTTGGCTAGCATTGTTATTGGTAACAAGTAATAGTAGGTGATAGGTGGTGGGAATTGTGGATCTGGTTTTAGGATTATGCAGAAGCTAGCAGGTTGTTTAGGTGGTCCTACGTACAAGAGAGTTTACAACCTAATTGTGGGGCTTGCGTGGAGCTTCTCTCAACAGCCACACTATCAGGATGCAGGATATTTTTTTAGTTTTAGCATATGTTCTTTCTCTTGGTTCAGTGGCTTAATATTTATCCTGGACAGAGAGGTAGACCAGGTGCTCCCGAGTAAGATCCTGCAGTGGACAATCTTGGTGTTAGCTAATGTGAAATTTGATCCAAGGCACGAGTGGAAATTAGTTTTTTGTTGAAACCAGACACTCTATGGGAGTATGGGTAGTCAACAATGGTCGAAACCCAAAAAAATATGTTCTTTCTCTAGCCATATTTCTGTCCTACAGCTTCGGTTGGATTCTCTATCTATTTTTTTCCTTTATCATGCTTCTCTTTTATAGGTGTTTGACTTACAAATCTTAGCAAGTATAAATCAAATGCAATCTCTCCTCTAGCGGGAGATTAACTCTTTCTCTTTTATCTAGCTTTGGAAGCAAGTGATTTGGTGGCCTCTACAACACTTAATAGCAGATGCGTAGAGCGAGTTCACTGTGATGCTCAAGCTAGATCTTATCAATGATACTTTTAATTATCAAAAAAAAAAGTTGAAGTTAACCATTCATGTCTTTAATGATGAACCCCGCGCTTACACACTGTGTGGGAGAAGCATGGGAAAGAAAGCAGTGAAATGGAAAAGGAATGAGGTCACTTTGTATGTGATGTCAAATTTACTCTCTCTCTCTCTCTCTCTCTCTCTCTCCTGTAACTGACTTCTCTGTTCTATTGAATTTTAGCTATACTATTACGTACATTCAGAAAACCTATACGATAATAATACATCGTCGTCTCGTGCGTGAGATTAAGCTCACTCTTTCTTCTTCACAAAATGAGGGTTTTCAACTTTACATTCCTATCCTCAATTTTTACATTTTCAGTTCAGATTGATTACTACTACTAATTATCATCTTCTATCAATTCCCTTTCTTTAAAGAAGAACTTGTGCATTGTCATCATGTGGACAAAGAACCTATAATGCTTGTTTAGGGAATCGGTTTGGTGACTATTTACAGTGTCCTATTTAAATTACTGCTTGAAACACACATATTTTCCTTTGCTTTTTACTACTTTACTTAGTAGATTAGTAGATGTTATATATTCTGGAAAAGACTTATGATACTAAGAAATTCCTTAGAAACAATTACTAAATTTATCGGTAACCATTATACAACACTCCAATGGTTAGTACATACTAACACAATTTAGTGTTTGTGTGGTTAGTATATGCTACTAACCATTATACAACAATATAGTTAGTATATACTAACCACAATTTAGTGTTCGAGTGGTCACCGAATTTATTTTTTAATTGATTGAAAAATGACTATTATGTCATTTAGTAATAATTACTAAGGAAATTCCTTAGTACTCTAAGGTAGCTGATTCCGAAGCTTGTAATTGTATTATGTTAAACACTTCCAATTTCAAATTGTATTCTGTTTCATATATTCTGAAAAATTCAATTCCTACTTCACTATTTGTCTTCAAGTATTCAGTGTTCCTCCTTTTCTATTCAGTAGTACTTTGAATTATGTCATATTTTTCTGATTTGTCAAACTTAATTGATTACGTTCTTAAATGTGTACAAGTTCTTTTTGGAATGTTGTTTATGTTAGTTGGATAAGGAATGGATTATAGGACCCTTACAGGTTTGGGCAGAGAGGGGAATGTCTCTTCTATCATATAGGCAATGGAATATAGGTAGGGAAAGGGGAAAAGAGAGGCAAGATGTTCATTGCTTCTATCATGTGAGAAGCTTTTGCTATTTTGTAATAATATTTTTCAATCAATAATAATACCATTTATTCTTTTCCTTTTATTTGGCTTCCTCTTATCAGTTTCTGAAATGCTGCAAGCTGGTTAGAATGGCAGCAGTCTTTTCTAGGAATATTTGTCTACAGATATATATGTTTCTGTGGTTCAGTGTATCATTGTTTTAGCTCCTCAACATGTGGACGGCCGTTTACAGCTAATCCAACATTCAAAACGCCCAAAAATGCCAACTTACACTACAACAGATTTGGGGATTGGGAGCGCTTTTTTTAGGCCATCAATAGCGCTTTCGGGGCGCTCCTAAAGCTTGTGCTCCTGTTGCCAATCCCCCAAAGGTAGCGCTCTAAAAGCGCTACCAATGAACAGGCAAGAGGAGCGCTTCTAAGCATAAGCGCTCCTTATTTCCGGATGCGCATAGACCATAGATAGCGCTTCTAAGCGTAAGCGCTCCTTATTCCCGGATGCGCATAGACCAAAGGTAGCGCTTCTAAGCATAAGCGCTCCTTATTCCCGGATGCGCATAGACCAAGAGTAGCGCTTTTTTGTTCAAACGCTCCCCATTCCTAGATGCGCTTAGACCATAAGTAGCGCTTTTTACAGAAAGCGCTCCTTATGCCTAATTTTTTTTTAATTCTGTTTCTTCTGTATTACCATAAGTAGCGCTTACAGAAAGCGCTACCTATGCCTAATTTTTTTTTAAAGAATTTTTTTTCTGTTTCTTCTCTATTACCAATTCCTTGCTCCCTGCTCATATTCATCAACCAACAACAAACTTCCAAATGAAATTTCCAAATCAAAAACCAATTTCAAATCAAATTCCAACTAATTAATAAATCCAACATACACACGTATATGCCAACCAAAATTACATAAATCATCATGTACCAAAACATGAATGTCAACATAACAGCAAAAATTACAAGATATCCAATATAGGTACTACAAAAATAGGATATCCAAAAAAATTACATCAATTTCGATTTTCATGTATAACACCGGCAATATGATGACACCACTCTCCTTTGAGCTCAGTAAGTTGTTCATCAGAAAAAGGAACTCCAGACACATATCCAGAAAAATACTGAAAAAGTAAAATAAAATGAACTAAGAATTATATCAATATCAAACAAATATTGAATTACTTATCAAAAAACAAACTATCAAATTATATATACATTGATTGGGATTTCCATTTCGTTGTGATTGATGATGTCCTTCATAAATTTCATTACATAGTACCCGCAATCAATGTTGTTTGGTTGGAGTGGACCCTATAAAACAAAATATGACTTGGTTATTAAATTTAATTAATTACATATGCATAAGAATATTGATTATAAACTTACCCTTATTGCTATCCATTTTGTAGAACATGATGATTTTCTGTACGCAGTCCTGGAATCACTCAATCCCCAATAAGATGCCAAAGCACTGAAACAACATCATTTAAATAACTATATTAATCGAAATACACACATAATTTAAACTATGAAATATGCAAGGTATCTAAATACACACCTATTAAATACTCCCACCAACTTGGTGTAGTAGTTGTAATGACCTAACAGTGAATCCAAATAGAAAATCATATCTCTTTTGGGATCAACCGCCAACAATATCCAATGGACCCTATAAAATTTTTGAACAATCAAATTAATGGCAAATATATAACAAATACATATTATATACGATTGATATATATAGATTTCATTACTCACCCTAAGTTGATGGGTGCCAAAAACAAACTATCACAGCTTGATTCACGTGCTAGTGCCAAGCGCTGACTGATACTGGCTGTAACCTCTTCCTTGTTCCTTTTCATTTGTTCCTTGCTTGTTTTTATTTGTTCTTTTGTCATTTTCTTAGGATCTAGGGGGAGATTAAGTAGAAAAGTACTTTCGGGGCATAAGAACACAAATCTTTTTGTTTGATTCTTCAGGACCAATATCTCATGGTACAAATACCTTTAATTAAAATGTATACAAATTATAATAATAATAATAATAATAATAATAATAATAATAACATCAATAGGTGAAATGATAAGATAGATATGTACCTGATATATGCTCTAATAGTAGTCGCACTTGCCTCCTCGTGCTCAAATACCACTTCGAGTTCCTCTTGATTGAAAGTGAGTGTTTGCTCGTCTCCAAAAATTTCTTTATCCATCAATGACTGTATTATGGTTGCACTACCCATGTGGTTTGACGCATAGATTTTTAAAAAAGTGATGAACTCCATGGGATTATTACAAGATCTGTCAGCAATCCTATTCCCACTAGCTATTTGCCGAGACACTCTTGTCTTGCCAGCAATAGAAGGGGAATGTTGGGATTCAATCTCATTCCCGCTAGCTATTGGCCGAGACACTTTTGTCTTGCCAGCAATAGAAGGGGAAGGTTGGGATTCGCCAACATTCCCACTAACTTTGTCACCCTTTCCAGCAGTAGAAGGGAAAGGTCAAGATCTTCTTTTGGCAACATTCCCACTAACTTTGTCTCCCGTTCCAGGAGTAGTAGGTCGAGATCTTCCTTTTGCCCTTTGGGATACCTATATATTTGGAAAGATAATTAGTTAGTAACAAATATAGTTGGAAAGATAATTTATGACAATGAGCTAATAAATTACTAACAAATATATTGTCACTTACATTGATAAGGTTTGTTGGCCATGCGACAAAAGTACCAATTGCATCATTTACAGTAATGATCTCTACACTGTGTACTGGTACAGGCAATGGTACATCCCTCACAATTGCAACGTCAACTCTGACCCTCACATGATTTTTGGGTATGGGTATATTGTGCAGTAAGGTGGCCGGTTCGTAACAAATGAATCCCCTAGCGACCAATTTAAGCGGGTTTGATATATATAATTCACAATCATTATTGTTACCCTAAATCAATGATAAACAAAAATGAATATGTAAAAATTGATGTAATATGTTTTATAAAAAGAGGATCTAATGATAAATACCTCATTGGGCGCAATAGTGCAACTATCTCTGAAGCTATCTGGCCTAGGGGATGGTACATCAGTCCTTGGTCCAACTCTTTCTTTTAAATCTGCAACTTCATCCATTAGTTTCAATACAATTTGTTCCAACCGTCTTTCTCTACTATTTTGGTTTTTAGGCCTATTTGAACCCCAGAAAGCGGTCGGAGTAACACCAAATCCCAAACCCCTCATACGACCCGAATACTCTTTAAGTTCCAAGGCACGGCCAAGGATGTCATTCTCACCATCACAATCAGTTATCTCTCCTTGTGATACTGATTGTGATATGACTCCTGATTCACAAAAAAATTATTAGACATTATTATACATTATAACTACAATCAAAATTACAAAACAATTTTAATTTTATCATACTTACAATTCTTTGAGACACCTCTTTCGTTTTCGGATCGTCAATCACACCATCTTTGTTTACTCGGCCTTGTACCCACAAAACATGCCGGCCAATGGATTCTTGAGTTGGATCTTTCCCGGCCTCCACTAGCTGTTAAAATTTACCAATTGTTAATAAATATATCAAAAGATTCATTCATAATAAGTGAAAGTAAAAATAAAGGATGTTGTGCCTACCATTTCTTCTTCAATGTCTTGATAACCCTTAACACCGCCTCTATAAGGGTAATCAGGACTTCTTGCTCTCTCGATTTTCATTGCAGAATGCCTATATAGATACATAAATATACATTAATGCATGATAATTGTCAAATATAGTTAAGTTAAAAGGTAATTGTACAAACCAAGAAGTCATCATCTTCGGTGCGTTTGGTTATAAAGACATTCCAATCCTCTTGTGTTATAATCCCGCTATATATTAGTGGGGGATGGTGTATGAGGTTCCCTTCATCATCTGTCATCCATTTCTTTTTTAGAAGAGTTCTGAACTTCCTATGTAACTTTCCGGCTTTCATAAGACAGAAGTCTTTCCGAGACTCATCCACATCAAAATATTTCTGCTTACACACAAACCATGAAAATATTATAAATATATGCTTACATATAATTATAAAAACAGATAACCATATAGATCTAAAATTATATACTAAAATTATATACCTGGATCAAACACCATAGCTCCTGTTTGCGTCTTTCCAAAGCGAGATCACGTTTATCATGCCATCCATTCATTGAAATCGGTACCGTTTGCTTCACTTTAGTACCAATGAAGCTAGTCAACTCTTTACCATTTCGACCAAATGGTTGGCCTTTAACATTCAATTGGACCTGCATTATAACTTATGTAAGTTAGATAACAAATAGTTTTAACTAAGTATTAAATTTAGTTAATTAGTAAGTATCTTACTGAAAGTTTAGGAAGTTCTTTACTCGCCCGATTGATGATATTTTTTTAAACGGTCATTCCACGACGAGTGACCTTTTTTGGGGGTTCATGATCACTCTCATGAGCACTATCATGCCCACTATCATGGCTATGCGATGTCATCTGACCTGCAATAAAACATAATCAGTGTTATTGTTATATTTTTGCATAAGACCAACAAAAAAAATAACCAATCACTTTGAACTACAAATGAACCATTACATACAGTGACACAAATTTCATTGCTACTAAATATCAATTTGCTTGATTATAAATTAACATCTATGACAATAATTAATAGAATAATTAGTGTGATGGATAAAGTAAGTTAAGATACAAGCAAGAAATGCCTAAAAGTAAGTTTAGATTACCTTTTCCTTTTCCTCAATGCAATTTTATTTACAATTTGCTTATCCGTATGATATTTTTCTCTTCGCTTCTTGGTACTTTGCTTTCTACGAAACGTAATTCCATCGCTATGATCCTTTCTAATATACACGACATCCTCTTTAGAAGTACTTTCCCATAGTATTGGTTGTGATGTCCCGAAGAAAGGGTCATCCTCAATATCAACATCTTCGGGTGCTTTATCACCAATGTCATTAACCAATAGTTTTTTGTTTGTCAATAGAACAATGGACCAATTGATATCAACTGGATCAGTGACATAAAACACTTGTTGAGCTTGCGAGGCTAAAATAAAAGGCTCATCTTTATACCCTAACTTGTTGAAATTCACCCGCAAGAACCCCGACTCATCTATCTGTACACCATTATTATTGTCAACCCACTTACATTTGAACACAGGCTCGCGAAACATATCATAATCCAACTCCCATATGTGTTCAATGACTCCAAAGTATGACATATTGGCGTAAATGGGATTTCTGTCTTTGGCACTTGATGTATGCATAGATTGAGCTACAAGAGTCACCCCACTATTTTGCATTTTACTCTGATCATCTTGGTTTTTTGTATAGAACGTGTACCCGTTTTGTAGATAGCTGGTGTAAGAGATAACATGTATATTTGGACCTCTTGCTAACCATCTCAATCTATCAGAAATCAAGGTAGGATTCAAAGCAAACTCTAAAGAAATGTGATTTCTTAGCCACAATATGAAACTCCTATTGTGTTCTTTTCTTAACCAAACTTGACCCTTACTTGGGTAATCACTCTTAAGCATGTCCATGTGCTTCGCAACATATGAGTCCACCTCACTGTCATTGTGCAGAACATATAAGTGTGCTTGCTCTAGTTCTTTCATTGATACCATCACTATTTTGCTTCCTGTCATCCCTTTACCAACACTTCCTTTATGACGCTCCCTTGGCAGCCCCACAGAATGTTCAACACTAGATAGATAGTCGGTGCAGAACTCAATAGCTTCTTCAACTATGTATCGCTCAGCAATACAACCCTCGGGTCGTGATCGGTTTTTAACATATCCTTTTAATATCTTCATGTAACGCTCAAACGGGTACATCCACCTCATGTAACATGGGCCACACAATTGTGTCTCTCTAACCAGATGAACTATTAGATGAATCATTATGTCAAAGAATGACTGTGGAAAAAACATCTCAAGCTCGCATAATGTGACAGTAATTGATCTTTGCAACGCTGGCAACTTTCCAGGGTCAATCACTCTACTAGAAATCGCCTTAAAGAAGAAACAAAGTTTAGTTATGGCCTGACGCACTTTGTTGGGCAAAATGGATCGTATACCGATGGGTAACAAATTTTCCATGAGAACATGACAATCATGGGACTTTAGAGACTTCAACTTGAGGTCTTTCATTGATACAAGGTTCATAACATTTGAAGAGTACCCCTCTGGAACTTTAACTCCATAAAGAAACTTACAAAAGACAGTTTTCTCCTTTTTAGATAGAGTATGAGCTGCAGGAGGTAGATATGTACGTGTACTCTTCTTTATCGGACCCAATTCGGGTCTCAACCCCATACTAACTAAGTCCAACCTTGCATTGATGGTATCTTTAGTCTTTCCGGGCATATTGAGTAAGGTACCAGTGACACTTTCGAAGACATTTTTTTCAACATGCATCACATCAATGAAATGTCTTACATGTAATGATTTCCAGTATGGCAACTCAAAGAAAATCGACATTTTCTTCCACCCTCGTTTGGCAAGCTCTCCTGCAAAAGGCTTCCCAAATTTAATGTTCAAATCTTTCACCTTTTCAAATAGTTGTTCACCCGTCAAAGGTGGAGGAGCTTTACGGGTTTCTGAATTCCCATTGAATGCCTTTCTCCACATTCGATACTGATGAGTTGGAGGCAAAAATCTCCGATGACCAAGGTAGATATTCTTCTTACCATGTTCCAACCACATCCAGTCTGTATTATCTTCACAAATAGGGCATGCACACTGACCTTTGTTACTGTACCCAGATAAATTGCCGTATGCTGGAAAGTCGTTAATTGTACCAAAAATCATAGCCCTTAGGGTGAAACTCTCTTCTCTTAACCCATCATACACCTCTACGCCATTCTCCCACATTAGCTTCAAGTCTTCAATTAAAGGAGTCAAGTACACATCAATATCATTTCCTGGTTGTTTGGGCCCGGAAATTAACAAAGACAACATCATATACTTGCGTTTCATACAAAGCCATGGAGGTAAGTTATAAATCGCCAAAATCACGGGCCATGTACTGTGGGAGCTACTCTGGATACCGTGCGGGTTAAATCCATCAGCAGACAATACAAGTCGAAGGTTTCTTGGTTCCTCCCCGAAATCAAGATAATGGATATCAATTTTTCTCCATTGCGGAGAATCTGCCGGATGTTGTAGCAACCCATCTTTAATCCTTTCATCCTCATGCCAAGTCAAGTGTTTTGCATCTTCTGAACTACGGTACATGCGCCTAAATCTAGGAATTATAGGAAAATACCACAACACCTTTTCTGGCGCAGATTCTTTCTTCTTATACCGCGAAGCATTACACTTAGGGCACGACTTTAACAATGCATGTTCATTCCGAAATAATATGCAATCATTGGGACAAGCGTGTATCTTCTCATAGTTCAAGCCAATGGTGCCTAATATTTGTTTTGCATCATATATTCGAGAAGGGAGCACATTATCCTTCGGCAACATATTTTTCAACAATGCGAGTAATTCCGTAAAGCTCTTATCTGTCCATCCGTGACAAGTTTTCAAGTTATACAACTTTATCACAGCCAATAATTTTGTGAACTCGGTACAACCCGCATACAACGGTGTCTCCGCATCGGTTATCAACTTCTCAAACCTTTGAGGACAATCATTAAGATTATCTTCAACCGCTTTTGTCATCTCTTCAAATTGGTTGCCATCAAATGAATATTTTTCGGTGTCAACCGGCGCACATCTCTCAGTACTATTATTCATATTTGAAGATTCGCCTTTTTCCTCGCCGTGCATTGTCCAACAAGTATAACTTTGATCGATTCCGTAGGCCTTTAAATGTCCTTCCAACTCAACTGCAGTAACTGGGTTTACATAACAACATCGTAAACAAGGACATTTGATATTACTAGAAGTTCCCAATCGTCGAACAGCAAAGTTAACAAAATATTCTACTCCATCGACATATTCCTTCGACAGACGATTTGCAGACATCCACTTTCGATCCATATTCACTAGTGCAGAAAAGGGATTTAAAGTCAGGCAAATTGGCCTTTTAAAGTCAAGCACCAGCTTGACTTCTATTAAGGCGACTTCGTATGTCACGAGTTTTAAAGTCAGGCGACAGCTCGACTTCGTATGTTTGTTTTTTAAGTCGCGCATTTATTGCCTGACTTTAATTATTGACGTTCCACCTCTGGGAATGGCTTTTAAAGTCGAGCCAGGGTCTGACTTTAAAGCTATACCTACAACATCTACAAAAACATCTACAAACATCTACAAAAACAAAAGTTGAATACGAATCACATGGTTAACGTAGTACCTACAACATAATAATTACCTAATAATCATCCTATAAAAGTTGAAGATTTCTATTACCTTCTTCCAATTATTAGTGATAGTTGCGGAGATAATGATCATCATATTTATCATCACATAGTGGCCACAAGAACAACTATCATTTTGTTTCGGTCCCTATAAATGAATATCAAATATCAAAATTGAATATAATTTACAATAACCAGTATAAAATGAAAATAAAAATTAATTTATTAAATACTTACTTTAAGTGTCACACATTGAGGTTTTGGTAATGAAAAGCAGGAAGCCAGAATACTAGAAGAGTCATTTTTTATCTCAAGTTGATCAATTTCATCCAACATGTCTAAGTAGAAAGAGAGACAGCTATTCAACTACGAGATGAAGCTTTGTCAAACAACGTCAGCATTCGAGGCTTAATCAAATCTGCCAATTCAAAAAAGAGAGACAGCTATTAAACTACTAGTATAAGTAGAAAGAATACAAAATTTAGATAGGGTCTACATAAAGTGCCAAAATGATAGCTGATAGGAACCTAGAGCTAAGTTCCTAAAGAGAACTGTGTTCTTTACCCACATCTAGCGTAAAATGATATTCCAGGATATCCCACACTTTCCCTCATGTCTCAATATAACAAATTGTCACACGCATGGCCCATCCCTCTCACATGCATTTTCTCTCCTTCTCACTAACTAATTTCCAGCCCAAGACTCCCCTCTCCATTTAGGCCTTTCTTTCCATAGGTCCTTCTGAATCAGAAGGTTGGAAGCAGTTTCGAATGCTCTTCTTGCAACTTGGAGAGACATTAGTTAGAGAACCAAATAGAAATGAGCCTCAAGCCTCTTTAAGGAGATGAAGATGGACAGCAATTGGACCAATATGGTTGACGACCAAATGTCCTTTAAAACCAATATGTATACTACCTCTGATCCTTGAAGAAAACTCAAGTTCATGGTAGAGTCAATAACCAGGTACTTCAAAAGTTCAAATTCAACTATGGACTGATATCGTGTGAAGTAGACAGAGATAGATTTTAATAAAGATCAACAAAAAATAAAGATGAGCAAGTGCAATGCTATTTACTTTTTTAAAAATTAACTTCAAAACTTACTGACATTCAGTGCAGCGTCATATTGACCTCTACCAACCATAGCAAGCATATATCCGCAAGAAATAATGATTGCAGAATCACCCTGAGGTTGAATAAGAATATTTTTACATAAGCAAGTGATAATATGAAGATTTTTTTACAATTACCTGATACAATTCGGAAGGTCATATAAAAAAGGAATTACTTGATCTTAAACATGATTTATGAGGTAAAGAATGTAATATAATTTGTAGTAAGTGGAAAGTTCTGATCAAGGCTTGAATTACTAGAAGCCATACCTATACCAAAAGTATATATTCGGGGGCATATTCACTCTCCATTAATCATATGATTCTTTACCATGGCACAAATTTGTCTCTCATCTTCAACAGTTCCATCTGTAACTAGGAAAATTATTGGAACCGAACTCTGAGCACTGAATAGCATTTCTATTGCCTGAACAGAAAAGGCAACAAATATGTATAAGTACCTTCTATCCAATAGCAAAGGACGTAAAACAATTACTTTGATAATCATCCATAGATCAAAAGCTAGTCTCAAAACACAAAAAAAGAAGCAGAATTTGAGGAATGGGTTCCTTATGCAGAAAGTTTAGCATGAATTAATCAGTATGTTCAGTACATAACATTTTGGTTCAATATTAACCACAGCTCAATCATCTTTATGTGTATGAAAACTGCATATATTAGTGTACCATATTTAATGGGCGTGAAATATTTGTACCACCCTGAGCAACAAAGTTCATGTTGATCCATTCAGTGGCTCTTTCAACAGCGTCCTCGGAAGCCAATTCCATAGATTTGGAAAACAAATAACTCTCTCCATTGAAGGCTATAATAGTAAATGAATCATCAGGATTAAGCTTTGAGAGGGCAGACAATAGTGCATTCTTTGTGTCCTCAATTAGCTTTCCCTGCATGCTTCAACGGATGTCGATAAGGAAATCATGGAATAAAATAATCACTAGTCTTACTGCATATGAAAAGCTAAAATCACTTTTTGACCGGGAGAGAACTTCAGCATCATATACGGCATTAGAAAACACACTTTATCTTCATTCTTCAACAATGAATCTGCAACCAAACATCAATACCCTTCCAAAACAAAAACCCTAATATTGAGAATCTACTAAATCATTCTCAAATTAAGTTTTAAAACCTCATAAACCCTAAATCCTCCAACTAAAACTTATGCAATCAATAAAAAGTAAACACAATAAAGAAAACCTTAGAGAGATGAGAGCGGCCGAGAGAGCAAGAAATAGAGAGAGCTACAGAGAGACAGAGAGAGAGCGATAGAGAGAGAGACACAGAGAGAGAGGGAGGGAGAGAGAGAGAGAGAGAGAGAGAGAGAGCTTTCCTGGAAAATGGAAGAGGAGTTTGGCTGAAACTCAGAAGTGGAGAGCGTGAAAACTGAAGTGGGGAGCGCGAGAGGATGAATTTAGAACGCAGTTTCTATTTTTATTGTGAAAGTACCTTTGAAGTCAGGCTAAATACCTGTCTGTCTTAAAATGTTATAAGTTTTCACTTTTGAAGTCAGGCGTGTTTACGCTTGACTTAAAAACACGCGTGTCAGATAAAAGTTTTCATCTTAATTACAAGTTTGCCACCGCGTCTACTTATAAAGTCAGGCGTTTGAGCGCCTGACTTTAAATGTCTAATTCTTTTCCTAATTTTGCACTAGTGATTTAACCAAAATTGATAATAAAATCCTGATAAGAATAAATAATACTAGTTAACCATCAAAGAATCTTACCTTTATGAATGTAAAAGACAAACTAATGAAGCAAAAAATGAAATCGAATGTTTTATATTACTATTGCTCAGAATATAAACCCAAAATCAATATTATATGTTTTGCTGCACCATTAATAGGAAATTGTATTATATGTTTTTATTTCCTTTTATATGGAATCATTGTCCATTAATGCTTTGCTGCACCATTAATGTTGATTTGCTGTACCTTTGACCAAGCTGTCAAGGGAGAGTTTATAGGCATAGTCTTGGGAGATATTATAGGCATATGTTTAGGAAACAAAGAACGCAGCAAGGAAAACAAAAACACAGACGAAACTAACCTCAAACGTAGAAAGAAAACGAAACGCAGCAAAGGGCCAGCTTCAACAACGGCGAAGAAACCCGGACCAACTTCAACAACGACGAAGAAACCAGCAATTGTCACAAAACGATGAAGAAACCAGCAACAGTCACAGAACGCCGGTCACGGCAGAGATTTGGGGGCTAAACGGCAGAGTTAAGCGATATGGTGGAAGCACACGACGGTCACGGCAGAGATTTAGGGTTAGCGTGAAGTGTTTGCGTGAGAGTGAGAAGAGCTTCTACTTGTTTGAGTACTGAGTAAGGGTTTCAAGAACGTTAACGTTGAGAGAGAGACCAAAAGAGACTGAGAGTACTGAAGGAAGCGCGAGGAAATTAATTAGAAAAAAGCCATAGGGAGCGCTCGCATAAAAAGCGCTCTTCATTGGAGGACGCGTTTTGATCAAAGGGAGCGCTCACTAATAAAGCGCTACTTATTCAGCCTCCGTGTTTAGTCATAGGGAGCGCTCGCGTACCAAGCGCTACTTATTGGACGTTTGCGTTTAACCATAAGGAGCGCTCACATACAAAGCGCTACTTATTGAACCTCCGTGTTTAGCTATAGGGAGCGCTCGTCTACAAAGCGCTACTCATTGGACGTGCGTTCTGGGAATAAGGAGCGTTCACCTATAAAGCGCTACTAATGTTGCGCTCTTTTTAAACAATTCTGTTGTAGTGCTAGTTCCTAATTTCTGCCGATAGCATTACAAATTCATAAAGCATGTATAGAAGTCAAATGAGTATGACAATGAAAAAGTTGAGATACAAAAGCAGCTTTCAAAACCTATGTGAAAATTTACTATCTAGAAGAATCATAGTCATTACGAGATGATTTCAATATTTTATTTTTCCTTTAAGAGTTTGTTGAGAACTTAATTAATTGTAATTATCAATCTATCAAACACATGGTGATCAAAAAGATAAGACTCAAAACCACATACGGGGAGTAGTATCGTTAATGGTTCCACGCAAACACATCACCCCCACTTGGCATGACCAATCCAACAAAACATAACAGATTAGAACTTAACAGAGGTTGATGAAAAATCTAAAACCTAAAACCTAAAAGAGGGAAAGATTCATGAAAAATCTAAAACCTAAATTATCAAAATCTTAAAACCTAAAACCTAAAACCCATAAAAATGAAAGGGGCAAAAACCAAACCTATTATCAAGAACCAAAGAGAGAGCAGAGAGATGAATGAGTAGCAGCTGTTCCGAGAGAGATGAATGAGAAGGAGAGATAACGTCGTGGTGGAAAGGAGGGAGTGGTGGAGATGACGGCGTGTGCAGGAACACGGCGGCGCAGGGAGGAGGCCGATGAGGGTTGAGAGATCCTGGGTTTGTGGTAAGGAAGCTCTTTGTGCGTGACTGAGAGTAGTGTTTGTGCGTGAGAGAGTTTTTGGGTTTCTGCAATTGAAGCGCGCGAGGGAGATACTATTTTAGAATATTAAAATTTTGTTGAACATAAGGAGCGCTCAAGAGGGAAGCGCTCCTATTGGGGTAGCGTGTTTTCAAAATAAGGAGCGCTCAAGAGGGAAGCGCTCTTATTGGGTATGCGAGATTTAACCATAGGGAGCGCTCGTGTACAAAGCGCTACTTATTGTACTTATGTGTTTAGTCATAGGGAGCGCTCTTGTACAAAGCGCTCTACTTATTGTACTTCCGTGTACAGTAATAGGGAGCGCTCGAGTACAAAGCGCTACTCATTGGGCGCTCTTTTTAACAACTTCTGTTGTAGTGTTAACACGCGAAACTTCTTCTTCCCAACTTGCTGCTCTTTCCCAAATAAGATGAGCATCTGAATGGCAAGCCACACCCAACAAAGGAAGAAGACAATATTAGCATTAGACCAGCTGATGGACTACAATCTGGGGAAGGAGACAAGGATACCGAAGTTGTCTATCATGCTCCGAACTCAAGTAAAATAAAACAACTAAAACTTCTGTCTCTCTTCACTTGTTGCCTCTCGATGTCTCTGAGTCACGTCCTAAACTTCTTTGCCCCTGATATGCATGGCTACGTAAAAGATGCAATAGTGCCGTTAATGATATTACTTACTGCAGTTTCAACTGTTAGACTTCACTTTTTCGTTAGTCCGTACATTAATAAACTACGATGGGTGCCCGGTTCGGACAGCTTTGAGGTGGAGAGGCTGTCATGGCTGGCAACTCATATTCGAAAGACTATTAAGTTTGCTGATATCCGTCCACCAGAAACCAATAGGCCTTTTGTGACATTTGAGGCTAATGGCCACTTCTACTTTGTAGACAGAGAGCATTTCCACAATAAGGCACAATCTGGTGGAGTACAACAATCTGGGGAAGGAGACAAGGAAACCGAAGTTATCTATCATGGTCCGAACTCAAGTACCATAAAAGAATTAAAACGTCTGCTTTTCAACGCTTATTTCCTCTTGGTAAGTTGTCTTGGTCAGGGCATAATCTTTTCCCCTAATATGAATGTCATCCTAAAGGGTGCAGTACTATCGTCAATGATATTCCTTCACTACAAAAAAACACCTTATTTGCGAGGGACAGTAGCGAGGGAACCACTGTCACTCGCAAAATCAGCATTTAGCGAGGGATCTTGCGACGGAATGATGCCCTTGTTTTTTTTAAGTTTAGCGAGGGAATTATGGCCATTAGCGACGGAATTGGCCCTCGCAAACCATTGGGCGCCAACTCAAATTCGTGGGGCACGAAAATTAAGGAGGTTAGTGACGGAATGCTGGGATCCCTTGCAAATTAAAGTGAGCATTAGCGACGGAATTATAATCCCTCGCAAATTTTTTTACTTTTTTTTTACTTAAATCTGTTTTAACCACACAACCACACTCTTCTTCTCTCCTCTTCACCATTCCTCTTCCCTTCCTCTTCCTCTACTCTCCACCACCACCACCATCACCACCACACAACCAACCAACCACCCTCACTCTTCTTCTCTCCTCTTCACCCTTCCCTTCCTCTTCCTCTACTCTCTCTCTCTCACCCACCACCACACAACCACCACCACACAACAACCACCACCCACGACCACCACCACACAACAACCACCACCCACGACCAGCACCACACAACAACCACCACCCACAACACCACCACCACCTTCATTTCTCTCTCTCTTACTATTTCCCCTTTCCTTCTTCTTCTCTCCACCTTCTTCCACCACACAAGCACCACACAACCACCACCACCACCTACGAATTTCTTTCCTCTTTCTCTCCACCTTCCACCACCACCACCACCAACAACAACACAACCACAAAATTAATAATATAATATAATTTTCATTAATAATATAATAAATTGCTTCAAAAATAAATATAATAATAAATGTATAAAAAAAATCCATACAAATTTGAAAATTCGAAAATTTGCACATTAGCGAGGGAATTAACGAGGGAAATTTTCCTCGCTAATTAGCGAGGGATTTTGAATCCCTCGCTAATCTCATTAGCGAGGAGGGATTTAGCGAGGGAAATGGTCCCTCGCTAATTCCCTCGCAAATGACCATTAGCGAGGGATTTTGGTCATTTTGCGAGGGAAATTTCCCTCGCTAATAACCAAATTTTTTGTAGTGCTTAGTGCATCTGCAACTGCTAGCCTTCACTGGTTCGTTGGTCTGTACATTCACAAACTTCGATGGGTGCCCGGTTTGGACAGCTTTGAGGTGGAGGTGCTGTCATTGCTGGAAACTGATATCCAAAAGACAATTAAGTTTGCTGATATTCGTCCTCCGGAAACTAATAGGCCTTATGTGACATTTAAGGCTAATGGTAAGTTCTACTTTGTGGACACAGAGCATTGCCACAATAAGGCACTTCTAGCTAGACTCACTCCACAAAAGGGAACTCTTGACTCAGCTTTTAGAAATTTTTGATTTCAAACATGCTGCTGGCAATGCATTATGCATGAGCTCTCATCTCAGCTATTCTACCATTAGGAGGATGGCTTGAGTAAGCTGTAGCCCTACGTAAATGTGGTTGAACTTGGAATTTCATTCTCTTTGAGATTTACTGTTAATAACTTTTGTTCTGATAGCATGAATTGTTTAGGTTTGATTATTAATCATGTTGCATTTTGTTCTTATTGTTCTTTGATGCATTGGTTATATCAGTTTTATAATCCAGGATATCGGCGCAGAGCGACCGGTTCCGAAAATGCAATGCTATAATGAGATTATTGCTATTCTCAATTTTTTTTATTCATTACTATAG
Source organism: Astragalus glycyphyllos (assembly GCA_963573325.1). Taxonomy (NCBI): domain Eukaryota; kingdom Viridiplantae; phylum Streptophyta; class Magnoliopsida; order Fabales; family Fabaceae; genus Astragalus; species Astragalus glycyphyllos. Next base: position 39,205,670 of record OY754311.1, on the reverse strand, counting down.
TTTTATATAGTTAATTCTAATATATATTATGCCTTTTAGTGTATGCTAGTCCCTAATATAGACTCAGTCAAATTGTGGACCTCTTTTATCAAAATTTAAACACCTCAACACTATGCTCTATATTATGCTTTAGTTTATTACATTTACTGTTATGCTGTAGTTTATACTTTATATTATGCTTTATATTTTATGTTATTATTTAGTTTAATATATTACTCCGAGAAACTTTTACTATTATTATTTGGATTATATGTTATATTTTAAATAAAAATTCAAAAAGATGAGAAACTAAACTCAAACTCAGACCCATCAAACTAAAAAAATAAAGGATAATTCAACCCCCACCCCCACAGCCCAGCCTCATTTATCCAATTATATACCCATATGCTTAGCCCTTGCCTAACCCACACACTCCTCATTTCATAAAAACTCATCCACCACCCCACTCCTATAAACCAGAGGTTGCCAATAATCGGGAAAGATATAGTTGACAGTCAAACTAGTCAAGGTGGCAGTCAAACAAGTCAACAATGATGACTCAGCAAAATCACTTTCCCTTTCCCTTGCAATGTAGTTCTCTATTATTCTGTTGTAGTGAAGTTAAAGTTAGTTGAGCTAAGTTTGTTAGAGCTCATAGTGAATCAGTTAGATCAACTGTGTATATATACTTTGTTGTAACAGAATATTCAAGCAATGGAATTCAATCCAATTCAGTTCAAACTCTGAACTCTGTTTTCATGGTATCATTCGCAGAAACCGATCCTGATTTCCATTCTTCCGCTCCATCTCGTTGAACCTTCGTCACCGATGCTTCAACCATGGCAGCTTCCTCCGATCAAAGAAACGCCGGTGAAGATTCACAATCCATCTTCCAAAGCGTCACCAAAGCTCCTTCGCATCAATTTGCTTCGGGTCCAAAACTCTCTGTAAAGCTAGATGCAAGAACTTCTTGTTATGGAATCAACAAGTTGAAGGTGTCGTGAAGATGCACAAATTCCATCATCTCATCGTGAATCCTACAATTCCACCGAAATATGCTTCAGAAGCTGATCGTGTTGTCGACGTCCTCTCCGACGAGTTCGAAAAATGGCTCGTTCAAGATCAAACTCTGTTTACTTGGCTTCTTTCGACTCTTTCTGAAAGTGCTCTCACTCGTGTCCTCACATGCCATCATTCTTGGCAAGTTTGGGAGAAGATCCAACAACACTACTTCTCGCATCTCAAGGCTCGAGTTCGTCAACTCAGAAACGAACTCAAGAACACGAAGAAGGGTGCATCTTCTGTTTCAAAATTTCTCAGCAAGATCCACTCCATTGCTGATGCTCTCACATCCACTGGTGAGGTAATCACTGATTCTTACCTTACTGATGTTATCTTGGATGGACTTCCGGAGGAGTACAATCCTTTTGTTATGATGATTTTCGGTCGAAGCGATACGCCTTCCGTTTCTCATATTGAATCGCTACTTTTGGTCCAAGAATCACAATTGGACAAGTATAGACAAGAGTTGGTTGTAGCAAATGCTTCTGCAAACGTCTCAAATTTTGCTCCTAACACTGCTCAGAACAACACGCAAGGTGCACCAAGTGTTTGTGGAAATTACGCTCATGGCCGTGGAAGAGCTCGTGGCAGAGGACGCGCTCAAGGATCTTCATCTACTGGCAATCGCCCTACGTGTCAGTTGTGTGGCCGTTACGGTCACTGTGTTAGAGTGCTGGTATCGCTTTGATGAAACTTTTGTGCCACCTCCTACCGTTGCACAAGCTGCTCACTACAAGAATTTCGGTAATTTCCGGCGGACAAAATCCGTCGGTAATGGCCAAAATCCGCCGAAAATTGGGCATTACCGGCGGATTTTTTCCGCCGGAAATCCGCCGGTAATTCACTCGTCGGTAATGGTTACCGGCGGAATTTCCGCCGGTAATTACCGGCGGATTTTTCACATTACCGGCGGATTTTTCCGCCGGTAATTACCGGCGGATTTTTCCGCCGGTAATTACCGGCGGATTTTTCACATTACCGGCGGATTTTTCCCTCGGTAATTACCGGCGGATTTTCCGCCGGTAATGTGCATTACCGGCGGATTTTAAAAAAAAAAAAAATATTTAAATTTTTTTTTAAAATTTAAATAAGAATTTCGTTTTTTAAAATTTAAATGTTAATGTATCTAAATTTTGCCCATATTTCAAATTTTCCCTTGTATTTGTACCGGTTGGGGTGATAATGAAGAAGTAGGAAGGAATGAAAGAGAATATGTGAGAATAAGAATGAAGTGTGAAGAATGAAGGAGTGAAAATGAAGAATGAAGGAGTGAGAATGAAGAATGAAGGAGAGATGAGAAGTATTAAAATTGGAGAGAATAGGAAAAAAGAAAAAGAATGAATGAGTGAGAATGAATAAGAATGAAGAAGAAATGAGAGATGTATAGAGAAATTTATGTAGATTGGAGAGTGTGAGGAAGAAGAAGAAGAAATATAAGATAGAGAAAATGTATAAGAGAAAGAGAAGGAAATAAAGAGTGAAATCAGAGAATGAGAGGAGTGTAGGAGAAAGTTTTATTTATAGGTGATTTTTTGAAATTACCGGCGGATTTTTTTCCCTCCGAATTTTTCCGGCGGATTTTTGAAATTACAGGCGGACTTTTTTCCCTCCGAATTTTACCGGCGGAATTTTGAAATTACCGGCGGATTCTCGTAAAAAAAAAAAAAATTTTTTTTTTTTACGAAAATCCGCCGGTAATTTCAAAATTCCGCCGGTAAAAACCGCCGGAAAATTACCGGCGGATTTCGTAAAAAAAAAAAATTTTTTTTTTTTTTTTTACAAAAATCCGCCGGTAATTTCAAAAATCCGCCGGTAAAAACCGCCGGAAAATTACCGGCGGATTTTTGAAATTACCGGCGGATTTCGTAAAAAAAAAAAATTTTTTTTTTTTTTACGAAAATCCGCCGGTAATTTTCCGGCGGAATAAATCCGCCGGAAATGCCAAACATCCGCCGGAAATGTACCGACGGAAAAAATCCGCCGGTAAAAATCCGCCGGAAATTCATGTTTTTCTTGTAGTGGCTACATCCTCACTAGATGCTTCCACTCAACCAAATCAGAACACTGATGGTGCCACTCTCTCGGTCAACCTAGCAGAAGCTCTGTCTCTTGACAGCACAGGTATTTTTTCTGAATTACCCTCACCTAGTGATGATGATTATGAGGAGTGGTATGGAGACACTGGTGCTTCTCACCATGTCACTGCAAACTCGTCTAATTTGCATTATAGCAGACCTTATAAAGGCATATCAAGAGTAAGAATGGGAAATGGCAATAGCTCCCACATTGAATCCATAGGATCAGCCTCTTTTATATCACCTGTGCATTCTCATGTTAATTTAGTCTTAAATAACTTACTTCGTGTCCCTAACATTACCAATAACTTGCTGTCAGTTTCTAAATTTGCACATGATAACCAAGTTTACTTTGAATTTCACATTCCTCATTGCTTGGTCAAATCACAGGTCTCTGATCAAGTTGTATTGCAAGGAACTCTTGGGAGTGATGGCTTGTATGTTTTCAAAGGATTACCTATAGTGAAAAACTCTAAGTCTGCATCTGGTTTATCTTCTGTTTCTCAGCATAAAACTGATTTTTCTGTTTTTATTGCCACTGTTTCTGACGCATTTTTGTGGCATGCTAGGCTAGGCCATGCACATTCACAAGCTATTTCTCATGTTATGAAGCAATGTAATGCTCCTTCATATAATAAACAATCTATTGAGTTCTGTAATCGTGCCAAATTGGCAAAGCACATAGGTTGCATGCTCCACCTTGACAAACACATTATGATAAACCTTTTGAACTCATTTGTACTGATCTTTGGGGGCCAGCTCCTATGCCTTCAAGTGCTGGTCACTTCTATTATATTGCTTTTGTAGATGCATGCACCAAATTCACTTGGCTTTACTTCCTCAAATAGAAATCTGATGCATTACAAGCCTTCATTTTATTCCATAAGCTTATTCAAACTCAATTTAATGCATCTTTAAAAATGGTCCAATCTGACAATGGTGGTGAATTTTTACCATTCACCAAACATTTGGCCAATCTAGGAGTCATTCATAGGTTCTCTTGTCCACACACATCTCACCAAAATGGCGTTGTAGAAAGAAAGCATAGAAACATATCAGAAATGGGTCTCACTTTACTGTCACATGCATCTCTTCCACTTAAATACTGGGATCATGCATTCACAACTTCTGTGCACTTAATCAATAGACTTCCTACTTATGGTTTGTCCTCCTATATCTCTCCATTTCAAGCTTTGCACCACACTGTCCCTAACTACAAACCAAGGTTGTCAAAACCGGACCGGACCGGACCGGCCGGTTCAACCGGTTGAACCGGGAACCGGACCGGTCCAAATGAACCCCAGAACCGCCTGGGGTGAAAACCGGGAACCGGACAGGAAACCGGCCAAAAACCGGGAAACCGTGCAGAAAACCGGATTTGGTTTATTTTCCTTAAAAAATGGTATACCAAGTTGATTTTTGGGAAAAAAATGATAAATGATGTTGATTTTTGGTATATGAGATATTTTTTATCATTTTTTATAATTAAATTGATGTAATAAATAAATAATTAATTAAAAAACAAATGTGTACACTAATATTACTATGAGAGTATTTACATTATAGTATCTAATTATCTATGATTGTTGAATATTATAGTTTTGTTATGTCATATTATGATTCTTTTTTGTTTTTTATCCTTTATATATTGTAAAAAATATATTAAATAATCTATTTAATTAATTCCGGTTGAACCCCCGATTCAACCGGTTGAACTCAAGAACCCCTGAACCGCTACCTCTTCCGGTTCAATGTCCGGTCCGGTTTTGATTACCTTGCTACAAACAGTTGAAAATATTTGGGTGTGCTTGTTTTCCTCACTTGAGGCCTTACAATAAAAATAAATTTCAATTCAAAAGCTCTCTGTGTGTTAATCTTGATATCTCTCCTAGTCACAAGGGATACAAGTGTCCCACTTCTGAAGGGAAGATAATTATCTCTAAGGATGTCACATTCAATGAAACTTCATTTCCCTACAATGATCTATTTACTTCCTCAACCACCACAACCTCCACAACCACTTCCCACAATGCCTTACTAATTCCTTCATTTAGTGCCTCACCATCAGACACCATTCCTAACCCTGTATCTCACTCAGATAACTCACCACCCACCACAAACTCTCCTACACCAGACAACATTTCACAAACAGATCAAACCATAACCTCCACAGAGTCTCCTCATGTCTCTCATGTCCCAAAACACATCACCAATCCCATTACCATATGTTCCTACAACCAGTAACTTACAAGGTTTTGTCACACCTACCATTAACCCACCAGAACCAAATATACCTCCACCTACTCCCTTGGTTGATCCACCAGCACCTCCAACCTTGAAAACTCAACACATGGTCACTAGGTTGCAAACTGGTTCATTAAAACCCAAAGTGTTCTTGGCCTACACTGAACCTAGCACTACAAAGCAGGCACTCAGTGATCCAAAATGGAGAATAGCCATGGAACTTGAGCTCAAAGCACTCAAGGATAACAACACTTGGACCCTCATCACCTTGCCTCCAAATAGAAAAGCAATTGGATGCAAGTGGGTCTATAGAATAAAAGAGAACCCAGATGGTTCCATAAACAAGTATAAAGCTAGGTTGGTGGCCAAAGGCTACAACCAGCTCCCAGACAAGGATTATGGTGAGACTTATTCCCCTGTGGTCAAGCCAACTACCATCAGAATTTTGTTGTCACTGGCTCTTTCTAATCATTGGGACATCCAGCAAATAGATGTCAACAATGCCTTCATCAATGGTATTCTTCAAGAGGAGATATACATGTCTCAACCCCCTGGCTTCATTAGTTCTGACAAGACTCAAGTCTGCAGATTACACAAATCCCTATATGGTTTGAAGCAAGCTCCAAGAGCTTGGCATGATAGACTCAAACAGGCTCTCCATCAGTTTGGATTCTCACCAAGCAAGTGTGATCCATCCTTATTTGTGCATAGCAAACCTGGTATTCAACTCTTTGCCTTAGTGTATGTATATGACATACTAATAACAGGTTCTGCCACTGCTCTAATACATGATCTCATCAAGAAATTAAATGCTCAATTTGCTCTCAAGCATATGGGCAGACCTGATTACTTTCTGGGAATTGAGCTCAAATATCAAGCCAATGGCTCCTTAATTCTTACTCAAAGCAAGTACATTAGAGACTTACTTCATAAGGCATCTATGACTGATTGTAAGGGGATTGCAACTCCAATGGCTTCAGGCACAAGATTAAGCAAATTTGGCAATGATTCTCTGCCAGAACCACACACTTACAGGTCTATTGTTGGGGCTCTGCAGTATCTTACTCTAACTCGTCCAGAAATTGCATATTTAGTCAACAAAATGTGCCAATTTCTCTCCTCTCCTTTGGAATCACATTGGAGGGCAGTGAAATGGATACTGAAATATCTTGCAGCAACACAGAATCAAGGTCTACATCTTCAACCTGCCACTGTCACAGGACCTCTGTCTTTAAGAGCTTATTGTGACTCTGACTGGGGAAGTGATCCTGATGATAGACGCTCCACCTCAGGCTCTTGTATTTTTCTTGGTCCAAATCTCATTTCATGGAACTCTAAAAAGCAGTCACTGGTTGCACGCTCTAGTGCTGAGGCAGAATATAGGGGAATGGCAAATGCCACTACAGAACTACAGTGGATTCAGTCACTACTCAGAGAACTCAGCATCAAGCATCATGTTCCCATTTTGCTGTGTGACAACCTTAGTGCTGTTGCTATAGCACACAACCCAGTTCTTCATTCTAAGACCAAGCATCTTGAGCTAGACATTCATTTTGTTAGAGAAAGAGTCCTAGCAAACATTCTCAAAATCTTACATGTACCAAGGACTGATCAGATAACTGATGCACTAACAAAGCCTCTGCCTGCTCCTCTGTTTCAAGCTCTCAAGACCAAACAGAAGGTGAAAGCTTTGCCTCCCCTTCAGCTTGAGGGGGAAGTAATAGGGAAAGATATAGTTGACAGTCAAACTAGTCAAGGTGGCAGTCAAAAAAGTCAACAACGATGACTCAGCAAAATGACTCAGCAAAATCACTTTCCCTTTCCCTTGCAATGTAGTTCTCTATTATTCTGTTGTAGTGAAGTTAAAGTTAGTTGATATAAGTTTGTTAGAGCTCATAGTGAATCAGTTAGATCAATTGTGTATATATATACTTTGTTGTAACAGAATATTCAAGCAATGGAAATCTTAGAATGTGGTTAAGGCCTAATTCAACCCTACAAAACCGGCTTGTAAGGTGAGGATTGCCTCACACTTATAAAGTCTTTTTAAGACCATATCTCTAGTCAATGTGGGACTTGGGTTTTTCCCAATACACCCCCTCACGCCCATCACTATTAGGGTTGGTGCGTGGATCATAATGGTGGGTGGCCCGAAGGATCTAGGATAGGCTCTGATACCATCTTAGAATGTGATTTGGGCCTAACTCAACTCCACAAAACCGGCTTGTAAGGTGAGGGATGCCTCACACTTATAAACTCTTTCGAGTCCATATCTCTAGTTAATGTGGAACTTGGGTTTTTCCCAATACACCCCCTCACGCCCAGCATCCAATTCAGTTCAAACTCTGAACTCTGTTTTCAGTCACCCCCCCCCCCCCCCCCCCCCCCCCCCCCCAAACCCACAACCTGAAACAATGCGACACCCCTCTTCACGAGACACACAAATGTACTGCCGCGAGCATTGGCTGATCCAGGAACTCAGGTCAGGGGTGCAAAATAATTCTTTTGTCCATTGTCGCAAGAAAATGCGACACCTCTCTATCGTCTTTCACCCGTCAGCCACCGTTTGTCCATTGCCACGACATTACAAGAACATGTATATATGTTGCTTTCCCAAAACTTAGTTTCTAAAATATTTTTTCGCGTTAAATTTTTTCTCGAGTTTCAATGCTCTTTCAATATACACATTCAAAAATTAAGTTTCTAAAAGTGTATTTTAGTAACAATCTGGAAACTCAATTAAAAGAAGTGCATTTTCAATGTCTTTCGTTTCTTGATGACATTGATAATGCACTTCCATTTAATGTATTTCCGTATGTGTAATCGAATTACACTTCCAGAAACATGATATCCAGGCTTGAACTTGAGGAAAAGTACTGTGGTGTAGTGGCGGTGGATGATACACGATAGTGCTGCAGCACAGAGGATGACACATGGTGGTGCGGCTGAGGACAGACGTATGGTGGTGCGGTGGGGGTGGCGGTGCAGTGGTCAGGCTTGTTGAATAGGGAACTGGACCTTGTTCGGTCCAAATGAACCTGAGGACCGGCCCGAAAGACCGGGCAAAAATTGGTGGTTATGTCGAAATTCAATTATTTTTATAGGAAAAAAATGGTAAATGATGTTATTTTTTTGGTACATGAGACATTTTTTATTCATTTTGAAATGTAAATCAAATATTATTTTTTTAAAAAATTGTACCTGCGTTAATCAAATACCATGATAACAATAATTTATCTTTCATTATTTTCTTTTGATATTTTTTGGATAGATGAATAAGATTACATTGTAAATATTAGAAGTCAACTAATCAAAATCAATCATTTAATATAATAATAGTAATGATACAAGAAATAAGAGAAATTGAAGAAATGAATGGGTCATTCATAAACTTGACAACTGAGAGAAATCCAACAAGGTTAGTCCCGGAAACTAAAGGAAAAACACTAAAAGAAATTCAGGCATGCATCAATTCATAGAGAGAAATTAAAGAGCTATAATGCTTAGAGGAATGAATTCTGGACTTCCTCCAAGTTTTGTTACCAAATAAATCTTAGCTATTCGTTTGTGTTTGATGATGATGTTGGAGCCCAAAAATCTATGAATGAACTCAACCTGCCAAGACCAAGCATTCAGCTGTTAGCCTGTTATAATTAAGGCACTATTGTACAAGTTTTTGTATGCGTGAAATTAGCCAAGACAATATTGAAAAAAATGATAGATGATCAAGAAGCAATGGACAGTACCACCGGATCATGTACATATCTACAATAGATATCAACAAAAATGCAACATAAGATATATAGGGATCTTGGATCCTACATCATTCTACAAGGAGTAATGAGGCAATTTAGCTTAACATTGAGAAGTGCCCACTTGGAGTGGAGACGAATAGAGTTAGCTAGGAAGTGGAGCTAGGTTAGGGCAACCAGGGAGGGAGAGAAAGAGAACACGAAGAGAGAGTAGAGCACGAGGTATTTGAGAAACAAAGGAGGGTTTTAGTTCAATAAAAGGACATTTAGCATCGGTTGTTTTACTAACCGATGTTCAATGTGTTTGTGATAAACATTTAACATCGGTTGATTTAATAACCAATGTTAAATGTGTTTGAACTTTGAATTGAACATTTAACATCGGTTGTTTTAATAACAGCTGTTAAATGTTTAATGAAAACTAAAATTTTGCATTTAATTTCAAAATTGCCACCGTTCAACATTTAACACCGGTTGTTCAAACAATTGATGTTAAATGGTGTTTTTTAATGTCATTTTTGCAATAGTGGTACAAGATACCACTCTTCCTTCTTGCATGAGTACACAAAATATTTAGTAAGAGCATCCCCAATGGGGAATTCTTACTTGTTAAGGGTAAGATTTTAATAGGTACTTCAATCTGGGAGAATGAAAAATGGGTACATATTTGGGAGGAACTCTTAAACAGAAAATCCTCTCTATTTCCCTTATGCACGAACCCACGGCTTTACTTTTGTTTAAAAACCTAATTCTCTTGCTAGGTGGTAGCCCCTAACCGTGAACGAGTAGCGGATAAGATTTCAAGATAGCACTGTCAAAAAAAAAAGATTTCAAGATAGCATAAAACACAAAAGCAAAACTGCCTCAAGCTAAATTATAAAATTGCTCCAGCATAAAGTATTAAGCGTACAAAACTATTTCGGTTTGTAGAATCAAGACTATGAGTGCACTCATTTAAGGGTTTGAAATTAGACTCTAGGCTGTATTTAGTCCACAGAATTAAGTTATAATATTTTTTTGACTGCTATTTCAATTAATATGTTGGTAAGTATTTATATTTTTGAGAATACTTTTATAATTTGTTTCATAAGACATTTAAAAATAGAATGTTAGGGGCATTTTGGTATTTTGATAAGGTTTGGGTGGGTGTGTGATGAGTAGGGGAGGATTGAAATGGAAAAGGAATGAGGTCACGTATGTGATGTGAATTTTACTTTCTCTCTCTTTTAACTGAATTCTCTGTACAATTTTGGCGTTTTCTTCTTCTCATTCGCACACAAACTTTCTTAGTTAACCATTGTGTGCAGTGAATGAAATTGAGGAATATCATACATTCTTCTTCTTAAGCTAGCTAGCAATGTCAAGAATGGTTGTTCTTCACTTTCTGCGATCACGATCACAGTGCCACCATCGCTTCTTCTTCAACATCACTCATTCTTCTTCAGGTTCTTGTTCTTCTCTCTCACCAACTACCATTTTTTTCATTCTTTACACAAAAGGAGGGTTTTCAACTTTATTTTCATTTTCTACATTTTCAGCTCAGAATTTAGATTGATTACTACTACTACTAATTATCAACTTCTATTAGTTCCCTTTGCTGTTTACTACTTTACTTAGTAGATGACGATGTTATATCATTTTTTCCATGCCAATTTTGTCACACAATAATGAAATGGAAGAAAATTAGTAGTTGTTTTTTTACTTTGAAAAACATAACACAAATTGAGAAAATGTTTTCTGAAAAAGCAAATAGACATGTATTGTATTGTTTGGCAAAAACCTTTTTTTATCTCTATGAGGAATCGATTGATTAAATGTATTCGTCTCAGAATAAGAATGCGATGAAAAGAAGAACTTGTGCATTGTATTCAAATTAACGGTTGAAACACACATACTTATTACACCTTTTTTATCACAGAGAAAACCTCCTTTGCTTCAAAGTTTGTAATGGTGTCTTGAGGAACCTCTACTCTATTATCCTGTTTCATATATTCTGAAAAATTCAATTCCTACTTCACTATTTGTCTTCATGTATTCAGTGTTCCTCCTTTTCTATTCAGTAGTACTTTGAATTATCTCATATTTTTTCTGATTTGGCCAAACTTAATCGATTATTACGTTCTTAAATGTGTACAAGTTCTTTTTGGAATGTTTTTTTTTTTGGAATGTTTTTGGCCAAATAGGGTGTTGGCCAGCGAAATGATTAAGAGCCCCAAGTAGCGAGTGCAGATTAGTCCTTCGTTGATAGCGTTGGGACACTGCATGGGTTGCCCGCGAGGGTTTGATACCAAAAAAAAAAATGTGTACAAGTTCTTTTTGGAATGTTTTTATTTTTGATAAGCAAATGTTAGTGGGGTGGGGGAATGTTAGTTTCTGGGGTTTGAACCCTGATGCTTGCAACTTTGCAACTCCTTCATGTTCCTTAGCTCGCCAACTGAGCTACCTTCCTTGTACGGTTATGGAATGTTGTTTATGTTAATTGGATAAGTAATGGATTATAGGACCGTTACAGGTTTGGGCAGAGAGGGGAATGTCTCTTCTATCATATGAGGAGCTTTTACTATTCTGTAAAAATATTTTTCAAAAAATAATAACACCATTTACCCTTTTCCTTTCATTTGGGTTCCTCCTATCAGTTTCTGAAATGCTCAGGCTGGTTAGAATGGCAGCAGTCTTTTCTAGAAAAATTTGTCTACTGATATTGTTTCTGTGGTTGAGTGTATCATTGTTTTAGCTCCACAACATGTGGACGGCCGTTTACTGCTGATCCAACATTCAAAACGCCGTTTAGTCTTGATACTGGACGTGCTGGTGGAGTACAATCTGGGGAAGGAGACAAGGAAACCGTAGTTGTCTATCATGGTCCGAACTCGAGTAGAATAAAACAACTAAAACTTCTGTCTCTCTTCGTTTGTTGCCTCTCGGTGTCTATGGTTCCGGCTGTAAACTTCTTGGCCCCTCCTGATATGAATGTGATCCTAAAGGGTGTACTAGCGTGGTCAACTTTGTTCCTTGGTGCATCTATAACTGCAAGATTTAACAGGCTCGTTAGTCCGTACATTCACAAACTCCCATGGGTTCTCGGTTACGACCGCATTGAGGTGGAGATGCTGTCATGGCTGGTAATTCGTACCCGAATGACTATTAAGTTTGCTGATATTCGTCCACCAGAAACCAATAGGCCTCTTGTGACATTTAAGGCTAATGGGCAGTTCTACTTTGTGCTGACAGAGCATTTCCACAATAAGGCACTTCTAGCTAGACTCACTTTACAAAAGGGAACTCATGATTCAGCTTTTAAAAACTTTTGATGTCAAACATGCTGCTGGCAATGCATTATGCATGAGCTCTCATCTCAGCTATTTTACCATTAGGAGGATGACTAGAGTAAGTTGTTGCCCTACGTAAATGTGGTTGGACAGTGGCGGATCCAGGATCTCGGAGTCAGGGGTGTCAAATTTTTTAAATATACAATTTGTTAAAAATATAATTAAAAACAACTATAATATATTTAAATAAATAAATTATACATTTTATAATTGTCCTCTACATGATTTCATATTCTAAAATCGTTGAATACATCACTCTCAATGTATGTCACCAAACAGTCTTTCATCCATGTATCCCTCATCCGGCTACGCAACCTATTTTTCACAACATTCATAGCAGGGAAAACTCTTTCTACAATTGTTGTTGCAACAGGCAAAACTAGTGTCAGCTTCAAAAGAAGACTTTATCAAGTTCAATTTAGGTTGCACTAGACCACACAAATTAAATAGAACTAATAAGTTCCTAAATACAAATTAAATAGCACTAAAAAAATCAACATATTCAAAAAATACAAAACAAATTCAAATTAAATAGACTTTTTTTACTACTGTATTACTGGTGCGCAGTATCCACCGACTTTGTCGGTGACTATTCTAGTCCGAGGGACCTGGCTGGCCATCAGTATACCCAGCTTTGCCAGTCTGTGTGGTGTCCCCTCCCAACTGAGTTTTTGCCACACCCAAAATTTGAACCAGAGACATTGCAATGGGTTCCAGTTACCACTCAGATCAACTGTTGTTGGTAAAAAATTCAAATTTAATAGACAAAAATAATCAAAATAAATTAAATAGCACTAACACCAAATACAAATTAATTAAATAGCACTAACACAAATTACCAATTAAATAGTACTAACAGATTCAAAATTAGGATAATAAGAACAAGAACGGATCCAAGGAGATAGAGAAAGAGAGAGAAACTTTTTAAAAATAAAATATAAGAGTGTGAGTGATTGTGTGAGTGTGGTGCATTAGAGTGGTGCAAAATTAGGAACTTTGGTGCAAAACTAAGAACTTTGGTGCAAAATATATTTTTCAGGGGATGTGAAAACATTTTTCCCTAAGGTATCGGTGCTAATTATATTTTTTCTCAAATATATGTAGGTCCGCCAATGGTTGGACTTGCAATTACATTCTCTTTGAGATTTTCTTTTAATAACTTTTGTTCTAACAGCATGAATTGTTTAGGTTTGATTTGGTATTTTGGCAATGTGGTCTATAGGGATCTTTTAAGTCTTTCTGGATTATTAATCATGTATTGTGTTCTTATTGTGGTTTGATGCATTGGCTATATCAGTTTTTCAATTTCAGAAAATGCAATGCTATGAGATTATTGCTATTCTCATCTCTGACTTGTTGAAATGGGATCTGGACCTTGTCTAATCCAAATTAACCTGAGAACTGATCGAAAAACCGGACAAAAATTGGTGTTTCGATTGAAATTCAATTATTTTTATAGGAAAAAAATGGTAAATTATGTTATTTTTTGGTACATGAGATATTTTTTATTCTTTTTGTAATGTAATTCAAATAAATTTTTTTTTAAAATGTGTACATCAATATCATCATTAAGTACTTACGTTGTAGTATTTGTGATTATTGAATAATTAAATGTTATTATGCTAGTACTTACTTGAGTTTAATATATTGATCTGCATAGTATATGTTAGCGAATACTAACATTTTAAATGAAGTTTCCTTTTTAATGCTGCAAAATAGTAATGAATAGTGTGCTGCAATTATGTATGATAGCATTCAATTAGGATAATTAAATGTTCATAAACATCATTTACTTTTTCATCTAGCATGACAACACAATGGATGGAGTGATGACATGTATATATCTAGACAAAGGTTCTTTTATAAGTGTAATAGGATACAAGCTGGGAATAAGGGCCTAGGTCTAAACCATGAAACGCTGAGAGAGGTCCAAAAAGAAGACCACATTAGTATAGCATATAGAAGATAACATTACATGAGGAGTAACAAACTCTGTTGAGAACTGTCGAGTTGGCAATAGAAAATTGGCTAGGATTCATTATGGAATATTATGGCAGATTTAACTTTGTCTATTTAGGTTCTGCACTTCTATATTTCTGTTATTTTGGGGTTCTCTTGGATTGCTATATGTTTATCATTCCATGGCAATGAATGAAGAAGAAAGAAACTATAATTCCCAATTCTTCCTTTCTTCTTCTTAGGAGTCCCCTGGCACTCAAATTTTTGGCTTATCATGTTTGTGCTTCTTACAACTTTGGTGTTGTCATTGCCGATAACACCCGTTCTATATTCTCTACTTACTTTGTGGAAGAAGCCATCACCATACTGACCACCAACTAAACTACCCTGACCAATTCCCAAAACCACACGAACTATAAAATCGAAGAAATATTCCAAAATTAGCCCCCCTTGAATCCTCATCCTCATCGTCGCCCCTTTCATTACAACAACCTTATCGAACCCCGTCACATGAAGCTCGATGTCCTTTGTTTCGACGGTATCGATCACATACTTGGATCTTCAAGATCAACAATTAGAAAAAGCTTTTATAAGATTCTTGTGATGAAAACATTCAAAAATGGTTTCTCTAACCCATGATTTCAATCTCTTACACAAGTCACCATAATTGAATCAAATAATGAATAATACGTAAATATATACTAATTTGAGGCAAAATAACCACAAAAAACTATTTCGAGCACGCTCAACTTATTTCTATTTCTCATTCAAAGCAGTTCAACCCTGGATCAATCTGGCACAACTGGTTTATTGGCAATTCAATCAAAATACTACACCTAATTACCAAATTAGTCGGTTCTTGGTTGAACAAACCTTCTTCATCCAAATTTTAAAACAATGGTCGAACAAAAATGAGGCTCGTTGAAAGAAAAGAAAACTCAAAAAGTTAAAATCCACAAGGATTGGAAGGTGCCGCCTAAGTAAAGTGTCTCATAAGGAAAAAGTCGAAAAGGTTATATCGAAGCCTGCAAGAATTGGAAGGTATATGACTACCAATTTTTTTGTTTTGAAAAAACAAAGGCCTAGGTTGCCCTTGAAAAAATGTGGACAGTTTACCTTAAACACTTAAAAGCTGACACATGGATTCCACTAATATTTAATACATATATAAGTTCATATTATTTGTTTTACAGTTTGCACTATATATTTATACTATTTGTACATTCACCCCAATTTTAATAAGGGCTTTTTTTTGTACCCCTCCTTATTACCCATACCCCATAAATCTTTTTGGACCAAAATACCACTAATTTTAAATAAAAAAACGTTTTTCTTAAATTTTCCGAATTTAGGGTAAATTTCGGAATTTTCAGGATTTATTGGGTAAATTCGGAATTTTCCGGATTTATGGGGTAAATTCGGAATTTTTTAATTCCGAAATTTACCCCGAATTTACCCTAAATTCGGAACGCATTTTTTCCGAATTTACCACATAAATTCGGAAATTTTTAAATCTAACCTTCCGAATTTATGTATAAATCCGGAAAAATGTAAAAAAAACGTTTTTTTTAAAAAAAATTAGGGACATTTTGGTCCAAATGACAATTATGGGGGTATGGGTGATAAGGATGGGGTACCAAAAAAAAGCCTTTTAATAAATGCAATCTTGTCATTGGGAAGACAACACATTTATGTAATTAACGAAGGAATTGCAAGTAATGTATGTGGCTGTCTTCTCAATTCTCAGCGCTGAAAAAAAAAAGAATTTTTTTCATCAATAAGAAAAAAAAAGAAAATAATGAAACGTGTTATCTTTTTTTTTTGGTTACAAAAGAGAAATAAAACAAAAACTACGGCCTAATAAAAGGGAGACTACGAGCATCAGCCTGAAGCAAATGAGTCATTGCCGGATGAGGCACTTCAATGATGACATACGGAGATATGTTCTCGGTACCAAGCTTTGCCAGAAAATCAGCACAAAAATTAGCTTCACGAAAAATATGTTGAACCTTCACCTCCCAAGACTTAGACAAGAGGATTCTAATACGGGCAATATCATTACCAAGTTTATGAAAAACCGGATCAGCACTCTCAATAAGCTTTAGCGTGTTCATAGAATCAGATGAGCAAATGATTTTCTTGTATCCCAAATCCCAACACAATGAAAGACCATAGAAGATAGCCATTAGCTCAGCATGCATAATTGTGGAATTCCCTAAATAACCATGAAACCCTCTTAGAAAATTACCATGTTCATCCCTGATCAGTCCCCCAAATCCGGCTACACCAGGATTATGGAGAGCGCTGCCATCAACATGAAGAGCCACCCACCCCGTAGGAGGCCGGTTCCAAATAACCTCAATCCCTGAACTAATTCTTACTCTATTGACAGTAGGACCATAAGCTGATAACACATCAGCAAGCAAACCATATGACTGAGCAACTATGTCAGGAGGCTTAAGGTGCTTACTTTCAAAAATGAGAACATTCCTCGCACACCAGATTTTCCAAAGAGTTATAGCACATAAGATTCCATGTTTTTGGATGGATTGTTGAAGCCACGTTAAAGGAACAAAATCATTAGCTGGCAATATAAAATTACCACTAAACATGCTTCTCCAAACTTCATTGGCACTGCTACAATGAAAGAAGCAATGCAACAAGGTTTCCTCAAGTGATATACATTTTTTCCGAATTTACCACATAAATTCGGAAATTTTTAAATCTAACATTCCGAATTTATGTATAAATCCGAAAAAATGTAAAAAAACTTTTTTTTTAAATTAGGGGCATTTTGGTCCAAATGACAATTATGAGGGTATGGGTGATAAGGAGTGGTACCAAAAAAAGCCTTTTAATAAATGCAATCTTGTCATTGGGAAGACAACACATTTATGTAATGGTTAAATTACACTAGAAGTCCTTTAAGTTATTTAATTGTAACAAGTTGGTTCTTTAAGTTTTTTTCGTACCACTTAGGTCCTTTAAGTTATTTAACTGTAACAAGTTTTTCCTTTAAGTTTTTTTCGTACCACTTAGGTCCTTTAAGTTATTCAATTGTAACAATTTGGTCCTTTATGTTATTTAATTATAACTTTTAAAGGCCAAAAAACTTACATTTTGCGGCCCCAAATTGTTACAAATAAAATAACTTAGAGGACCTAAGTGGTACAAAATAACTTAAAGGACCAACTTGTTACAATTAAAAAACTTAAAGGACCTAAGTGGTACTAAAAAAACTTAAAGCACCAACTTATTACAATTAAATAACTTAAAGGACCTCTGGTGTAATTTACCCTTATGTAATTCACGAAGGAATTGCAAGTAATGTATGTGGCTGTCTTCTCAATTCTCAGCGCTGAAAAAAAAATTCATCAATAAGAAAAAAAAAGAAAATAATGAAACGTGTTATCTTGTATTACTATATAACTTTTATTTAATTTAATATATTTCTATTAAATAATTAAAAAAATATGGTAATGTCTATTTTCAATTACTAACATATTTCTATCAATAATATTTAAATCTAAAAGCGAGTCTAGCGTCAACTTTGAATATTTTATCAACTAATTTTTACTTGTTTTGTAGTGAAAAAATGCAATCATTATCATTATGGGTCACAATATTTTATAGGGGCATCTTGGTAATATTATCGCTCTCCAAAAAATTAATTTCATTACAAAACATGCAAAATATGACGTTAAGCAGTGTATTTTGGAGGTACTTTAAGATTCAATTTTTTTTTAACTGTTCAAGTACGTGAAGATCCTTCCTCAATAACTCGTTTAGTGAAAAAACTCAATTCTATGACAAAATATGTAAATTATGACGCTAAGGAGTGTGTTTTGAGATACTTTAAGGTACGATTTTTTTTAACAAATCAAATACGCAAAGTTCGTTCCTCAGAAACTTGTTTGGTGAAACATAATTGTGACAAAATATGTAAAGTGTGATCCTAAACAGTGTATATTGAGGTACTTTAGGATTCAAAAAAAAAATGTAACTGTTCAAATACGCAAAGTTTGTTTCGCAGTAACTGGTTTATGCCAAAAAAATATATTTCATGACGAAATATGTAAAGCACGACGCTTATCAGAAATCTGAAATATCATAGGCAGTAGGAAGAGTCATATTTTGAAACTGAAGAGTGAAGTATCTTCTGGGATATGAGCAGTGGCGGACCCAGGACCGTAGGTTAGCGGGGTACAAAAAAATTCTTTATCAAAAACGTTGGTTCATCGAATTCTTTTGATTTTTTCCAAATATCCTCACTTAATTTACTAAAATTAAGGAACCAAATTATCTAACTGTAAATTTATTTAAATTCATATGCAATTTAAATATTCAACATTTTGGTGGTTGCCTTCTACTACACCATGCCTGTTAAAGCAACTTTTATTGCAAACATTTTTCTTAATAAAATTTAAATTTAAATTTCAAATATCATTAATTAGTGCATCAGATGTAATTTTTACCCATACTTTTCTCTCCCAAACGTTTTTAGCTATATTTATTTGATTAATGAATGTAATCTAATAATAATTTATGGTGTGAACTAGGATTCACTTACCTTTTGGTTCTACGGACCATGTATGATTCCATCTATCACAATGTAAACAAGGATTCACTGGCCATAGAAGATTTCATGTATCACTATGAACTCGACATCACTTAGTGTCCAGCTCATTTAACCATGGATGACTTCATGTATCAGCATGTGGATTAGGGTTCACTTGTCGTTCGATTCCACTAAGTATTAATGTAATTTACATTTTTAAATTTCTCCCGTATTACTATTAATGATTTATTCTCTCTCTTCACAATAAATTTTTATTTTCCATATAGAGTTTATTCAATAATTAAAATAAGTTAAGAAAAATTAAAATATAGTATAAAAAACAAGTGTACATTAGCAGCCTACATCTAATTTATAACAAATAGTACAACAATGAGTTGGTAGGGGTCTCTTCCAACTTAACCAAGGTCTTGGGTTCGAATCCAGCCTTGGACATGCAACAGTGTTAAATCTCTTGAGAGAGAGTTTTGCCGCTCATTGTGGTCCTACCCGACTCGAGGAATTAGTCCCTGCAGTTGCGCGCAGAGAATACCCAATTTATACCAAAAAAATTCATAGTAATAGTACGGTTATAAATTCATAGTAAAAAAAAGGTTATAAAAACACCACTAAAAATCCTCTAAAAGGTTATCAAATTATGCATATGCTTTGGAGACATTTTGAAGTTGCAATTACGCATATGTAGTAGAATATCACTCATGAAAAGTAATGCATTCACGTTGCTACTAGTTTAACAACTCAACCAACGTATGCAGCCATAAGTACAAATTACAAATGCGAAGGGGCTCAAATGACATTATGCTGTTATTTTAAGGGACTAAAATGACAGTAAGTGACATCTTTCAGGGACTAAAATGAGATTAATGTATAAAAAACCACGTAAGCAGATCCATGTGGCACTAAACATGCCACAACAGCCAATTTCACGGAGTTAAGGATGCCCATTAACGTGGGGGGACAAACGCAACAGACAGAATACACATTGGGGGATCTTTTTGTATTTTTGCTCGATTGAGGGACCAAATTGACAGCGGCGTAAACATTGAGAGACCAATTTGACTATTTACCCCTCAAACTAAATTAAGTTGTTGGCCGAGAGAATGAGAGGATTGAGTTGAAGTTAAGAGGTCGAGATAGGCTAGGAAGACAATGGATAGTGAAGATATTTGCCACGGAGATATTAGCAAAAGAAAGGGTTATGAAGCCTCGTTAAAACTTTCTGGTGCAAAACTCTCCTTAATGAAAAACACCTAGAAGGAAAGAGTACCCCCATACAATTTATTGATAATAAAGGAAAAAAACAAAAAAAAAAACATGGGGGGACTAGGCCAAAACTCATGAACAAAAGTCATTAGAGAACTAAAAGTCATTAGAGACTGAAAATATTAAAAGAGGAAAATGTGAGAACTAAAAGTGACTGCAATTTTTTAAACGGACTAAAAATAAAATTTTCAAATTTTATAAAGATGAATAACATATTTAACCTAAATTATATTTTGGGCAAACTTTAATTTTTTAAAAATTTTGAAAATAAACTGTTCATTGCCTTTCAATTTAGTCAAACCTGTTGTTAGTAGCAAATTTTTATAGTATTCAACTTAAAAATACCGGTCCATTAAAAACAAACTTTTATTGCTTAATTCTTACTACTATTTAATTGCACCAAAGAAGTCCCAGAAGGGTGCTCACATGGTTGAGTGAAAGGGACACCGTTGGTGGAAAAATATAGGCGTACGGAGTTCGAACCCCGCTCCCCCCTCCCCTCTAACAATTAACACACTAATTACTAACCACTTTGCCTATCAAAAAAAATTGCACTAAAGAAAATATTTTCAAATTATCATTTCTCCAACTTACTTGAAAAGGGAAAATGGACTCTCATATTCCCCAACCAACATATTACAGACGAGGCTGACCACCACATCAATAGCATTACAATCTTTTTTTTGAGCTGTAAAATAGCATCACAATCTTGTAATTCGATTTCTTAGATTTTTTTTACCAAAAAATGGGAATAGTTCGACTTCTTAGATAATAAAGTATGAAGGGGATCATAAATCATAAATAATTGCAACGAGCATACTTAGAAACTTGCAACTGAAATTAATTCTTTTTACAGCTGTTATTGACATTAATGACAATGGGTTAATAAGAAAGGGCAAAAGCATTTATTAAACATAGGGTGAATGTGCAAATAATATAAATATATAGTAGAAATTGTAAAATAAATAATATGAATATATTTATGTGATAAATGTTAGTGGAATCCATGTGTCCACATTTAAGTGGATAAGGCAAAATACCCACATTCTATGCAATGGCAACCAAGAATTTACCAAAAAACAAAACCATCTATCTCTAGTTGGGATTTCGACAGTTTTTTTAGGCTTAAATATATTTTAGGCCATTGCAAATATAGCGTGTCTTGGTTTAAGCCATTGCAAAAAAATATTTTAGAAAAAACTCATTGCAAAATATAGTTTTTTGATTTTAGCACTTCTGTTAGTAAAACATTTAAAAAAAGTACACGTGGCTAACAGAACTGTAATTTTGCATTTTTTTCTTTTCTATTATTTTGATACTGACTGGGATTGCCACTTCACCATTTTTTATTTCTATTTATTTTTTAATTCTTTAATTATCAGCTTCTTCATCTCTCTTTCAACTCCATCTCTCTCAATCTTCCCTTCCCAACGTCACCATCAAATTGCACACCGTGATTGCTCTCGATTGTTGTTGTAGCTCCAATTTGTTGCATAGTTTCAGATCGAAAAGAAAAGCCTAAATTTTAGAATAAAATCCCCAGTTCATGAGAGTAAGAGAGGGATCCTAATAGGAGAGAAGGAGAGAGACTGCTTGGAGCTTCACGATTACATTTTCAGAAAGTAAGGTTTGATTTCTCAGATCGCAATTTTGATGTGATGAAACTTGGCAAGCAATGATGAAATCACACCATTTTTACCATTCTTTCTCAATCGCACCATTTTTCCCCTTCTTTTTCAAAATTGCCACAGGTTCAACATTTAACATCGGTTGTTCAGACAACCAATCTTAAATGATGTTTTTTAATGTCATTTTCGCAATAGTGGTACAAGATACTACTCTTCCTTCTTGCATGAGTACACAAAATATTTAGTAAGAGCATCCCAAATGGGGAGTTCTAACTTGTTAAGGGTAAGATTTTAATAGGTACTCCCATTGGGGAGATTGAAAAATGGGTACAGATTTGGGAAGAACTCTTAAATAGAAAACCCTCTCTCTTTCCCTTACGCACGAACCCATTGTTTTACTTTTGATTAAAAAACTAATTCTCCTGCAAGGTAGCCTCTAACCAGTGGCGAATCTACCCCATCCCTAGGGTGGTCAACCGCACATCCTGAAAATTTTTAGTACTGATATTCCTATTAAAAAATAATATTAGCATCATGTTAGCCTGTAATTTCGACAGGCTTCATTGAAAATGGTCAACAAGGCTTGACTTATATTTCGACAAAGACCAAAGTATTTCGACAGAGAAAATGGTCATGCGCAGGGTAAATTCGACAAGCTTCCGGGGAAGCAAAAGCAAGAAAGAGGAAAATGGACACAAGCTTTCGACAGACAGAAAACAGAGCAGTTATGCGCTGAAGAACTAGCAGTTGGTCGAAGCGTGATGAAGCGGTTCTTGTCGAAAGTAGGAGTAGCAGTTATTAATTTTCAAATTTCTAGGCAGTTACTTAGTTTAGTTTTTCCCCCTCTTTTCCTTTGTATAAATAGTAGTTTCTGAGAAGAAACAAGGGTCACAATTTCATATTTTACTTCTCATGCTCTAACTTCCGCATTCAAGAGAAAAACGAGTCAGAGAACAATGTATGATCTTGTGTACCATTCTCTTTCATTTTAATGCAATTTACTTCTGTTTTCTCTTTACCTTTATGTGTTTTACAATTCAAGTCCTTCTTCCCTGAAATATCTTGATTGCTTCGCGCGTAAGGAATCAATTATATCTTCTCCTTTTCTTCTTTTTATTGTTAAATAGTAAGAACACAAGCGATTCTGTAAAAACTCTAAACACAAATGGTCTTAGGATTCACTGGTTGATCCTGCAAGTTAACCAAATTGGAGACCAGCGGTGTTTACCAAAATCCACGGTAAACAAATTGGCACGCCCAGTGGGACATTTGTGTCGACATATTAGAGTGTTAGTTAACAGAATCTTGGAATATAATTGTTTATGCGCCTGAGGAGTGGTAAATCTTTGTCAAAGATGTCACGTTCTGGCGCAAGTTTTTCGAACGCACAGAGTGGCCCTGAGAATGCGTCTGTCAATGACGCTAATCCAGTAACCGCTATGGGAATAACTGCTCCAATGCCTTCGACAGGCATGATCGCAGTTACATCTCCTGTGCTTAATCCTTTACCAACAATGGCCACCACGGTGACCACACAGCCTAATGAAATGGCTTCTATGCCACAAACAATGGGAACGTCTAACCCATATATGACTAGTGGTCATATCTTATTTAGCATGCCTATAGTTGGTCGACATCTCCCTTATGGTATGCCAACTGGCATGATGGTAGGCTTGCAAACCAATTCATCAACGTGTGCAGATAACATAATGAATGGTGGTTTCTCCCCTATGCATGCCTCTCAAGAGGGCATTTATGGTCGAAATGCCCAACCCTCATTAACCACAGCATCTTTGTTGGCTTTGAGGCAACAAATAGATGATGCTAATCATGATATGGTTAATATGTTAACCCAGCAAATTGGTACAGTATTCAACCCTTTGATACGTGATACCAATAACAGTTACCAAGCATTGGCAACTCAAATGGGTCGAATTGCAGATTTCTTTGGCACTCCATAAATGCAGAATCAGCCAATACCCCAAGTACAACCTTTGAGGCCTGTAGAAATCCCTTTAGAAAGGCCTAACATTTAATTGCCTAGAAATCAGGCACAAGCACAAGTTGTCGAACAACCCTTGCAGGGGATGGTTGAAAACGAGCCTGATATAGTGTTAGTAAATAGAAATCAAAATGCTGATGAAGTAGTCAGACAAGTGCAACAAAACAATTTTGGAGCGCAGAACAATATAGCTAATCTTGTCGAAACAATTTTAGCCCAGAATGGCCTTAATATAGGAATGCACAGGCCAAATTTCGTGTCGCCATTATCAGAATATATTTTGCAAAGTGAATTGCCAAGGGTTTGGAAAGTCCCGAAATTCACTAAATTTGGTGGAGAAACTAGTGAATCCACCGTCGAACACATTGCTCGTTATTTAACTGAGGCTGGGGATTTAGCCCAAAATGAGAATTTAAGAATGAAAATTTTCCCTAATTCTCTAACAAAAAATGCTTTTACTTGGTTTACTACACTACCCCCTCATTCTATGTTTAATTGGAACCAGTTAGAAAAAGCTTTTCACGAGCAATTCTACATGGGACAATGTAAAATTAGACTCAAAGAATTGGCCAGTGTTCGACGCAAAATGGCTGAAACTGTTGATGACTATCTCAACAGATTTAGACTTCTCAAAGCAAGGTGCTTTACCCAAGTGCCGGAACATGAGTTAGTCGAAATGGCTACTGGTGGTCTAGATTATTCTATTAGGAAAAAACTAGACACTCAACATTTAAGAGATATGGCCCAATTGGCCGATAGAGTAAGGCAAGTCGAAAGGCTAAAAGCTGAGAAATCTAGAACTAGTAGGTTTCATAACAATAAAAAAGACAAAATTGCCTATGTCGAAATTCAAAATGAGGAACAAGAGTACGACATCTCTTACGAGGAAGTCGAAGAGGAGGTCAATGTTGCCGAATTAAAGCCAGGACCTCCTGATAACAATCATTTATGATTGTTATTACCTCTTATTTGAAGCTTAAATTGTTGTGAGTTCTAAAGTAATATTGTCTTTAATTAGTTAAAATATGTTGTTTAGTGTAAAAGAAGATTTAATTATGGTTTGGAGTCATTTGGCACTTTGGTGCCCCATTTTGTGCTTTTATGTGTGTATTTCATTGCTGCAGCAATAGGTGCCGCAGCATTGCATTCTTGCGTCAGATGAGAGAGAAAATGGTGCACGCGGATTTTAGGGCCCTGATGCTGGTACCAGGCTGTCATATGCTCAGAATATTCTCTTTTGTGGGCACCTTGTACTCCTAGGCACACATAATGACAAAAAGAGCCTCCAAATGACATTTCTTTAATCACTAAACCCTAGCTCTATAAAAGGGAGCTCATCTTCCTCATTTAGCAGGCTGGTTCAGAAAGGAGGCTAGGGTTAGACATAGTCTTTCTCTCCATTTTCGTTCCAAGCTCCATTTTCACAATAAAAGGTAGAAATTCTGTTGCTGGGAGTGATGCTGCAGCAATACACGAGTTGATTTACTTGGAGATTTTCGTGGATTTGGGAGCTGATCTGAACCTCCATGCTACTGTTCTTGGAGCCAATCTTCAGTCTACCTCTTCTTAGTATCTTTCTTCCTTGTATTTTCGGTATTATGGCTTTAACATTTATGTTTGAGTTGTATTTCTTGTGTTGTTTGCTCATCATGAGCTAAATACTCTTAGTTGGGATGTTTAGATCTATGTAATGAAGTCTTAATGTTCTTGATGCTTATGTTATTGTGTTGAGCGCTTTATCTTGTGTGTTTTTACTCTTTCCATCTTAGATTAGGATTGGCCGTCTAATCTAAGTAGATATACATTCACAGACATGGTTTGTATATATATCTCACAAGATAACATGGTATGTTGCACTATAGACATATAGTTGTTCCTTGCTTGAGTCCTAGACATAGGAGAGGCATAAGCCATGAGGTAAAACACTTAGGTGTAATGCTGCTTGTTCTCCAGTAGCCTAGGGAAATAATCTCTTCCGAATTAGACATAATTTGGGGCGACTAAAGCCTAGTGTTAAGCATTAGACATAATGCACAATTGCGGCAGCACCTAGTGCTGCAGCACTTAGCATAGCATTTTGAGCATTATTATGAATTTGCATAGTGAAAGCATTCCCAACTTACTCTCATTCTGGATTTCTACTAATCATTTATCTTAATTACTGTTTGTTGATAAAACTAAGTTCTACAACTTGTTATTTTACTTTGTTTTACTTACTAGCTTACTTGCTAATTAAATATAGAAAAGAACTCAACAATCCTCGTGGGAACGATCTCTACTTACTCTTTATTACTTGTTACGATTGTGTATACTTGCACATATTGTTTTCACACAACAAGTTTCTTTGCTGCTGCAGCAGATGCTACAGCTTTGCCTTCTGACCTGATGCTGTAGCACTACCTGTGACAGCATTCACACTCTGCATTTCAGCTTCCAACGGCCTTGGTGTTTTCTCTAGGAAGGTTGAGTTTTGGGTGGATTTTTCTTTGGGGAGGGAGGTTGTTTGGTTGATAGGGACTTGTGGAATGGATTGTTTTGGGTGGAGGGGATGGTTTTGGAATAAGGATTAATTGTTTGGTTTGAGGTGGTTGTGGATGAAGGGTAATAATGAAGGGTTGTAACTGTGAGAAGTGGGCTTTTGTGGTGGAGAATGTGTTTTGGATGGAGGGATGGTTTAGGTGGAGGTGTGGTGAAAAGGTTTTGGGTGGGTGGTGATTGGGGATAATATTTCTAGCAAGGTTTAAATGGTGAGATAGAGAAAACACACTGCCAATTAACAGAGGTGACTGCCAAATATGCCACAATTGCATTTGAAATTCCATTTTGATCACATGCTCAACACTTCAGCAACAGGTGCTGCAACACATGGTGCTGCAGCAACAAAATTCTGCATAATTGACAGGACAAACCACAAGACCACTTATTCATACCTGAAAAGGTAAAAACAAAAACACACAAAACACAATTAGTCCTAAAAATCTGGGTTGCCTCCCAGTAGCGCTTAATTTATAGTCTTTAGCTAGACTTGACATTCAAAATCCAAGTTAGGGTGGATAATAGGACAAGAAGAAAATATCATCCTTCCGCTTTCTCCTTTTGGTCAGAAATCACATGTATTTGGCATAAAGAAGCAAATGTTCCCATGCCCCTATCAATAAGCAATAGGGATAGGAATTCTCCCTCTTTTGAAAAAATTGAAGCTCATTTTGCGGAGGACTCTTTCCTTCAATTACCAAGGGCTGAACCTTAATTGTCACATGACTCTTTTCATACCCCAACCTTGGCTTTTCTTCCTTGTCACTATTTTTGAACTTTTCTTGTTCTACAACTACACAATTTTTTTGTTTTTCTTCCACTACTTCCAAATGACCACATTCAAGTTCACACTCTACACTCATTTTTTCCTTTTGCTCAACCACATATTCAATACAACTTTCTTCTTGTAGATGCTCCATAATAGTCCTAATGTGAGCCTCTATATTCTTACATGAAGCTTCAAAGTTGTCATGATAACTATCTTCTTTTAGATCAATCACTTCTTCAATACAACTCTCCTCTTTTATATGCTCCATAATTGTCTTAAAGTGAGCCTCTATATTCTTACATGATACTTGAAAGTTGTCACTATCCACTTTGATATCCTCAAGTGATTGAGCTACAAATTCTTGGAAGTTGGAGATGGTCTCATGGAATCCTTCGGTTTGAGCTTGACAACTTGGATCTTGCTCACACACAAAGTTTTCCATGCCACAATCAATATTTTGGGCTGTCATAGGCATGAAATTGGTCTCATAACAGCCCCTTTCAAATTTTTCACGCTCCACCTTCATAGATTCAATGGATTGAGCTAAGAATTCTTTTAAACTAGAGTTTCCCTCATGTAATCCTTTGGTTTGAGCTTGGAAACATTGATTTGTCTCAAAACAGCCCCTTTCATGCTCACTACCATGTGAATCAAAATTGAAATATTGTTGTTGAGCATTCAATTCTTGCATAAAGTAAAAACTCCAATGGTCCATGGTAAAGTGGAATTTTTTTCTTTCACAAAACACTAAACACAAATGGTGAAACTAAAAACAACAAAGAGAACACATTACAAACACAAAATACAATACGAAATAGAAAAAAAAATTGCTCAAAAATAGAACACACCAAAAACTAACTAAACTTACTAACTAAACAATAGAAAATAACTATCACAATCCCCGGCAACGGCGCCAAAAACTTGTTGTGTGAAAACAATATGTGCAAGTATACACAATCGTAACAAGTAATAAAGAGTAAGTAGAGATCGTTCCCACGAGGATTGTTGAGTTCTTTTCTATATTTAATTAGCAAGTAAGCTAGTAAGTAAAACAAAGTAAAATAACAAGTTGTAGAACTTAGTTTTATCAACAAACAGTAATTAAGATAAATGATTAGTAGAAATCCAGAATGAGAGTAAGTTGGGAATGCTTTCACTATGCAAATTCATAATAATGCTCAAAATGCTATGCTAAGTGCTGCAGCACTAGGTGCTGCCGCAATTGTGCATTATGTCTAATGCTTAACACTAGGCTTTAGTCGCCCCAAATTATGTCTAATTCGGAAGAGATTATTTCCCTAGTGTAGCGACCGAAAAATCCGAAGGAGGGATCCTTCGAGGCGTCAGATGAAGCCGCCATCAAGGTTTAAGTTTAAAGGGGCAAACATTGATAAATCCCCTAAAAGGTCAATACGAACCAAATATGGGCTCGGGAGTCGATTATGCGCGGGGAAGGTATTAGCACCCTGCGGCATCCTTCCTAACGAAGGTTACCTTTTAACTAAATGTGTAAACAAAAATTAATTTAAGTATATACTATTTTACCCTTTTGCAAATTAAAAATAAAAATACTTGATACATAATTAGTTATTTTATTATTATTTTGAGAGATAAGAAAAAATCAAATTAGAAAAAAAAAGACTAAAAAAAGGTTTTTATTAATACAATTGACAGAGGTCGGCCGCCCTCTGCTCCTACGTATCTCCTGGTAGAGAATCAAATCACACGTAGTTCTTGGTAGAAAATATTTGTTTGTTGATATTTTTTATTTAGGGATCTTAGGACTCTTGGGTGATCAGTTCATTCGTCCTAGAAAGCTGACTAACCCGATTGTACAATCGACTTAATCCCCTATTTTTTAAAATTTGTTTTTGTTTGAAAGAAAAGCTTGTGTGTTTGTATTTTTTTATTTTTAGAAATTGTTTGTTTTAAATAGGGATTTTAGGACTTGATCCGTAACGGTTCATTCGTGGTCCTAAAAGCTGATTAACCCGACTGTACAGTCGACTTAGTCCCCTATTTATATTTTTAGAGAGAATTTATTTATTTTTTATGGGAAAATGTAAGTTTATGGAGAAAAATGTTTATTTGTAGAAAAATTTGAAAAAAGAATGAAAAGGGTGCATTAGTAAAAATGGGGAGTGTAGTTAATAACAGAGGGGTTGTATTGTTAAAGAAGGTGGTGCAGAAAACAGAAACTCAAATTACATTTTAGCCCATGGCTTCTGGGCTTGCAGGGAAGTGTATATTGGAAAATGAGGAGTGTAAGAATAAATCTGATATTTTAAAATTAAAACTAAAAAATAATAGTAATATAAGACAATGATATATAAGGCAAGTTACAAAAGGAAAACCTAATTTTCCTTCTTCTCCCATCAGCGCCGTTCTCACTCTCACCATGAGAGAGAGAGGAAAAATCGCAGAACAGAGAGAGAGAGAGAGGGAGAAAACGTAAAGGGAAAGAAGAGGAAGAGGGACGCGACGGTGGAGGGTGCTGACGGAGAGAGAGGGTCGTGGTGGTCCACGGCAAGCTCCGGCAAGGGTGACCGGCGATTCTTTGGCCAGTGATAACAACAGGGACGACGCGACAGTGAAGGAAGGGAAGACGACGTTACTGGAGGTGGTGTTTTGTTGGAGTCGCCGGAGGTTACGGCGCTTCAGGGAGAACGACCACCGTACGTGGTGGTCGGAGTTTGGAGGTGTCCTTTTCCTCATCTTCCTCTTTTTACTGGTTCCATATTTTTTGTCCCTGATTCTTCCCTTTTTAATTTTTTCATATATTTCCATCTTCTTCTCTACTAATTCCTCTTAGTTTGATTCTGACTTTTTCTAAAACCTAAACTTTGATTCAAAACACCATTACTCTTTATTTGTTAATAATCATCACAGGGTCCAGCAACTAGCTCTCTTCTCTCAGACCCAAATGTCATCAAGAAAAGTTTATTTATTGTTTTTAAATCCTAATTGATACTGATATCGAATTAACAGCCTAAGAAACAATAATGATTCTACCAAAATTAGCTTATTTTAAACTAAAACTGATGTAACATATAAATACTTAAAAAAGGATCGTGGAGACCAACCTGGTTTCCAGCCTCAGAAATTCTTCTCTTGCTTGCTATCCTACTGCTGTTTTCTGCTGCTGCCCTCTCGTTTCAGAATTTTTAGCGTTTCGTGATTAGGGTTTCGGCGCGAAATCCTAATCGTTTTATTGTACCTTTTTCTGAAATTTTCGTGTCCATTCCTTTGTGAATTAGAGTTGTTTTTATAGACATTTTTAGGTTTAGGAAATTAAATTCTTTGATTCTGATATGATCTTGTTTCCTGTTTCAGGTATTGGACCCGTTGAGAAATCTTGCTTAGCAAGAAGAGGCCCAAAGAAGCTGTTGTTGCTGTTGATCCTTTTTTATTTTCGTTTTCTTTTTTTTTATATATATTTTGGTTATCATCTTTTTGTATTTTGGGACTTTTTGGACAATTGTAGTATTATTTTTATAATTTTGATTTTATTATTATTTTTTGTGATTTTTTTATGGCTCTTTGATTAAAAGAAAAAAGAAAACGAGATTGAAATTGGGCCAAACCAAAGAATGACAATTGAGGCCCCATCACAAACGCTAAAACACGCCCAAACATGAACGTCAGGGTCAATTAGAACAAAATTGTTAAAATTAGTTCTAAAAACTAACTCGTGGTAAATTAACGAGTAGTAAAAAGAATCGGACAAAATTGGGGTATGACAGCTGCCCCTCTTTATTTATATTCTATAAAAAAACTGGAAGATTTTCATAGTAGGAGTAGAAATAAAGATAAAATAGACGCTAATTTTGTCCCTCTTTACTTATATTCCTTAGAGAAAAATGAAGGTTTTTCAAGATCTCAAAGTAGGGATAGAAATAAAGATAAAACAAATAACAATTTTGTCCATTTAGAGAGGGAACGAGGATTAAAAGAAAAATTTGTGGTTAACACTTGGCGTGTTGATAGGAAAAGTAAAGAAGGAGCACTGGTGCTCTGAAGGACCACTAGGGATCTGAAGGAGCGCTAAGGCTCTGAAGGACTATTTAGTCTGAAGGTCTAATCCTTAGTCGATACTCGGCGCATTGACTCGAATTAAACTGAAGGACCGATAGGTCTGAAGGGCTGCCTGGGCCTGATGGACCAAAATGGTCTGATGGACTGCAACTAGCTATGGTACTAATAAAACAGTCTGAGGGTGACCTACGTCGGTGCGGTCGTGAGGGTCAAGATCAGATCTAGAACTGATATGTTGACCACGAAGGATTTACGCTACGTCTTAGGCAGACACAGCTAATCTGAAGGACCACTGGGGGTCTGAAGGATCCGCCGCGCTCAGTGGCGACGTTATGATCTGAAGGTAGAGTTCGAAGCCGTCCTTTTGACGTGTTAAATCGAACTGAACTGAAGGACCAATTTGGTCTGAAGGATCTATGCTAGACTCTGTGCTAACACTGCGATCTGGTGTGTGATATGGAATTCAACGCTCGTCGCGTTGATTTAAGAATCGGAGGTAGATACGGGTCGACACTGGAAGTCAATTGGAAAACAACAAATGATATGCCTATGACATGCACGTGATGTATGCATGTGTAGTGATTGATTTGAGTGGGATGATGGATGGAATGTAATGAATGAACTTTTTCTTTTTTTGCTTATTTCATTTTTCCTTCTTGCTCTTTTCCCTTGGTATATAATGAATGCATGAAATGCGAATGTGAATATGAGGCAAATGCAATTCCTTGATGCAAATGCTATGGTGAATAACAGGAGGTGCATGAATGCTCGGCACAATGATACGATTAGTGACACAGAAAGATTTTTGGTAATGATGAGACTCACATTTGGCACTTTTATCGGAGCAATACATGTTATGTGTGGGCATGCATGGATGCATATGCAATGCGTAATGCGAAAGCAGCAAGACGCGAAAGCTGATAAATTGTGTAAGCGAGAAACAAGCAAGATGTGAATATATGTATAATGCTTATATAAAAGAGTTGTGATGAGTATAATCTGATGCATGGTTCGATTCTAGAATAAGGAGAACATGTATAACAAATGCATGATTTGTTGGTGACAACATGTATTTTGCAATGTTTTTTTTACTGGTCAGGATACAATAATGTTTGATGGAAACAAAACTTTTGATGCTAGAAACTGAGATCTGATTATTTTGAATTGATCATTCATTGGGGGAAAAAAATTTGATGGCTTGAACTCGAACTCTGGTAAACTTGAAGTTGTTATCTTTGAAGACTATGGCTTGTAACAATGTATTAGTGCCCATTTTGTGATGTGTATTTGTAGACTTGTCACATGGGTTTTCATTTGGTTATGATGACTCATGATGGCTAAACTTTCAAGTTTAAGATGTTAACTTGGAGGAGTTACTGAAATCACGTCATTAACGCGTGTTTTCTCTGTTTGAAGCATTATTTAATAAATATGAATAACAGTGTGAATACAAATGCATGTGTCAGTTGGCTCAGGGTTCGAGAAATAAGGGTATGGGCAAATGTGACATGTGAGTGAAGTGAAGGATGAGGTTATTTGCTTAAGTCTTGGGAGATAGGCTTGCCACAAAGTAGGAAATGTGTAGCTGCCCCAATTTTGACTTTTAAAAGGTGGAGAGCAGATCGTTTGCCTTTGTCTAGGGAGGACAACGACACCTAAGGGTATAGGTTGACTAAAGGATTGGGAAACGTGCTAGTCTTGGAGAAAAAAGTGGCTAAGGATGAATGGAACGGGGGATGGAAGAACTCTTTTGGCAAAAGGGATATGATGCCCCAATTTATAAAAAGACAAGGTTGCCCCAATCAATGAAAGATAAAAGTCGCCCCATTTTCGAGTGTGGTTGTGAAAGTTCGCGGCGTCAAAGTAATGAGTTGGGAACTGGTCTGGTATATGTAGTGCATGAGCGGGATGAAAGGTGAGGGTAGTTAAGGGATGTTGAAAAGTTTGCCCGAGTTTAAGTGGAATGAAGGGCGGGGGTAGTCCCCTACTTTGAGATGATAAGTCAAGTAACTGCCTTAGTAGGGGTATGTGGTTTTCTTTGGGAAGGATTCCACAAGCTATGACAGTCAAGAGTCTTTGATTTGATGAAATTTTACTTCGTTGATGATCACTAAATTTCTCTTGTAATAACTTTGAGCGTGCAAGCCCTTTTGAGTTTTTCCTTTTTTCCTTTTCTTCTTTTAAAATCTCTTTTTTTTTTGTAAATTTTTTTTTGAGCAAATAAATTATTCATATTATTTTGTTCTAGAATTAAAACTTTGAGAAAAATGGGAGCAACCAGTCATCGATCAGAATGGACCTTAGGATTGTAATGTGGCGAACGATCATTGATTTATGAAGGAAATGATTATTTGGCCCATAGAGGTGTTTGGGGGTTGGTTGAGACAGGGGATCTTTTATGAGCTTCATGGTAGAATGGACTTGTTTAGGGTTGTAACGTGGCCAAGGGTTTATAGAGGATAGGATATTTAGGCCAAAGGAAGTGTTTGAGAGTATTTCAGACAGGGATCTTTTATGTATTTAATGGTGTGAAGTATCAGCTCACAATTTCTACTGCTTTTTTTTTCCAGGAATTTTTTCAATTCTCTTTTTTTGTTTATTTTTCTCTCTTTTTTTTGTGATTTTTCTTTCTCTCTTTTTGAGCTGAGTGAGCTGACAAAAATGATACACCATTTTTAGATATGGAATTGACCCTTGTCTGGGGTGATTGAAAGATTTTTGGCTCAAAAGTGGGTACAGAGGCTAATTCATTTCTAGGATGTGGGAAAGTGGTCAAACTTTGCTTCAAATCACGATTGCTTATTTTCTCATAATTTCAAATACAGGACAAAACTTAATGTTTAATATATTTGCTCTTTTTTCTTTATTTTATATGCTCTAATTTTTGCTTAGGCTGCTTTTACGAGTTTTCAACCTAACGAGCTCTTCTTTTTGGTTTCTTTGTGCCCTAATTTTTGCTTAGGCTGCTCTTACGAGTTTTCAACCTAATGGGCTTTTTTTTTTAAACTCAAAGGACTTGCACTATTTAGAATGTTGACAAGAAATGTTAGTGATCACCGCTCTGCCCTGGTATGGGTTCAAATGTTGTTCGTGAAATTTCAACATTGGGAAATGCTGAATTAAGTACTCTTGTGGAGGACTAGGCACTTTATGGACAGTTTACATTGGTTTAGAAAATGAATGAATGATAATGAAGTGGTAAAGATAGGGATAGTATAACTGACTCATACATGGGTAAACACACATGTTATGTTAGTTTTATTTTGAAAATGCTTCATAGAGAGTTAACACCGGTTAAAATAGAACAATTATAACTGTTAGATCCACACAAGTTAACAAAATAGACATTTAAGCTTCCTATCACGAGATGATCAGGATGGACAAACAAACTGGTGTTGGCTGATGCCTTTGGTGAGGCATGCTTTTGAGGCTAAGGGTCAAGCCTATGGAATGCCCATTATGGTGAATGGGTTATTGGTGAATTCCATTGAAGGTAATTTACATGGTGGTTAAGTGGGTGGATGGTTTCCATAAATGTGATAAGTATAAACATGACGTATATGGAGTGAAGAGTGAAGAACTTGATGTTGGTGAATCAAGTTAGGTATTTACTCAAAGGATATGACAACTTCTTCTAATGGGGAATAATCAATTCAAATATTTTTTCAAAGATGCATCGTTTCTCATCAAACAGTGTTTCCAAAGACTACTTTCATGTGTTTTTTTTTAATCTTTTTTTCGAATAGTTTTCGAATGTAATGCACAAGTTTATGCATGTTGCTAGATGTGGACAAAGATGAATGAATTGTGTTGAGGAAAAATGATTGGACAATGAATGAAGCAATTTCTAATTTTTGTTTTGATGCATGTGGGAGGCTACGTAGGAATATGAGATGCATGAAAGAGGAAAAAAACTTTTATTTTTGTTTTTTATGATGCATGAAGGAGAGTAATGCATTTGAGATGGATATGAAAGGAAAAAATGACTTTTGTTTTTATTTTTTATAACGCTTGAAAAGGGAATAATGCATTTAAATGAAAGGATGAATGAATATATAATATCACGGTGATGTTTTTTTTTATGCATGGATATGTAAGATGATGCAACTTTGAATAAAAAAATGATATCTTTGTTATTTTTTTATGATGGTGCAATGAAAATGAAATGCTTATGAAAGAATGATTTTAGTAAGAAATGCATAGTGATTTTTTTTTATGTTTTTTTTTAACAAAGTATAATGGATGATTGTTGTACATGAGCAACAACGGAGATGAATGGAATGTGTGATGATTTTTGATTGTGATAAAGGATACCTGAAATGGATATATGGTTTTTTATGCTTCAACTAAAATAATAAGCCAACAAAAGGCTAATGGATGACGAATGATGAAGCAATTTCTAACTTTTGTTTTGATGGATGCTGGAGAACTAATGCATTTGAGATGGATAAGAATAAATGACATTTGTTTTTGTTTTTTATGATTCATGAAGAGAATGTGTTTAAATAAAAAATGGATTTAATTTTTTTCATAATATCAAGGTGATATATTTTTTGGTGTATGGGTATGAGAGATGATGCAAGTTTACCAAAAAGAAATATGATAACTCTGGTTTTTTCTGTATGATGAGATGCATGATAGTGCAATGGTAATGGGATGCATATATAAAAAATGATTTTATTTTATTATGAATGCATGGTGAGTGTTTTTATTTAGAAATGATTCATGTATGGAGAAAAATGCATCTGAACTAGGATGACAAAATGATTAATGATCTATGAATGTCTCATGCAATTTATAATAATGATGTTGCAAATGATGAGATGCCTACACTATTTGATGATTTTCTTTTTAAATATTATGAACTATGAATATATGATGATGAGAAATGCATAAAAAAATGAATATTATTTTTTGGATAATGATTTTGTATGATGAATGAAATAAACGACGTGTATGCAGATAAAAGAAAGAAACATGAAAAGATTTTTTTTGGTTTTATTTGTGGAGAAATGTTAACCAGGTTGATACAAAGAGTAAGTATAATGCCCCTGTGTCCTAGGCGGGTCATGTCTAAATCGGGATTTTCAATATGATCTAGGGTCACTTTAGTGATCATCCTTTCGGGTGGCTCTAATCACTTCCTCACAAGGGTTTCCAGAGCTTAAGTCCTCTTTACAATATCATCCACAACGATAGATGCCTACCAGGTGTGGGATATCATAAAGAGGCACACTCTGGTTGAGACTTTCATGAGAGTCAGACAGATAAATCCAGAATGACTGTCACTAATTGTCTCCACTCGTCCTAAGTTTCACACAAACCGGGGTATAGGGCCCCACTCAGAAGTGTGTGCAATTGTGTAAGTGAGGTGTGTGATAAGGGCAAAATACCCAAACTAACCAAGCTGCAAAAGATGTACAACAACAACAACAATAACAAAAAAGTCGTCTACCCTAAGGTTCAATAAGGAAATGTTCATAAATAAATAACTAAATGAATTAAATTAAATAAATAAAACAAACATAAGGGTAAAAACAAAATACTAAATTAACAAATAATTACACATATAATTAATTAGGTTTGACTCTCTTTAATTGTCCCCAGTGAAGTCGCCAGCTGTAGCGACCGAAAAATCCGAAGGAGGGATGCTTCGAGGCGTCAGATGAAGCCGCCATCAAGGTTTAAGTTTAAAGGGGCAAACATTGATAAATCCCCTAAAAGGTCAATACGAACCAAATATGGGCTCGGGAGTCGATTATGCGCGGGGAAGGTATTAGCACCCTGCGGCATCCTTCCTAACGAAGGTTACCTTTTAACTAAATGTGTAAACAAAAATTAATTTAAGTATATACTATTTTTACCCTTTTGCAAATTAAAAATAAAAAGACTTGATACATAATTAGTTATTTTATTATTATTTTGAGAGATAAGAAAAAATCAAATTAGAAAAAAAAGACTAAAAAAAGGTTTTTATTAATGCAATTGACAGAGGTCGGCCGCCCTCTGCTCCTACGTATCTCCTGGTAGAGAATCAAATCACACGTAGTTCTTGGTAGAAAATATTTGTTTGTTGATATTTTTTATTTAGGGATCTTAGGACTCTTGGGTGATCAGTTCATTCGTCCTAGAAAGCTGACTAACCCGATTGTACAATCGACTTAATCCCCTATTTTTTAAAATTTGTTTTTGTTTGAAAGAAAAGCTTGTGTGTTTGTATTTTTTTATTTTTAGAAATTGTTTGTTTTAAATAGGGATTTTAGGACTTGATCCGTAACGGTTCATTCGTGGTCCTAAAAGCTGATTAACCCGACTGTACAGTCGACTTAGTCCCCTATTTATATTTTTAGAGAGAATTTATTTATTTTTTATGGGAAAATGTAAGTTTATGGAGAAAAATGTTTATTTGTAGAAAAATTTGAAAAAAGAATGAAAAGGGTGCAGTAGTAAAAATGGGGAGTGTAGTTAATAACAGAGGGGTTGTATTGTTAAAGAAGGTGGTGCAGAAAACAGAAACTCAAATTACATTTTAGCCCATGGCTTCTGGGCTTGCAGGGAAGTGTATATTGGAAAATGAGGAGTGTAAGAATAAATCTGATATTTTAAAATTAAAACTAAAAAATAATAGTAATATAAGACAATGATATATAAGGCAAGTTACAAAAGGAAAACCTAATTTTCCTTCTTCTCCCATCAGCGCCGTTCTCACTCTCACCATGAGAGAGAGAGGAAAAATCGCAGAACAGAGAGAGAGAGAGGGAGAAAACGTAAAGGGAAAGAAGAGGAAGAGGGACGCGACGGTGGAGGGTGCTGACGGAGAGAGAGGGTCGTGGTGGTCCACGGCAAGCTCCGGCAAGGGTGACCGGCGATTCTTTGGCCAGTGATAACAACAGGGACGACGCGACAGTGAAGGAAGGGAAGACGACGTTACTGGAGGTGGTGTTTTGTTGGAGTCGCCGGAGGTTACGGCGCTTCAGGGAGAACGACCACCGTACGTGGTGGTCGGAGTTTGGAGGTGTCCTTTTCCTCATCTTCCTCTTTTTACTGGTTCCATATTTTTTGTCCCTGATTCTTCCCTTTTTAATTTTTTCATATATTTCCATCTTCTTCTCTACTAATTCCTCTTAGTTTGATTCTGACTTTTTCTAAAACCTAAACTTTGATTCAAAACACCATTACTCTTTATTTGTTAATAATCATCACAGGGTCCAGCAACTAGCTCTCTTCTCTCAGACCCAAATGTCATCAAGAAAAGTTTATTTATTGTTTTTAAATCCTAATTGATACTGATATCGAATTAACAGCCTAAGAAACAATAATGATTCTACCAAAATTAGCTTATTTTAAACTAAAACTGATGTAACATATAAATACTTAAAAAAGGATCGTGGAGACCAACCTGGTTTCCAGCCTCAGAAATTCTTCTCTTGCTTTCTATCCTTTGCAAAAACCTCTTTCCAGTCTCATTGTGTTCTTTTCAGGGATTTGGTGCAGAAAGCGCTAAATGAAGGAAGGCTCAAATTTGGTGAAAAACCAAAAGCGCCAATGAAGATTGATGCTGATCCCTTGCCTGAAGTCGAGGCATTATACACTGAAGTTAGCATCAATATGGTCGAAGCTTCTGAAACTGGGCCTAGTAAGGCTCGCATTAAGAGAACTTCACCAATTTCAGAGATGGATGTCGAAATGGCTGCAGAAGGCCAATGAAACGACAAGGCCAAACCAGTGTACCCAAAAGCTGAAGAGGAATTGGTTGATTTCCTCAATCGTTGCAAGCTAAGCAACTCAGAAGTGATGCTGTGCCCAAGGTGCAGTGCTGTTTTTGACAAGGAGGCTGCTAAAGAACTTGAAGAGTTCAAGCCTCAAATGAAGCGCAAAGGTAAATGGGTGGATAAAAGGCCCAAGTTTGATTTTGCGGATAGGAGAATTCCCTACATGGTTACTTCGACCAAAACTCCTGGAAGAGGAAAGCTGAGTACTTATGTTCCTCCTTCTGGTACTCCTATTGAAAAGTGGGTACATTCTGGTGGAAGAGGCAAAGCCATATACCACACTGGGGGCAATGCTATCCATCGAATTAGGCCACCTAAACTGGTCGAAGGTAACACAAGTGATGTTAACCAAAACAAGGCAACTGGAAATAAGAAGTATGCCTACAACAACAACTACAAGGGAAAGAATCCTATGACAAGGACTCAATGGCGAAGATTTCAATGCCAAAAGAAAGTTGATGCTGTTGCTACAGGCAAAGTAGCAATTCCCAAGAGCGAGAAAGGTAAAGAAATAGTGTTACCTTCAACTGAAGTGGTTAGGAAACCAGCCACTGAAAGAATCTTCCCTTCTTTGGCTGAGATAAAGAAAGGCTTCAAAGAAGAAGATCTCAAGTTGGAAGAGGAATTGAACTCTTCTTTTGCTGATTCTGAGCATGACTTCGACGTGCTATGTGGTGTCGTTTCAATTTTACCAATTGAGTATGATGTGGTGTCTGAAGTCAACGAGGTCGAAGAAGAATTCGACGAAGGTATGGCTTACCAGCCAATATGCTACTATGTGTTGAAGAATGGCTGCATCGAAGAGCAACATGCTGTCTTTGAAAGGCCAGATTGTGGCATGATGAATCACCTCAAGCCATTGTTCATTCAAGCCAAGGTCAACAATGTAGGAATCAACAAGGTCCTTGTTGATGGTGGTGCTGCTGTAAATTTGATGCCTCAACATTTGCTAAGAAGAATTGGTAAATGTGACACTGATTTGAGGCCACATAATGTGGTTCTCACTAATTATGAAGGCAAAACTGGCCATTCACTTGGGGCCATTGAAGTCGAATTAGCAGTAGGTAGCATCAAAAGGCCAACTTTGTTTTTGGTAATACCCTCCAAGGCAAACTACAACTTGTTGCTTGGAAGAGAATGGATACATGGAGTGGGGGCAATCCCTTCAACTGTGCACCAAAGGCTCATTATTTGGAGAGAAGATGCGTTGGTTGAAAACATTGAAGGTGACCAAAGTTATTTCAAGGCTGAAGTGAATACGATCACCAAGAAGACCTTCGACAAGCAATTGGCAAATATCTCTCCATGCTCTTCTTCCAATGTTGGGTTCATTGAGCAAGACAATGTCTTCTCCTCTGTTAATCTTCACCCAAATTATGGTTTCATTTGGGAAAGGGAAGTCATTGATGAGGAGAATAGACCAAGAGGCTTTGTTAAGCCATCTGGTTGGGATGATTGATGATGATAAAACCCAGTACGTGGGAAAGAATTACGGCCTATGTGGCCGAAAATAAAGAAAAAGCAATTCTCGAAGCTGAGTTGCATCACATGGTTGCTTTAACCACAAATGATAGTAACAAAGAAATTATGGTCGAATCACCTAGACTAGACGGTGTCTACGATGATGAATCATTAGGATTTGAGAAAGATCCAATGGGTTCGACCAAGAAGATACAAGCACAAGATCCCTTAGAAGAAATAGATTTGGGAGATGGAAGTGTAAGAAGACCAACATATATCAGTGCAAAAGTCAATAAAGACTTCAAGGTGCAGATAGTCGAATTGCTGAAAGAGTACAAAGACTGTTTTGCTTGGGACTACAATGAAATGCCAGGTTTAAAAAGAGAAGTGGTTGAGTTGAAGCTGCCTATTCGACCAGATAAGAAGCCTGTG
This sequence comes from Astragalus glycyphyllos, assembly GCA_963573325.1. Lineage (NCBI taxonomy): Eukaryota > Viridiplantae > Streptophyta > Magnoliopsida > Fabales > Fabaceae > Astragalus > Astragalus glycyphyllos. The sequence continues at coordinate 39,164,797 of OY754311.1, read as the reverse complement.
AAGCAAACCCCAAGGAGATTTGCACCAGAAATCATGTCGAAGATCAAAACAGAGATCGAAAGGTTACTAAAGAGCAAGTTCATCAGAACTGCCAGGTATGTTGATTGGCTTGCTAATATAGTTCCTGTAATTAAGAAAAATGGTACACTTAGAGTTTGCATAGATTTTAGGGATCTAAATAATGCTACTCCCAAAGATCAATATCCAATGCCAATGGCAGAAATGTTAGTTGATTCCGCAGCAGGTTACCAATATTTTGAGTATGCTTGATGGGTATTCAGGCTACAACCAAATCTTTATTGCTGAGGAAGATGTTTCAAAGACTGCATTTCGATGCTCGGGGGCGTTAGGTGTTTATGAATGGGTAGTGATGCCATTTGGTTTAAAAAAATGATGGTGCTACGTACCAAAGAGCTATGAATACTATGTTCCATGATTTTATAGAAAATTTTATGCAAGTATACATAGATGACATAGTAGTCAAATCAGCATCAGAAAGTGGTCATCTAGACCACCTTCGACAGTCATTTGAAAGGATGAGAAAATATGGATTGAAAATGAATCCACTAAAATGTGCCTTTTGTGTAAGTGCAGGTGATTTCTTAGGCTTTGTCGTGCACAAAAAAGGCATTGAGATAAATCAAAATAAGACGAAGGCTATCATGGAAACACAACCTCCTTCGACAAAGAAAGAATTGCAGTCTTTACTAGGAAAGATCAATTTCCTGAGAAGATTTATATCAAATCTAAGTGGCAAGACTCAAGTATTTTCGCCATTACTTCGACTGAAGAAGGAAGATGTTTTCAAGTGGGAGCCATGCCACCAACAAGCTTTCAACAAAATCAAAGCCTACCTGATGAAACCACCAATTTTATTGTCTCCAATTAGAAATAGAACAATGAAATTGTAGCTGCATCAGAAATGTCAATGGGTAGTATGTTAGCACAAGAGGATGAAAATGGAGTCGAAAGAGCCATATATTACCTCAGTAGGGTTTTGAATGATGCTGAAACCAGATATCATCCTATTGAAAAACTGTGTTTGTGTTTGTATTTCTCATGTACAAAGTTAAAGCAATATATAAAGCCTGTTGATGTTTATGTTTATTCTCATTTTGATATAATTAAACATATGTTATCGAAACCAATTTTGCATAGCAGAATAGGTAAATGGGCATTAGCTTTATCCGAATATTCATTGACATTTCAACCACTAAAGGCTATTAAAGGCCAGGTAGTGGCAGATTTTATTGCAGACCATTCAGTGGTCGAATTAGCAATTGATTGTGTTCACCTTCGACCTTGGAGACTATATTTCGATGGCTCAAGCCACAAACATGGTACAGGTGTGGGAATGTTAATCATTTCACCAACAGAAATACCAACCAAATACAAGTATAAAATCGAAGAATGTTGCTCCAACAATGAGGCGGAATACGAAGCCTTAATAGCAAGACTCGAAATTCTGTTAAACTTGGGGGCAAAGCAGGTCGAAATAAGAGGTGATTCTGAATTAGTAATCAAGCAATTAACAAAAGAATACAAGTGCATAAGGGAAAATTTGATTACTTACTTTATTACTGCCAATGCATTATTGAAACGTTTTGATCACGTTAAAATCGAGCATGTGTCTCGTATTGCAAATCAAGAGGCGAATGATTTGGCACAGCTAGCTTCAGGTTATAAAGTTTCGAAAGAAAACTTAACGGAGCTAATCGAAATTAAAAACAAACTAATTTCGACGGACATGTCACTAGAAACTTTGTCAAGGCAAAAACTTGAGGGGGCAGAGGCCGATTCTTTAGCCTCAAGTCCTAAGCCAAATGAAATTTTTAATGGAAATGAAACTTTTGAAGTTTTTGACAAAGGGTATTGTGACAACGTGTTCGAAGTTTTTGCCATCAACAATTTGTCAAATGATGATTGGCGAAGACAAATTGTTAATTACTTGGACAGTCCCACAGGGATGACTGATAGAAAGATCAAGTATAGAGCCTTAAGTTATGTGATTATGGGAAATGAGTTGTTTAAGAAAACCCCTGAGGGAGTTTTACTCAAATGTCTTAGCGAAAATGAGGCGTACTTGGCAATATCCAATGTTCACAGTGGAACGTGTGGGGCTCACCAAGTAGGCCATAAGATGAAATGGCTTCTTTTTCGACAAGGTGTTTATTGGCCAACCATGTTAAAAGATTGCATAGAGTTTGCCAAAGGATGCCAAGAATGTCAAAAGCATGCAGGGATACAACATGTGCCTGCAAATGAATTACATTCTATCGTGAAACCTTGGCCATTTAGAGGATGGGCTTTGGATATAATTGGCGAAATTAAGCCAAACTCGTCGAAAGGCCATCGTTTCATATTGGTAGGGATAGATTATTTCACTGAGTGGGTGGAAGCTATTCCTTTAAATAATGTTAATCAAGAGGCAGTAATTAGTTTTATTCAAGACCATATATTGTATAGATTCGGTGTGCCTGAAACTATCACCACAGACCAAGGTTCGGTTTTTATTGGTCAGAAAATGGTCGAATTCGCTGCTGAAAATGGTTATAAATTGTTGAGTTCGACGCCATACTACGCTCAAGCAAATGGTCAAGTTGAAGCAGCCAATAAAATTATCATTAGTTTGATTAAAAAACATGTTGGGCAAAAACCCAAGAATTGGCATAAGACACTTAACCAAATTTTATGGGCGTGTCGAACATCTCCCAAAGAGTCAATTAATAATACTCCTTTTAAACTTGTTTTTGGGCATGATGCAGTATTACCAGCAGAAATTTGTTTTCAATCAATTAGGATTCAAAGACAATTTGAAATCCCATCTGATCATTATTGGAGTATGATGCTGGATGAATTGGTTGATCTAGATGAGGACAGGTTAAATGCATTGGATGTGCTCACAAGACAAAAGGAAAGAGTAGCTAAGGTGTACAATAAGAAAGTCAAATTAAAGACTTTCGACGTGGGAGACTTAGTTTGGAAAGTCATTTTACCTATGGATCGAAAAGATAGAGTCCTAGGTAAATGGTCCCCAAGTTGGGAAGGACCATTTAAAATTTTACAAGTTTATTCAAACGGCGCATATGAGGTCAAAGAGATTGGCGCTGATGAAAGAATTTTGCGTATAAATGGCAAATACTTGAAAAAGTATAAGCCAACGTTGCAAGAAGTTAAAATAACGCTGGAATAAAGATAAAGAAAGCGTAAGTACGTGGCATTCAAAAGGAGTCGTGATTGCCATTTGAGCATTGTCAAAATTATAAGCAGAACGTTGAAGGCCACGTGGTACACCAATATAGGAGTAACGTCAACAACACTTAACAGTGGTGACATCAGGTATACAGCTATTCTACTCAAGTGCAAAGTCTATTTCGATGGTGAATTCAAAAATGTTCTTTCTCTTCTTCCACCTCAAGCTCGGTCGAAAAAGACATTTTTTGGGGGGCAATTTGTTAGCCTGTAATTTCGACAGGCTTCATTGAAAATGGTCAACAAGGCTTGACTTATATTTCGACAAAGACCAAAGTATTTCGACAGAGAAAATGGTCATGCGCAGGGTAAATTCGACAAGCTTCCGGGGAAGCAAAAGCAAGAAAGAGTAAAATGGACACAAGCTTTCGACAGATAGAAAACAGAGCAGTTATGCGCTGAAGAACTAGCAGTTGGTCGAAGCGTGATGAAGCGGTTCTTGTCGAAAGTAGGAGTAGCAGTTATTAATTTTCAAATTTCTAGGCAGTTACTTAGTTTAGTTTTTCCCTCTCTTTTCCTTTGTATAAATAGTAGTTTCTGAGAAGAAACAAGGGTCACAATTTCATATTTTACTTCTCACGCTCTAACTTCCGCATTCAAGAGAAAAACGAGTCAGAGAACAATGTATGATCTTGTGTACCATTCTCTTTCATTTTAATGCAATTTACTTCTGTTTTCTCTTTACCTTTATGTGTTTTACAATTCAAGTTCTTCTTCCCTGAAATATCTTGATTGCTTCGTGCGTAAGGAATCAATTATATCTTCTCCTTTTCTTCTTTTTATTGTTAAACAGCAAGAACACAAGCGATTCTGTAAAAACTCTAAACACAAATGGTCTTAGGATTCACTGGTTGATCCTGCAAGTTAACCAAATTGGAGACCAGCGGTGTTTACCAAAATCCACGGTAAACACATCAATATCCTACTAAAAAAGTAATTTGCACACTCTAGAATACTTTTTTCCACCGAAGTTCCTAATTTTGCACCAATTTAGTGCACCATACTCACACAATTACTCACACTCTTACACATTTTGAATTTTCTCTCCAGCATTTTGTCACTCTCGAACATGTTCTTCTTTTTTCTCTTCCTCCTTGAAGCGACAAGTTATGAGTTGTGTAATTTATTTATTTATTTAAATATATCAAAAGTTTTTATTTTTATAGCGATGATGTGTTAAAAAATATTGCATACCCTAATTCAAGATCGTAGATATGCCACTGCCTCTAACCACGAACCAGCAGGGGATGAGATTTCAAGATAGCATAAAACACAAAAGCAAACTGGCTCAAGCTATAATTATAAAATTGCTCCAACATAAAGTATTAAACGTGCAAAATTATTCCGGTTTGTAGAAACAAAACTATGGGTGCACTCATTTAAGTGTTTGGAATTAGACTCTGGGGTGTATTTGGTCCATAGAATTAAATTACAATATTTTTGACCGCTATTTCAATTAATATGTTGGTAAGTATTTATAATTCCGAGAATACTTTTATAGTTTGTTTCAATAAGACACTAGTATTTTACCCGTGCATACGCACGGGTGATACTGTATGGTTGGTGTATTGCCATGAAGTCATAATAGTAATTTGGAAGATATTCATAAGTTGTGAACAATGTCCAAAATGTATGATTTGAAATTCAAAAGGGAAAGAGATAGGTATTATGTCATATAACATACAAATGCAAATTATATTGAGTCAAACAAATTAAAGGAGATTGACAATCAGAATTACATTGATCCATAATAATGTATTTGGACATTAGAGGTAAAATATGCATCCCCGTTGGCCCTCCCGTTGGCACTCTTGTTCGCGCTTTCGTTACCTCTCTCGTTGCCTCTCCCGTTGCAGCTCCCATTGCGAGTCTCTCGTCGTCGCTCCCGTTGCCACATGTTAACTCATATTTTTTAATATTAATTAAATCATATTTGTTTAATTATAAGTAAGTTATTTTGTAATATTTGGTAGTGACGTGGTAGAGGCATCGAGAAGAGACAGAAGATGGCGTGGTAGCTTTGCGACTTCGCAGTGGTGCAAGTAGAGATGAGAGAGAAGAGGTTGTGGCGGCACAAGGAAATGCAGGGCGGAGAGAAGAGTTGTGGGTTGTGGCTGATGGAGGGTGGATGATGTTGTGGGTGAGATGAAGTGAGAACAACAAGAGTAGAGAGAAGAGTGTTCTGTGTTATGTGATGAGAAGAGAAAGAATAGGGTTTAGTGAGTGTGTCGAGTGAGAATTGCAAATAAAAATTATAATTGACATTTGTGACGGGCTTGCGACCAACTCTCCGTCGCAAATTAGCGACCAACATCCCTTTTCGCCGCAAATTAGCGACCAACATACCTTTTTGTCGCAAATTATGAGCGGCAATTTTAGCGTCTATGCCCAACATCACTTTTCGTCGCAAATCCGTCGCAAATTAGCGACGGACAGTTCTCCGTAGGAAACGTTGGTGGCAATATAGGCTTATTCTTGTAGTGAAAGTTTTTTTTTACAATTTTTAGTGGTTAAATTGAGTGATTTTAATAGTTTTAATAGAGAGATTATAGTAAATAATAAATTTTAGATGGAGTAAAAATGAAGAAAAAAGAAAATAATATTTTTTAAAATATGCACCCACGTTGGCGCTCTCGTTCCCACTCATGTTCCCGTTGTAGATCTCGTTGTCGATTGCATTGTCAATCTCGCATTGTCGCACCTGTTGTCGCGTATTAGGACTTATTTTTTTTATACGACTTAATGTTAATTTAATCATACTTATTTATTTATTTATAAAAAACTTAATTTTAAAGTTTTGTTATATGTACGTCATTTTTTTTACAATAGATAGTGGTTAAAATGATTAATTTGACCGTTGTAAAAAAATAGTTAATTTTAGTAGTTTGACTAAATGATAAAAATAGTGAGTAATTATTTTTAGTAAAAAAGGGGTAAAAATTTTATTTTTTATGACAAAAAAAATTGGAAAAAAATTATGAATAAAATATTTTTTATTTAAAAACAGTTTTTAAAAAATAAAAAATGGTTTTTAAAAAGAAAAACATTTTTAAAAAAATAAAAATAAAACTCTGCTGACAGCGCGTCAGCGTGACAGCTGATAGCACGTCAGCGCGTCAGATTTGTTTTTTCTTTTGAAAAAGTTGCAAAAAAAAGGTGACAATTTTTCTTTTAGTGGTGAATTTACTATTTTATCCTTATTTTTTGTCAAATGGCAAAACTAAAAAAAAAACTGTTGCTCATTGTTAGCCTGTAATTTCGACAGGCTTCATTGAAAATGGTCAACAAGGCTTGACTTATATTTCGACAAAGACCAAATTATTTCGATAGAGAAAATGGTCATGCGCAAGGTAAACTCGACAAGCTTCCGGGGAAGCAAAAGCAAGAGAGAGGAAAATGGACACAAGCTTTCGACAGACAGAAAACAGAGCAGTTATGCGCTGAAGACTAGCAGTTGGTCGAAGCGTGATAGAGCGGTTCTGGTCGAAAGTAGGAGTAGCAGTTATTAATTTTCAAATTTCTAGGCAGTTACTTAGTTCAGTTTTTCCCCCTCTTTTCCTGTGTATAAATAGTAGTTTCTGAGAAGAAACAGAGGTCGCAAATCACAATACACAACCCGATTCCTGAAACTCTAACTTCCAAGCCAGAGCGAAAAACGAGTGGAAGAATCGCTGTACGTGATCGTGTACCACTTTTACAATTCAATGCAATTTATTTGTCTTTTCTTTACAATTCATGCACCATTTACTGCTTCTTTTCTTTTCAATTCTGTTAATCATTGCAAATCGTCCCCTTTTCTACACAAGAATTGGCTAGTGTTCGGCGCAAAATGCCTGAAACTATTGATGATTACTTAAACAGATTTAGGCTGTTGAAATCTCGTTGCTTCACACAAGTCCCTGAACATGAGCTTGTCGAAATGGCTGCTGGTGGCCTTGATTACTCAATTAGAAAGAAATTAGACACATCTCATTTGCGAGATATGGCTCATTTGGCTGATAGAGTTCGACAAGTTGAAAGGCTTAGAGAGGAAAAATCTAGGTCGAATAGGTATCATAAAAAAGAAAAAGTGGCATATGTCGAAGAAGAATTCGACGTTACATATAGTAATGTCGAAGAAGAGGAGATAGACGTGGCTGAACTTAAGCCTGGTCCTCCTTATACCTGTAAATTATTAAGGCCTGCGAATGGGAATAACCCTGTAGAGCCTAAGAATGATAGATTTATGCCTAAGACTTATACTTTTGATGTTACTAAATGTGATGAAATTTTTTATCTTTTAGTAACTGATGGTCAAATATTAGTGCCTAAAGGCCTTAAAATACCAACTCTTGACCAAAGAAAGAAAAAGGGTTATTGTGAGTTCCATAATTTTTTGGGACATAACACTAACCGTTGTGTGCTCTTCAGGGATATTGTGCAAAAAGCAGTTGACGAAGGAAGACTCAAATTTGCTGATAAGAAAATGAAAGCTCCTATGCAGATTGATGTTGATCCATTGCCTAAGGCTGAAGCTATGTATTCTGAACCTGTCGAAGCTGATGTAGGCGTGGTGGATGCTCAAATGGCAGACCCTCCTAAGTGTGTCAAGACTGCCACCGAAAAATTAAAAGGTTTTATGTATGCTGAAGGTAAGAAACAGGAAGTGACCCTAAAAGAATATGATGGGAAGATACATGCTGTGTATCCAAAGGCTGAGGAAGAATTGATAGATTTCCTCAATCGGTGTAAGTGGAATAACTCTGAAGTTATGCTTTGCCCAAGGTGCAGCGCTGTCTTCGACAAAGAAGCAGCTAAAGCTGTTGAAGGTTATCAGGATCAACAACAACGTAAAAGAAAATGGCTTGATAACAGGCCGAAATTTGACTTTGCAAAAGGAGATCTTCCTGGCTATAAGGCTAATTTGTCAACAAAGCCTTCAACAAGCAAACGCCAATTTGCTAAGCAGAAGTCCTCAGCGAAAGGGTGTCTGAAGCTGTCAACAAATAAATCCTTTGTCCCAAGTGCTAGTGCTCCTGTCGAAGCGTGGGTGCCCAATAATCAACGTGCTAAAGCTGTCAAGCCAGGTACTGATGCTGTTAAGTTTAATTATAAGAATAACTATAAGGGTAAGAACCCCATGACTAGAACACAGTGGCGTCGTTACCAAAGACAACAGAAGAAGAGGGCACACCTTGACATTAACAAGGTTCCAAGTCATTTGGCTAATAATCAAGTTCCACACAGCATAATAGTGGCGAAGAGTGAGGTTCACAAAGCTGAAGTTGCCACAAAGAGGAATGCTGATGTTGCTAGTCATGTGTGTGCAGCGAATAAGGCCAAAGGCAAGGCTGTAGTAACAGAAAAGCCAAGAAGGCCTGCTCTTGAAAGAATATTTCCTCCATTGTCAACAGTGAAAGAAAAGAATGCTGATTTCGACATGGATGAAGACATGGAGTCTGATTTTGATGATTCTGAAGATGATTTCGATGTTGTTTGCAATGTGGTATCAATACTGCCTCTTGAGTACGATGTTATCACAGTACCAAATGATGTTGAAGAGGATTTTACAGAGGATATGGCTCATCATAAGCCAATGTGTTACTATGTGATGAACAATGGTTATGTCGAAGACCAAATGGCTACCTTCGAGAAGCCAGATATGAGTATGCAAAACCACTTGAAACCCCTATATGTCCAAGCCAAAGTCAATGGTGTTGGAATTAACAAAGTGTTAGTGGATGGTGGAGCTGCAGCGAATTTAATGCCACATGGTCTTTTGAAGAAGATTGGTAAGTTCGACACTGACCTCAGGCCACATAACATTGTCCTAAGCAACTATGAAGGCAAAACTGGCCATTCTTTGGGGGCCATTGAGGTGGACTTAACCGTTGGTTCCATAAAGAGGACTACATTGTTCTTAGTGATAGCCTCTAAAGCGAATTTTGATTTACTCCTTGGTAGAGAGTGGATCCATGGAGTTGGTGCTGTCCCTTCAACTTTGCATCAACGTTTAGTAATGTGGAAGGAAGATGGTTTGGTAGAGTATGTTGAAGCCGATCAGAGCTACTTCCGTGCTGATGTGAACCAAGTTACCAAGGAAAATTTTGAGAAACAAATGGCGAAGATTGCGCCATGTTCATCTTCTAATGAGGCATATGTTCCTGCGGATAATGTTTTTGCCTCAGTTCATCTTGACCCAAATTATGGTTTTGTTTGGGAAAGAGAAATAATGGGAGATGATAGTGTCTATCCTGATGGTGTTCTTCGACCAACGGGGTGGAACACTGGTTCTTGAAAGTGTTCTTATGTCAGTGCCCAATGCATGGGACAAAATTACGGCTTATATGGCCGAAAACAAGTTTAAAGCGGCTATAGAGGCCGAAATTATTCAACAAACAATGGCTGTCGAAGCCAGTGAGTTACATGAAGGAAATGGCATAGTCATAGATGAAAGACTTGACTGCATTTATGATGATGATCCATTAGGTTTTGAAAAGGATCCTAGAGATTCGGCAAAGCATATGCAAGCTCAAGACCCGTTAGAAGAAGTTGATTTGGGAAATGGCTCAATAAAACGGCCAACTTATATTAGTGCGAATATTGATGCTTCTCTAAAAACCCAAGTCATCACATTGCTAAGGGAGTTCAAAGACTGCTTTGCTTGGGATTACGACGAAATGCCTGGGTTAAGTCGAGAAGTAGTGGAAATGCAATTACCAATTCGACCAGGGAAGAAACCAGTGAAGCAGGTGCCAAGGAGATTTGCTCCTCAAGTGTTGGCTAAGATCAAAGAGGAAATCGAAAGGCTATTCAGAAACAAATTCATCAGAACTGCCAGGTATGTCGAATGGTTAGCCAATATAGTTCCTGTAATAAAGAAAAATGGGACTCTTAGAGTTTGTATAGACTTTAGGGATTTAAATAATGCAACTCCCAAGGATGAATACGCAATGCCTGTGGCAGAAATGCTAATAGATTCAGCAGCAGGATTTGATTATCTTAGTATGCTCGATGGTTATTCTGGGTATAATCAAATCTTCATTGCTGAAGAGGATGTGTCGAAAACTGCTTTTAGATGTCCAGGGGCATTGGGTGTTTATGAATGGGTAGTAATGCCCTTTGGCTTAAAGAATGCTGGTGCTACATATCAGAGGGCCATGAATTCTATGTTTCATGATTTTATTGATGATTTTATGCAAGTATACATAGATGATGTGGTGGTTAAATCTTCCTCAGAAAGTGGTCATTTAGACCATCTTCGCCGTTCTTTTGAAAGAATGAGGAAATATGGATTGAAAATAAATCCATTTAAATGTGCCTTTTGTGTACGTGCAGGTGATTTCTTGGGTTTTATAGTGCACAAAAAAGGCATTGAAATCAATCAAAATAAGACTAAGGCAATTATGGAAACGAAGGCCCCTTCGACCAAAAAGGAGCTTCAGTCGTTGTTGGGAAAAATCAATTTCCTTCGAAGATTTATATCAAATCTAAGTGGCAAAACACAAGTTTTTTCGCCATTGTTAAGACTGAAGAAGGAAGAAGAGTTCAAATGGGAACCAATGCATCAAGCAGCCTTCGACAAAATCAAGTCTTATTTGATGAAACCACCAATTTTGTTGCCTGTTATTAAACACAAAGTGCTCAAATTGTATATAGCAGCTTCTGATAGAACAATAGGTAGCATGTTAGCACAAGAGGATGATAGTGGTGTCGAAAGAGCCATTTATTACCTCAGTAGGGTCTTAAATGATGCCGAAACGAGGTACACTCCTATAGAAAAGTTGTGCCTTTGTTTGTATTTCTCGTGTACAAAGTTAAAGCAATATATAAAACCAGCTGATGTTTCTGTTTATTCGCATTTTGATGTTATTAAGCATATGCTGTCGAAACCAATAATGCATAGCTGAATTGGTAAATGGGCTTTGGCTTTGTCAGAATACAACTTAACTTATCAACCTCTAAAATCAATTAAAGGACAAGTGGTTGCTGATTTTATAGTAGACCATTCTGTTGTCGAAGAAACATTAAGTTTTGTAGACGTATATCCTTGGAGGTTGTACTTTGATGGTTCAAGCCATAAACATGGAGTTGGGATTGGTATTTTAATAATATCTCCTACTAACATTCCAACGAAGTATAAGTTTAAAATTCGAGATGTTTGCTCCAATAATGAAGCTGAGTATGAGGCTTTAATAGTAGGCCTTGAAATTTTACTTGAGCTGGGGGCAAGTCATGTCGAAATAAAAGGTGACTCTGAGTTGGTTGTCAAACAATTGACAAGGGAGTACAAATGCATTAAAGAGCACCTTATCAGATACTTTGTTGTTGCCAATGCTTTGTTAAAAAGATTTGAGTCTGTTCACTTAGAACATTTACCACGAATTGATAATCAAGTGGCAAATGAATTGGCACAAATTGCTTCAGGCTATAAAGTTTCAAAACAAAGCCTGGAAGAGTTAATTGAAATAAAGGATAAAATCATTTCTAATGACTATTCTTCGTCACTATTGTCAACACCAAAAACTGGGGGGGCAACAAACGCAAACGAGGAACTAGTCGTTGTCGAAAAACGTCAATTTTTTGGTGACTTTGACTTAGCAGAAATCTTTGCTCTTGACAATATGACCAATAATGATTGGCGAAGGCCTATTGTGGAATATTTACAAAATCCCACAAGAAATACCAATAAAAAGGTAAAATACAGAGCTTTGAGCTATGTGATAATTGGAAACGAATTGTTTAAAAAGACTCCTGAAGGAGTACTATTAAAATGTCTTAGTGAAAATGAGGCATATTTAGCAGTTTCTGATACACATAGTGGAGCATGTGGTTCACACCAAGTAGGCCACAAAATGAAGTGGTTATTATTTCGACAAGGAATGTATTGGCCAACTATGCTGAAAGATTGCATAGAATTTGCTAAGGGATGCCAAGAGTGTCAAAAGCATGCTGGGATACAACATGTACCTGCAAATGAATTGCATGCCATAGTCAAACCTTGGCCATTTAGAGGTTGGGCTCTAGATGTGATTGGAGAGATAAAGCCAACTTCGTCGAAGGGCCATAGATATATCCTTGTGGGAATTGATTACTTCACCAAATGGGTTGAAGCTATACCTTTAGCCAATGTTGATCAAGAAGCAGTGATAAGGTTTATTCAAAATCATATCATTTATAGGTTTGGAATTCCAGAAACCATTACTACAGATCAGGGATCAGTTTTCACTGGTAGAAAAATGGTAGAGTTTGCTTCTGAAATTGGTTTTAAGTTATTAACTTCAACACCATATTATGCGCAAGCCAATGGTCAAGTAGAAGCTGCCAATAAAGTTATTATTAATTTGATTAAAAAGCATGTTGGGCAGAAACCCAAAAATTGGCATAATACCCTTGATCAAGCATTATGGGCTTGTCGAAATTCACCCAAAGAATCTATCAACACTACTCCTTATAGGCTAACATTTGGACACGATGCAGTGTTGCCTGTTGAAATTTGTCTACAATAAACAAGAATTCAAAGACAGTGGGAGATTCCCTCTGATTATTATTGGAATATGATGCTTGATGAATTGGTTGATTTAGACGAAGAAAGGTTATTAGCTTTAGATATGCTTATTCGACAGAAAGAGAGGGTAGCTAAAACTTATAACAAAAAGGTTAAGTTTAAAGCCTTTGATTCAGGTGATCTAGTGTGGAAGGTCCTATTTGTAACACCCCCCTTTTTACTATTACAACTAAATAGACAATTATCAGAGTCACCTCGAAGGGCGCTACATTTTTCACCATTTTAAAAAAAACACCATTTATTCCAAAAAAAAATCTCCAAAATAATTTACATAAAAGAAATCACCAAGCAGCGGAAATATTAACCAGTTTAAACATCTCCAGAATTAACAATTAGAGACATCTCCAAAATTAATTAAAACAATTTCCAATAACTAAAATAATAGTTCAAAACGATAACTAACGACTCCCCGGTGCTACATATCAGAGCTGACACAGACCCAAACGAGAGAGGAAGCAAAACCTAGCAATTCCTCCACGAGCACTAGCGATCACCTCCAGCGTTGCCGCATGAGAGCAACATTCCAAGCAGAAGGGTGAGTCTAACAGAGGTAATAAGCAGATGATAAAAATATGCTAGCATCAGGTAACTACAGCAACACAATACAATTACACCGTATCACAGCACCAGATACCAAAGAAAAAGTCCATTTGACAGTGAACCACCAAAGTTATAACATTCATAGACAATGGGATGATATGCAACCCCTCCAGTGGGCATATGCATGCGGTACCGATCACCAAAATGAGCCACGACGGGCATATCACCAATAAACACCAGAGGCAGAGCCTATATCACCAAAACATGCATATGACAATGCGACACCATGATTATGCACCAACTCACCATAACAAGTATTTAAAATAAATACTATATCACCAGAATCAAAACAAATGATTTCACCAAAAATAGCACCAAGTTGTAGCATCACAGCTACCACTAAACTCTCCTGAGCATACCAGCACCGCACCTGAAATATTAACACCAGACGGCTCCACAACGCGGACATAACGCACGCACACCACGCACAAGACTGGCGCACAGCGCCTAGGCACATCGCACCTACTTCAGCGAATTAATTAAAATAGCAAACGACATCGGATTTCAACAAATAAATACTTGTTGGAAAGCCCTATGGGTCTGGTTATCATCCCTAAGTTCAGTTTTTGAAGGGGAGTGTCCAATAGGTACAGTTTTCGAAAAGCACACAGGCTAGTTGCAAAAGAGGACAGTTTCTGTCCTTCAAATTCAAGCAATTCCAAAGTGACCAAAACTCAATCAAATTGCATGAAACTTGTGCATAAACTGGGGCAAATTTTGTCTAGTTTTCAAAGAAATTGGATTCGTTCGAAAAGGAGTTCTTTTGAAAACGTGGTAACCAAAACACTGACCCTGTGTCCAGATTGTTTCCAGAATCTTACTCTAACTTGTGGAATTCATATCTCGAGCTACACAACTCTAAACGCAACCAAACCAGTGCCAAATTAACAAGCATTAAGTCTATTTTCCAGAAAAATAAACCACATAATTTTTCGGTCAATACAACGTTCCCAGTCACCGAAATACCGAATCTATACCCAAATCGTTTCCAGAATTTTAACCTAACTTGTATCGCCTATAACTCGAGCTATACAACTCCGAATTTGACGAAACCAGTGCCAAAACGACCGGCGTTAAGTCTATTTTCAAAAAAAATCAACCTCATAATTTTTGGATCAACCAAACAGCGCCAGTTTTAGAAAAACCGAACCTGTGTCCAGAATCGCTAAATTGCCAAACACCAAACCCTAACGGCAACGACACCGCAACCACCACAACAAAAACGACAATTCGACAACGCGACAACCACAATCAACCACGCACAGCAACAACAAAAACACGAACAATAACAACACCATCATCGTGATACAATAATCACGCAACAACAAATAACGAAACAAATCACAATAACGTGCAATAATCATCAAAGCACCAATCTCAACGAAAACACGATATGCAACAACACGAACAATTCAACAAAACCCTAGACTACCCACACATAATTATCATCAACCCATTATCAAGGTTAAGCCCACCCTTACCTCGAATAACGTAAGCTCCGGAACACGACGAACGAGACACGAACAAAACCACAGCAACACGAACGATCTCCTTTTGAAATTCTTCGCGAAACCCTCCTCTTCTCTCCCTCTTTGCGCCGCGTGCTCTCTCTCTCACTCTCACTTTCGTTTTTCTTTTGCTTGCTGCGAATGAGGGTTTGGCTTAAACCCCCAGGGTTTAAGTTGAGGGCTCAGTAAACACTGGGCTCTCTACGTCACCACCTCCTTTACTCGTTTCACCTCCTACGCATATAAAATATTAACCTTTTAATTTATCTATATCCCGCCTCCAAATTATTTTAATAATTCAATCAACTATTTTAATTAAATTATTTCCGGGGTGTTACAACCCTCCCCCACTTAGAATCTTTCGTCCTCGAAAACATACCTGATTCAAACAGCTCCGGATAGGACTCTCGCATCTTGCTCTCCAACTCCCATGTCATGCTTTCACCAGCTTGGAATTCTAAATCCTTCCTTCTCTTATCATGATAGCTCTTCTGTCTACTCTGCGACGCTTTCATTTTCTCACGGATCAATTTCACCTTTTCAGTAGTCTCTCGAACAACCTCGGGTCCAAGAACAATACTCTCCCCAGATTCATGCCAACACAACGGAGTCCTATATCTCCGACCATACAATGCCTCGAACGGTGCCATCCCGATGCTAGAATGGTAACTATTGTTGTAAGTAAACTCGATCAACGGAAGGTGAGTATCCCACGCACCTCCTTGCCCAAGAACACAAGATCTCAACAAGTCTTCCAACGACTGAATGGTCCTCTCTGTCTGCCCATCAGTTTGAGGATGATAAGCTGAACTCAACCTCAATTTAGAACCCAACGCTTCTTGCAAATTCTTCCAGAAATCAGAAGTCAACCTAGGATCTCTGTCAGACACAATGCACAAAGGAACACCATGCAACTTCACAATCACCTGAATATAAATCTCTGCCAATCTCGACACCGGATACGTGATATTGATAGGAATAAAATGAGCAGACTTCGTCAATCTATCCACAATCACCCAAATCGAATCGTGCCCCCTCACAGTATTAGGTAACCCTATCACGAAATCCATAGAAATACTATCCCACTTCCATTCCGGAATCTCCAACGGTTGCATCAACCCAGCAGGCTTCTGATGCTCAACCTTCGATTACTGACAAGTCAAGCAGGAATACACAAACTGCGCCACATCACGCTTCATACCAGGCCACCAAAACATCTTCTTCAGATCCTGATACATCTTTGTAGCTCCCGGATGGATACTCAACTTACTCCTATGACCTTCTTCTAAAATTGCTCTTTTCATCTCCTCATCATCAGGAATGCAGATTCTTCCACGGTACTTCAATACATTCTGCGCATCCAACTCAAAGTCTTTATTCTCGGATTGATCAATCCCAACCATCAGGTCAACTAATTTAACATCTAACTTCTGAGCTTCTCGAATGCTAGCCATGAATTCATTATCAATCTTCAACATCCCCAATCTGACACTCTGAGGCGTCACTTCACAAACCAAACTCATATCCCTGAACTGCTCAATTAATTCGAGTTCTCTAACCATCATTGCTGACATATGCAACGTCTTTCGACTTAAAGCGTCAGCTACCACATTAGCCTTTCCCGGATGATAGTTCAAGCTAAAGTCATAGTCTTTCAGCAACTCCAACCATCTGCGCTGTCTCATATTCAACTCTTTCTGATCAAACAGATACTGCAAACCCTTATGATCACTGAACACCTCAAACCTCGAACCATACAGATAATGTCTCCAAATTTTCAACGCGAACACAACTGCAGCAAGTTCTAAATCATGGGTAGGGTAGTTCTTCTCATGAGTCCTCAACTGTCTCGACGCATAGGCAACTACCTTACCATTCTGCATAAGCACACCTCCCAACCCCATCTTGGAAGCATCACAATACACCACAAACGACTCTTCCGGATTAGGCAACGTCAGAACAGGAGACGTCGTCAACCTCTTCTTCAATTCTTTGAAGCTCTCTTCACAACAGTCATCCCAGATGAAAGCTTTACCCTTGCAAGTCAACTGAGTCAACGGAAGTGCCAACTTCGAAAATCCTTCTATAAACCTCCTATAGTAACCTGCCAGACCCAGAAAACTTCTAATCTCAGTAACTGACTTCGGAGACTCCCATTGTAACACGGCATCAACCTTAGACGGATCCACGGCAATTCCATTCCCCGAAATAACATGACCCGGAAAGCTAACCTCCTTCAACCAAAACTCACACTTAGACAGCTTCGCATATAATTTCCTGTCCCTCAGAATTTCCAATACCAATCTCAGATGTTCTGCATGCTCCTCTTCTGACTTAGAATAAATTAGGATGTCGTCAATGAATACCACCACAAACCGATCCAGATACTCACGAAAGATACGATTCATGTACTCCATGAACACTCCCGGCGCATTAGTCACACCGAAAGGCATCACGGAATACTCATAATGCCCATAACGGGTTCTGAAAGCTGTCTTCTGAATGTCTTCGTCTTTCACCTTGATCTGATGATAACCCGATCTCAAATCTATTTTACTGAACACCTGAGCACCCACCAACTGATCCATTAAGTCATCAATCCTCGGAAGCGGATACTTGTTCTTAATAGTCACCTTATTCAGCTGCCGATAGTCTACGCACAACCTCATACTACCATCTTTCTTTTTCACCAACAACACTGGAGCTCCCCACGGCGACACACTTGGCCTCACAAATTTCTTTTCAAGCAGATCCTCGAGTTGCTTCTTCAGTTCTGACAATTCAGATGCAGACATTCTATACGGTGCCATAGACACAGGTTTAGTATCAGGTACCAGATCAATAGCAAACTCAACCTCTCTCTCTGGTGGTACATCCGGAATCTCGTCGGGAAAAACCTCAGAAAACTCTCGCACCACCTGCAACTCATCAACCTTCGCTTGGCTCTCAGCAGACAATGACGCCATTAATGAAAACAACTGGACGTCTTCCCTCATTACCCTATGCAACTGACCAGCAGACAACAAACCAGACTCTTCCTCTTCAGGAGAAAAGAAACTCACAGACCTTTCATGACAGTTGATATGAACATGGTTATCAACTAACCAGTCCATACCTAGAATAACATCCATTCCGCTCAGCGGCAAACAAATCAAGTCAACGAGAAAATCATTACCGAATATCGATAAAGGGCATTTAGCACAAACAACCGAGGTAGTCACCGAACCCTTAGCCGGAGTATCGATAACCATCTCCCTCAACATAGAAGATAAAACAATATCTAATTTCTCAACACATGCAGTAGCAATAAAACAATGGGTAGCACCAGTATCAATAATAGCAATAAGAGGAGAATTATTAATATAGCATGTACCTCTGATCTCATTCACTGCATCTGACCCCGCCAGAGCGAACACCTTCCCAACGGACCTTTCTTTCTTCGGTTTAGGACACTGAGTGCTGATATGACCACCCTCACCACAGTTGTAGCATAACACATCCTTTCGATCACAGCTAGACGCCATATGACCCTCTTTACCACACTTGTAGCACTTCTTCACATCACCTGGACAGTCAGGACGCTTATGACCGGGTTTACCACACTTGTAACATACCACACTAGCAGTAGCATCTCCCCCACTAGGTCTCTTACCCACAGCAGTTCTCTGATTGCCCTTACCAGCTGGAACCTCATACGGCTCCCCACGACTCGAGAAATTCTTCTGCCTATCCCTCATGACTCTAGAATGAGCATTACTGTCTTCCTCGAAGATTCTGCAGCTATCAATCAACTCCGAGAACACCCGAATTTTCTGATACCCTATCGCCTTCTTGATATCAGCCCGCAACCCATTTTCAAACTTGATGCATTTGGAGAATTCAGCACCAGCCTCACCATAATGTGGATAGAACTTCGCCAATTCAATGAACTTGGCAGCATACTCAGTCACCGACATATTACCCTGCTTCAGCTCCAGAAACTCAATCTCTTTCTTCCCACGGACATCTTCAGGATAATACTTTCTCAGAAATTCTCTGCTGAACACAGCCCAAGTGACCTCTTCATTCACAGTCGCCAACCTCTGCCTCACCTCCAACCACCAGTCATCAGCCTCCTCTGCCAGCATATGAGTACCATACCTGACTTTCTGCGCCTCAGAGCAATCCATAACACGAAAGATTCTCTCCATCTCTTTCAGCCACGCCAAAGCACCATCAGGGTTATACTTGCCCTTAAAGGTAGGAGGATTCTCCCTCTGAAACGTAGCCAAACTGCGCGACCCAGCATCACCAGCAGCACCTGGGTTATTCTCCACAGCTTGAGCCACCGCCTGCAAAGCAGCAGCGAGTGCAGCATCGTTCCGTCCTGCCATCTCAACCTAACACTGCAACAGAAACTATAATCAGGAACGAGTAACAATTACTCAAGTGTTACTCGACTCGACAACTTGGCCGGACAGACCGAACTGCTCTGATACCACTAATGTAACACCCCCCCTTTTTACTATTACAACTAAATAGACAATTATCAGAGTCACCTCGAAGGGCGCTACATTTTTCACCATTTTAAAAAAAACACCATTTATTCCAAAAAAAAATCTCCAAAATAATTTACATAAAAGAAATCACCAAGCAGCGGAAATATTAACTAGTTTAAACATCTCCAGAATTAACAATTAGAGACATCTCCAAAATTAATTAAAACAATTTCCAATAACTAAAATAATAGTTCAAAACGATAACTAACGACTCCCCGGTGCTACATATCAGAGCTGACAAAGACCCAAACGAGAGAGGAAGCAAAACCTAGCAATTCCTCCACGAGCACTAGCGATCACCTCCAGCGTTGCCGCATGAGAGCAACATTCCAAGCAGAAGGGGTGAGTCTAACAGAGGTAATAAGCAGATGATAAAAATATGCTAGCATCAGGTAACTACAGCAACACAATACAATTACACCATATCACAGCACCAGATACCAAAGGAAAAGTCCATTTGACAGTGAACCACCAAAGTTATAACATTCATAGACAATGGGATGATATGCAACCCCTCCAGTGGGCATATGCATGCGGTACCGATCACCAAAATGAGCCACGACGGGCATATCACCAATAAACACCAGAGGCAGAGCCTATATCACCAAAACATGCATATGACAATGCGACACCATGATTATGCACCAACTCACCATAACAAGTATTTAAAATAAATACTATATCACCAGAATCAAAACAAATGATTTCACCAAAAATAGCACCAAGTTGTAGCATCACAGCTACCACTAAACTCTCCTGAGCATACCAGCACCGCACCTGAAATATTAACACCAGACGGCTCCACAACGCGGACATAACGCACGCACACCACGCACAAGACTGGCGCACAGCGCCTAGGCACATCGCACCTACTTCAGCGAATTAATTAAAATAGCAAACGACATCGGATTTCAACAAATAAATACTTGTTGGAAAGCCCTATGGGTCTGGTTATCATCCCTAAGTTCAGTTTTTGAAGGGGAGTGTCCAATAGGTACAGTTTTCGAAAAGCACACAGGCTAGTTGCAAAAGAGGACAGTTTCTGTCCTTCAAATTCAAGCAATTCCAAAGTGACCAAAACTCAATCAAATTGCATGAAACTTGTGCATAAACTGGGGCAAATTTTGTCTAGTTTTCAAAGAAATTGGATTCGTTCGAAAAGGAGTTCTTTTGAAAACGTGGTAACCAAAACACTGACCCTGTGTCCAGATTGTTTCCAGAATCTTACTCTAACTTGTGGAATTCATATCTCGAGCTACACAACTCTAAACGCAACCAAACCAGTGCCAAATTAACAAGCATTAAGTCTATTTTCCAGAAAAATAAACCACATAATTTTTCGGTCAATACAACGTTCCCAGTCACCGAAATACCGAATCTATACCCAAATCGTTTCCAGAATTTTAACCTAACTTGTATCGCCTATAACTCGAGCTATACAACTCCGAATTTGACGAAACCAGTGCCAAAACGACCGGCGTTAAGTCTATTTTCAAAAACAATCAACCTCATAATTTTTGGATCAACCAAACAGCGCCAGTTTTAGAAAAACCGAACCTGTGTCCAGAATCGCTAAATTGCCAAACACCAAACCCTAACGGCAACGACACCGCAACCACCACAACAAAAACGACAATTCGACAACGCGACAACAACAATCAACCACGCACAGCAACAACAAAAACACGAACAATAACAACACCATCATCGTGATACAACAATCACGCAACAACAAATAACGAGACAAATCACAATAACGTGCAATAATCATCAAAGCACCAATCTCAACGAAAACACGATATGCAACAACACGAACAATTCAACAAAACCCTAGACTACCCACACATAATTATCATCAACCCATTATCAAGGTTAAGCCCACCCTTACCTCGAATAACGTAAGCTCCGGAACACGACGAACGAGACACGAACAAAACCACAGCAACACGAACGATCTCCTTTTGAAATTCTTCGCGAAACCCTCCTCTTCTCTCCCTCTTTGCGCCGCGTGCTCTCTCTCTCACTCTCACTTTCGTTTTTCTTTTGCTTGCTGCGAATGAGGGTTTGGCTTAAACCCCCAGGGTTTAAGTTGAGGGCTCAGTAAACACTGGGCTCTCTACGTCACCACCTCCTTTACTCGTTTCACCTCCTACGCATATAAAATATTAACCTTTTAATTTATCTATATCCCGCCTCCAAATTATTTTAATAATTCAATCAACTATTTTAATTAAATTATTTCCGGGGTGTTACACTATTGCCTATGGATAAAAAAGATAGAGTCTTTGGTAAATGGTCCCCAAGTTGGGAAGGACCATTTAAAATTTTACAAGTTTATTCAAACGGCGCATATGAGGTCGAAGAGATTGGCGCTGATGAAAGAATTTTGCGTATAAATGGCAAATACTTGAAAAAGTATAAGCCAACGTTGCAAGAAGTTAAAATAACGCTGGAATAAATATAAAGAAAGCGTAAAAACATGGCATTTAAGTTGCCAAAACATTGTCGAAAGCACAGAATAAAAATTGCTCAAGAATAAAATGGAAGAAATTTCATTATAATGTTGCCAAGTTACATGTGCCAAAGGAGGCATTTGTGAATTACATAGTGCCGAAAGGGTAAATAAACTAGGCATAAATAAAACGCTGAATTGCAGTTGATCTTTTACGACCAAGTAACTTCTCTTTTGGGTGGTCTTCTTCGACCACGTTGACGCTTCCCGTCGTTCGGGGGGTCATTCTTTCGTCTGCGCGTTAGGCTTGTAAGCCTTTCAACTGGGCGTTTCCTTGCTTGGTAAACCTCAGGAAGCCCTTCAGAGAGGAGATATTGATGTGAAGAGAATGGGGAGAAACCCTCTAAGCTTCCCCAAGGAAGACAGTCATCATCAAGGCAATGAATCTTCCTGCTCCCACTTTGAGTCTCCCGCATAAACTCAGAAAGTTGTAAGATCAAGTGCCATGAAGAAAAAAGGAGCAAAGCCATAATTCGCAGAGATCAAAAACCATCACTTTGAACCTCCAGGCAACCTCACTGCAATTATGAGAGATGAGGTTACGCGGAAGACTCAAAGCAAAGGGAATGATCCTGGAACGGGAAAGGAAAAGAGGAAAAATCATGGAGTGGTGAAGATGAGAAACAAAACTCTTCTATTTATAAGGAGAAGTATGAAAGAGCGTCAGTTGGTTACGAGTTTGGCGTTCCGAGAAGTGAGGCATCACTTTAATTACGGCGTTAGTAACGTAACGGAAAATGGTGGAACCATTCAAAGTTAAAACAGAGAATCAGTAAACATAGTCAAAGGCCGAAATTACAGGCTGTTCAAGTTCAAGGTTTGAATATGGATTATTGATGGCAACTTATGAGGCAAAAGAAGTGGAAGAATTGGAGAAGCCTTATAGGAAATGGTGAGATAAGGCATTTACTGAGAAGTAAAACTTTGAAGGCCACGTAATACACCAATATAGGAGTAACGTCAACAACACTTAACAGTGGTGACATCAGGTATACAGCTATTTTACTCAAGTGCAAAGTTATTTCGATGGTGAATTCAAAAATGTCTTTCTCTTCTTCCTCCTCAAGTTCAGTCGAAAAAGACATTTTTGGGGGGCAATTTGTTAGCCTGTAATTTCGACAGGCTTCATTGAAAATGGTCAACAAGGCTTGACTTATATTTCGACAAAGACCAAATTATTTCGACAGAGAAAATGGTCATGCGCAAGGTAAACTCGACAAGCTTCCGGGGAAGCAAAAGCAAGAGAGAGGAAAATGGACACAAGCTTTCGACAGACAGAAAACAGAGCAGTTATGCGCTGAAGACTAGCAGTTGGTCGAAGCGTGATAGAGCGGTTCTGGTCGAAAGTAGGAGTAGCAGTTATTAATTTTCAAATTTCTAGGCAGTTATTTAGTTCAGTTTTTCCCCCTCTTTTCCTGTGTATAAATAGTAGTTTCTGAGAAGAAACAGAGGTCGCAAATCACAATACACAACCCGATTCCTGAAACTCTAACTTCCAAGCCAGAGCGAAAAACGAGTGGAAGAATCGCTGTACGTGATCGTGTACCACTTTTACGATTCAATGCAATTTATTTGTTTTTTCTTTACAATTCATGCACCATTTACTGCTTCTTTTCTTTTCAATTCTGTTAATCATTGCAAATCGTCCCCTTTTCTACATTTTCTGAAACACAAACCACGCGCAATTCAAAGGCAATTGCTTTGAGATTTTTCTAGTTTGATCTCACAAACCTTCTAATTAAACTAGTGATTGTTTGCTAAAAACACCAGCAAACACTCATACGCTTACTAGAGCATCAACACTTTATGCTTGTTCCACGATTTTTGATTATGTCCCTACCTGTATCCGTGACATTATATTTATTGAAATGAAGTAGTTTGGTTTCCGTCAAAAAAAAAAAGATATCTATGGATGTCAATTTGCTAGCATGTGTTTTTTTTGATACAGATGAAATAAAAGACAAAAAGAGAGAGGGGGAAGCTACTCCCATTGCATCCGCAAGGAGAAAAGAGGAAATGGCACTCGGGCAATGAGGCCACCGGAAGAGCCCATGATCCATGTTTGAACCATACTTGGCTAGCCAATCCGCACAGTTGTTTCCTTCACGCAAAGAGTGAGAAAAAGAGAGATGCCAATCCCAATTCTTAAGGGATCGAATGAAGTCTACCAAAGGGGCATGAGGGTGAGTGTGGGGCACACTGATAACAATCAAATATGATTGTTATTACCTCTTATTTCAAGTATAAATCATTGTTAATTCTCAAGCAATATAGTAATTAATGTTGTAAATATGTTAGTTTTGAGTAGCTTAAGGTGTAAGTTTGAATTTGTTATAATTGGCACTTTGGTGCCCAATTGTGGTTTAATGAGTTTGTTTAATTGCTGCAGCACTTATTGTGGCAGCAATGCCAAATTACACAACATGAGAGAGAAAGCAATAAGAAACACGGAAATTAAGGAAAGGACAGCTGTTAGTGATCATCAGAGGTGGGTGTGCGTGCCAATCATGGAATATTCGCTGATGACCTAGGGATTTGGGCAAAAAGGACCTTTTGCCCTCATTAAAGGACAAAAGGCGCCTCCCCAATTAGGGTTACCTCTCATCCCTAGCCTCCTCTATATAAAGGACCACATTCCCAGAATTAGGTTAAGCCGAAATTGAGGTATAGAGATAGCCTCAAGCTTCGTGCCTTCTTGAAGTTACAAAAAGATCAATTGCTAGATATTGATTGCTGCAGCAACACTGAAGCTTCATCTCTTGGAAGAAGCTACGTTGGAGAGCTGGAGTTTGTTCCTTTGATCTTCATTGGAGCTATTCTCACGTTCAAAGATTGTAGTGTAAACTCTCTCCTTGGGATTTAGTATGACTTCTTCATTTATCTTAATGTTTAAGTTATTTTCTTTGTTGTCAAAGCTCAACATGAGCTAAACTCTTGTAGTTGGTATGCAAAACTGAATGTAATGAATTTATTGTGTTATTAATGTTTATGTTTAAGTGTTGAGTACTTTATCTTGTGTGCTTCTACTATTTCCATCTTAGATTAGGGTTGGCCGTCTAATCTAAGTAGCATTTATATTCAGAGAGATGGTTTGTAAATTTACCCCACAAGATAACATGGTATGTTGCATAATAGAGATATTGTTGTTCCTTGTCTTAACCCTAGAGATAGGGGAGGCATAAGCCATGAGGTGAACACTGCGGGTGCTTCAGCAGCCTAGGATAATACTCCTTTCTGGTCTAGAGATAAACTAGTAGGAAAAAAACCTAGTGTCTAGTATTTGAGAAGATACGCAATTGCGGCAGCACCTAGTGCTGCAGCACTTAACATAGCATTTTTGTGCATTTTAATGAAATTACTGAAAGTGAATGCATCTCAACTTGTTCCAAATATCTGATCTTCATTACCCTGATACTTTTTAATATTGTTGCATGTTACCAAATATTTGTGTCTTTTCCTTTATTTTTACCATCACTACTTTGTTGATTAAATTAAACTTTGTTTAAGTGCTAATTCTCATGGGAACGAACTTTACTTTCACTTTATTACTTGTTGACAGTGTATACTTGCACTATCACGCTTTTAGCACAACACACACCATCTGCGATGAATGAGAGAGCAATCATAGAATCAGATTCACATATGATTTCATTGTAGCCTTCTTGTCTAGCTAAGAGTAATCCTTGAGCTATAGCTTGGAGTTCTACATTGATATTGGTTGTGTTGCCACAACTTCCTGAGAAGCCATGAAGCCAATGACCAAGATGATTCCGAATAATTCCGCCAAATCTCGACCTGCCAGGATTCCCAAAAGAGCTACCATCCACATTTAGTTTAACAAAAGAATCAGGAGGGGGCATCCAAGAGACCATCCGAGGTTGCTTTGGAATATCGTACTTGTCAAAAGCTGTCTTGATAGAAACAAGGAGGGATTGAATCATGCTCATTAGTCCAAATTTCCCATTTAGTATCAGCAAAGATTTCTTCATTTCTAGATTTCCATGATATCCAGCGAGTTACAATAAAAAGACTACCAGACACACCCATGGCGTTGTTATGGAACCAAGAAGAAGGATCAGAAATATTAAATTCAGGCAAGGAAAGGAAACCAAGGAGATTCCAAATCTGGTTGACCCGAGGGCAGTCACGCAGTGTATGGAGGATATGCTGAGTGTCATTACCACATCTCTGGCAAGATTTGTCATCAGTCATGTGTCTGAAGTGTCTGAAGGAGTTGGTTGGCAAGCTGCCGTGCATCACAAGCCAGCCAAAATGTTTGATATTCTTCGAGAGCCGAAGTCTCCAAATCCACTTCCAATTTGCGTTAGTATTAGACTGAGGGCTTTGAGAAGGAATGGAGTCTTCTATGAGCCAGGAATAGGCATCCTTCGTTGAGTAAATACCTGAGGAGGAATGTTCCCAAATCTTGAGGTCTAAAGAATCCGGATTGAGAAAAATACTCTGCATCTCTCTTTTAATGTCATCTCGGATTTGAGTGTAGAGGAGATTAAATTGCCAAGAGTTATTTATGAGCAACAGTCTTTTCTATGAGCATGTGTTTTGATTACAAGAGAGTAGAAGAGTAGATTTAAAAATAGAATGTTGGGGTATTTAGGTATTTTCATAGGGTTTGGGGAGTAGGGGGAATATCATCCATTCTTCTTCTTAAGCTAGCTAGCAATGTCAACAATGGCTGTCCTTCGCTTTCTGCGATCACGATCACAGTGCCAACATCGCTTCTCCACCAACACTCGTTCTTCTTTTTCTTCTTCTTCAGGTTCTTGTTCTTCTCTCTCACTAACTAGCATTTCTTTCATTATTATCATTCCTTTAACCCTAATTTTCTTTACACAAAATGAGGGTTTTCAACTTTACATTCCTATCCCGATTACTACTACTAATTATCATCTTCTATTAATTCCCTTTGCTGTCTACTACTAATTATCATTTTTTCTATGCCAAATTTTGTCTCACAATATAACCTTTTGGCTCTAATAATGAAATGGAAGAAATATAGTAGTTGTTTTTTGTACAAAACTTTGAAAAACATAAAACAAATTGAGAAAATGTCTCCTGAAAAAGCAAATAGGCATTTATTGTATTGTTTGGCAAAAACCTTTTTTTTTTCTATGAGCAATTGATTGATTAAATGTACTCGTCTCAGAATAAGAATGCGACGGAAAGAAGAACTTGTTGTGCATTGAATTCAAATTAATGGTTGAAACCTCCTTTGCTTCAAAGATTGTCTCTTGAGGAAACCACTTTTTTATCCTGTTTCATATTTTCTGAAAAATTCAATTCACTACTTTGAATTATGTCATATTTTTCTGCTTTAGCAATACTTAATTGATTACGTTCTTATATGTGTAGAGGTTTTTTTTGGAATGTTGTTTATGTTAGTTGGATAGGGAATGGATTATAAGACCCTTACAGGTTTGGGCAGAGAGGGGAATGTCTCTTCTCTTCTATCATATGAGGAGCTTTTGCTATTCTGTAAAAATATTTTTCAATCAATTTCTGAAATGCTGCAAGCTGGTTAAAATGGCAACAGTCTTTTCTAGGAATATTTGTCTACTGATATATGTTTCTGTGGTTCAGTGTATCATTGTTTTAGCTCGTCAACATGTGGACGGCCGTTTACTGCTAATCCGACATTCAAAACGCCCAACAACGCCAACTTGACACGCAAAACTTCTTCTTCCCAACTTGCTGCTCTTTCTCAAATAAGATGGGCAGCTCAATGGCAAGGCACACCAACAGAGGAAGAATCTGGGGAAGGAGACAACGAAACCGGAGTTGTCTATCATGATCCGTACTCAAGTAAAATAAAACAACTAAAACTTCTGTCTCTCTGCCCTCTTTGCCTGTCTCTGAGTCCGGTCCTAATAACCCTCTTGGCCCCTGATATGACTGTCATCCTAAAGGGTGTACTAGTGTCGATAGATTTAGTCATTAGTGCAACTATATTTGCTACATTAAACTGGCTCGTTAGTCCGTTCATTCACAAACTCCGATGGGTACCCGGTTACGACCGCTTTGAGGTGGAGATGCTGTCATGGCTGGCAATTCGTACCCGAAAGATTATTAAGTTTGCTGATATTCGTCCACCAGGGACCAATAGGCCCTTTGTGACATTTAAGGCTAATGCACAGTTCTACTTTGTGAACACAGAGCATTTCCACAATAAGAAACTTCTAGCTAGACTCACTTCACAAAAGGGAACTCATGATTCAGCTTTTAAAAACTTTTGATTTCAAACATGGTGCTGGCAATGCATTACGCATGAGCTCTCATGTCAGCTATTTTACCATTAGGAGGATGACTTGAGTAAGCTGTAGCCCTACGTAAATGTGGTTGGACTTGGTATTTTATTCTCTTTGAGATTTACTTTTAATAACTTTTGTTCTGATAGCATGGTTGTTTAGCTTTGATAACATAGATTTTGGCAACGTGGTCTATAAGGATCTTTTAAGTCTTTCTGGATTATTAATCATGTTGCATTATGTTCTTATTGTGGTTTGATGCATTTGCTATATCAGTTTTTCAATCTCAGATATCGACGCAGAGCGACTGATTCCGAAAATGCAATGCTATAGGCCATAATGAGTATATTGCTAATTTGCCATTCTCATCTCTGACTTGTTGAAATGGGAACTGGACCTTGTCCGGTCCAAATGAACCTGAGAACCAGCTCGAAAAATCGGGTAAAAATTGGTGGTTCGATTGAAACTCATGAGATATTTTTTATTTTTTTTTGTAATGTAATTCAAATATATTTTTTTAAAAAAATGTGTACATTAATATTATCATGTAGTACCTATGAATATTGAATAATAAAATGTTATTATGCTAGTACTTACTTGAGTTTAATATGTTGCTCTGCATAGTATATGTTAACTAATACTAACATTTTAATTAAATGAATCGTATGCGACAAAATAATGAATATTATGTATGATAGCATTCAATTAGGATAATTAAATGTTCATAAACATCATTTACTTTTTCATCTAAAATGACTACACAATGGATGGAGGGATGAGTGGATGACATGTATGTATATCTAGATAAAGGTTCTTTTAAGTGTAATATAATAGGATACAAGCTGGGAATAGGGCCTAGGTCTAAACCGTGAAATGTTGTGTGAGAGGTCCAAAAAGATCACATTGCTATAGCATATAGAAGATTACATTACGTGAGAAGTAACAAACTCTGTTGAGAACTTTCGAGTTGGCAGTAAAAAATTGGCTAGGATTCATCATGGAATATTATGTCAGATTTAACTCTGTCCATTTAGATTCTGCACTTTCTATTTCTGTGATTTTGGGGTTCTCTTGGATTGCTATATATGTATCATTCCATGGTAATGAATGAAGAAGAAAGGAACTAATTCCAATTTTTCCTTTCTTCTTAGGAGGCCCCTGGTCCTCAAATTTTAGGCTTATCATGTGTGTGCTTCTAACAACTTTGGTGCTTTCTTCCAGTTGAGCTCGTAGCCGATAACACCTATTCTAGATTTTCTACTTACCGCGTGGAAGAAGCCATAACCATAGTAACCACCAACTAAACTACCTTGACCAATTCCCATAACCTCACCAACTATAAAATGGAAGAAATCTTCCAAAAATTAGCCCTCCTTGAGTCCCCTTCCTCATTGTCGCCCCTTTCATTACAACAATTCCAGCGAACCCCGTCACATGAAGCTTGATGTCCTCTGTTTTGACGGTATCAATCCCATGGCTTTCTGATGTGTCCATATTTTTATCATATTTTCATTGTTTTATGCATGCAATTTTAGTTTAATTAGTCTTTTTTTTTAAACAAGTTTAATTAGTCTTGAGTTCTTTAGTTTTGTTTAATTTGGATAATTGCATTTGGTATGTTGTGTTTTGTAGGTTCCGGACTGGGCCAATCCTCGAGAGATTTGGGTCTGACCCATTCCCGTAGTCCAGGTAATTCCGCGTGTGCTCAAATCCATGGTGCCCGTATCCAACGTTCCAGGTACAGCGTCTTGCCTATAAATAGAGGTTTCGCCCTCCAATCACGGTAACAATTATTCATTCGCATCATTCTCTTTCTCTTTATCTCTCCTTCTCTCTTAGAGCTTCGTCCCGTCCTGAATCTTCATAGCTCGCCTCCGAAAACGGCTTGAGCCCTTCCGATCTCGGATCTCCGTCCTGGGACTTCGCCTTATCTCAGAATTTCATAGCCCGCCTCAAAAATGGCTTGAGCCAGTCTAATCTCATCTTCGCCTTGATCTCATCTTGGATTTTTATAGCTCGCCTCTAGAACGGCTTGAGCCCATCTGGCGACGGACTCTCCACCATCTACCTGACGGATCGGATCTCTACTTTGCATTCCTGAGTCTGGCTTCGGATTTCTTTCTTAGCTAGTTATCTTGCAGTTGGCCCACAGGGTTTTCAACAGCTCTCTGATCTCCGAGCTCCAGCTCCATCAGAGGGTCCGGATTAAGAAGTCCACAACGACTTCCTCCCAATTTCGCCCCGTGCGAGCCCACCTTCCCTCTGATCTCCGAGCTGACAAGCTCCATCAGAGGCCGA
This sequence comes from Astragalus glycyphyllos, assembly GCA_963573325.1. Taxonomy (NCBI): domain Eukaryota; kingdom Viridiplantae; phylum Streptophyta; class Magnoliopsida; order Fabales; family Fabaceae; genus Astragalus; species Astragalus glycyphyllos. The sequence goes on along the minus strand of OY754311.1, from coordinate 39,134,279 downwards.
AGGTATCCCAATTTCACCTCGTGCGAGCCAACCTTTGGTCCCCGAGCTTCACTCTCCATCAGAGGTAGAAGGGCGGGGGTCCACAGCGACCTCCGTTGGAGGAATCATTGGAGAGGGAGGCCCACAGCGGCCTTCCCATCTGTGAAGACCGAGGCCGACCTATCTCTGGCACTTAGCCATTCTTGAGAATGGGGCTTGCAGCGGCCTTCCCATCTACGGTTTCTCAACGCCGGATTGCTATCATTGCACCTATCATGGGATCATTATTACGTCACATCCGCATCAAAATTCTATCATTACAGTTACTACGGAATTTTACTGATTATACCTACATTGGGTTCCGCAAACGTCATCTCAGTGTCAGACTTCTATTTTCTAACTCGGTATTCAGTCAGAATAAATTAAACATGCAACAACATAGGTATTCAGCTCAGCCTTCAGACTCCGGTTCTCCTCAGAATAAGCTACCAAATTACAATCTCGGTAAGTTTTTAAGTCGCGGGAAGTGCGAATTAACTCACCGTCTAAGTATCTATAGTGAGCTTCAAAGACAGTTATCTTACCTCGGAGACGGGCAGTTGTTTTCTCCGCAATCAACTCTTTGAAGGCCTCTGCACCCATCCTGCCAACTCGGGCGCAAGCCTCAAAGTCGGCCATGGTAGCTTTTTCTTTTCCTTTCTTCTCTGCTCTCCTTTTCTCCTGCCATTGTTTTTGTCTTTTCTGGGCGGCAGGGTCAGCGTTAACGGCCTCAGTGTGGCCCCTCTTGTGACTCTCCTTACTGATCGATGCCGGATCCGGCTTCGAAGAAGACTTGACAGCAGCAGGGAAAGTTACTTGAGACTTTTGTTTTTCAGCAGTAGGCCTGCCCTCAGAAGATTGGGACTTGCTTGCCACCTTTTCGAGTGCGGGGTCGGATCCTGATCCCGGACCCGTCCCCTTCTTCTCTGAAGTTATCTTTTCAGGTTGCCTCTTGGGCACCTCTATTTGAATGGAAGTGTCAACGTTGGCGTTCTCGAAGATGTCGTTAAGGTCGTCCATTTTACCTGAAAAAGAAGAAAGATGGTCAGAATCAACGTTAGAAAATTCCTGACACCGACACAGCAACAAAACAGTTAAATTAAAGGTAAATACAGGAGGCGAAGTATTTCTTCAACTTGGCTTCGGAATCGGCCACGACATCAATCATAGAGCCGCAGTGGAACTTCAAGCCTTTCTTGGCTAGCTCTTTCCCCCACTTGTTAATCAGCTTATATGACTCTGCGTCCTCCCCGGCCAGCAAGTTCGGCTTCACGATGTAGGACTTAGTCTCAATCTCTTCCCCGTCACGGATAAAATGCTCCCGACTCCACGACAACGGGAAATGCACCTTAGTCAGCTCCTTCCCCTGATAATCAGCAATGGAATGCTTGGCTGTTGATGTGAGCCCACATGCATGGAGCTTGGATGAAGTGTTTCCTATATTTTGTTTTCTTTTAATAATTGTTTATTTGTAAGACACTTTTAGTTTGGGCCATGTGGCTTTGAGTAGATGGGCTACGGCCTAGACTAGTTTTTGTGGCTAAAGGCCTTTCTTGTAATTGTGGATTTGGGCATTATATTGTGGACCTAGGATCCAATAAGTCCATAGTATAAATACCTTATCCTTTAGTGTAATTGGGGAGAACTCTTGATGAATTAGTTTCATTTTTGCAAAATGAAAGCCTAGAGAGAAACCTAGAGAGAGGTGAGAAGTGGCAAGTACATGCATATGAGAGAGTGAGATTCATCATGAAGATTCTCCATGGTTCTTGAAGGAGAGGACCTTGCTCACAACCTTGGGGCTAGGAGCACCCAAGGCTAGTTGATCTTATCACCTTCCAAGAAGGTGTGGCGATCGTTCATTTCCACATCCATCTCTAGTCTCATCCACATTTGTTCTTTCTTCTACTTTTCATGTAAAATTCTTGTGCTTTGTGTTGTATATTTTGTTCATCTTTCTTGATTTGTCAAGAACACTTGTTCTTGATCTTGTGTGAGAATTAGTGAATTGTCAAAATTCTAGATCCTATCTTTCTAGATCTATCCTAGATCATATCAGCTGCGTTGTTTGAAGCCTTGACAAATAAGAAATTCAGTTTGAAATCCTTGTTGGAATCAGTTGCAGGAGCAAAGTACTACCGCACTGTATTACCCCGCAGGCCGACGTGCCCTTGTCTTCTACCACCTGAACCCGGCTCCGGCGAGTGGAATACATTGAAGAAGCAGAAGAAAACCATTGCTGAAGGGATCCTCCCGAGGTGCTCCATAACCAGCTCGAACCCGCGCATAAATCCCCAGCAATTTGGGTGCAGCTGGGAAGGTGCCACGTGCAGGTAATCGAGCACGTCTTTCTGGAATTTGCTCAACGGAATCTGAACTCCCATGGTCTCCAGCACGGCTCTATAGAAGAAAAACCCCAGTCTGTCATGCGCAGTGCACACCGGCATGCCATCAGCCGCCATCATCTTCCATCTCTGATCGGTTGGAGCAACAATGAACCGCTCGAAGTAGGACACCGGTTTGTCCGGCTTCAATTTTGCGCAGATTCCGCAGATCCTCGTAGACACCCAATCATATGCTTCTTCAACCGTTCTCTCATCTTCCTCTGCGGCGTCATCGGCCTCTTGAGCTTGGGAACCAACCTCGGCATTCTGTTCTACAGTGATCTCTTCAACGGTGCCTTTTGAAACCTGCTTGACGATCTCCCTAGCCGATGTACCCGAGATTGCAGGAGAGTTCACATATGTGGAAGAAAGCAGGGACAGAGCTCCCTTGGGGGCCGGTATTGGGTCTCCAATAGCCGACCTCCTAAAGATCGGTTTACCAAGTGGTATGAAAGGCTGTGTTTCCTCGCTCTTGGATCGGACCATTATCTCAAAGGGGAGGACGGCACTATCACTATCTAACTCTATCTCTCTACATCTATGCACCTAACGACTAAAGCTAAAGCGGTACCGACCACGGCCTCGGCAACACCGAGGCCGTTCGTCCCCTCCCCTTGAGGGAGGCATGGACGGTCGTTGTAACAGCGACATCCGCCGCGGTCAAAAAAGATGCTTCGACTGAAATGAAAACTATGCAGGAAAGAAAACTAACCACTGTGCAGGTACTTTCTGATATCGGCTTGAATTTTGATCTCGTCTCGGTGAAGGCCCAGAAATCGTCAGCGGTAAACGGAGGCGTTGATCTCAGACGGTGGTCGGAGAATGCTAAATTCGCAGAGCTCAAGTGTCTCGGAAAATGCAAGGGTGCACGAATGAGCCCTCAACTCGCTTTATATAGGGCGAGATGCGAAGCGTCAGGTCACATCAATGTGTCCTTCCAGTCCTGCGCATCCAACCACCCTCGGTTTCACCAAACGTCACGCCTCTGCTCCTCTCTCAATGGATGACACGTGGCAGGTATCACCTCAAGGCAACGATCTAATCAAGCTGAGGCCGATATCATGCTTCTCCTGTCCCCGACTCGGGGGGACCACTGTTTCGGACTGGGACAAACCTCGAGATATTTGGGTCTGGCCCATTCCCGTAGTCCAGGTAATTCTGCGTGTGCTCAAATCCATGGTGCCCGTATCCAACGGTCAAGATCCAGACATCCTCATCCAACGTTCCAAGTACGACATCTTGCCTATAAATAGAGGTTCCGCCCTCCAATCACGGTAACAATTATTCATTCACATCATTCTCTTTCTCTTTATCTCTCCTTCTCTCTCTTACTGACTTGGGCGTCGGAGTGTTTTGCAGGTACCCCCCCCACCCGACATGGACGTGTGAGCTACCTCGGACATCCCGAGCTCTATCTTCAATTCTTGGAAGCGCATCCACTCAATCTTGTACCCTGGGCTCACCCGTACCGGGAGTCCAGGTACCGAACATGTAGAGAATGATCATTTTAGTGTTGGAAAGTGGCTTGGATGAGTTGATGTGGAGCTAGGAGTCATTTTGGAAGAAATTGGATGAAAATGAGACAAACAGATCAATCCACCACCAGGGTGTGTTTCGCGCCACACCCTGCTGTGGAAATTTTAAGTGTTGTTGCGAAATTTTAACCTAGTTTTTGGGCTGTTTTGGGCCCTTTTTGTGCCTAAATATAAATGGAAATTTGAAATATTTGCCTAGGTTCTGAACTTCATATTAGAGAGGAGCTATAGAGGCAAGGATCAAGAATCTCCATCTTCTTTTCTTCTCAAAAATTCTAGTTTGAATGTTTCTTAACCTTCATGGATTATTACTTTGATATGATTGAGTAGTTTTCTATTTCTAGGATTGGGTACATCCCTTGGTATGTTTATAAGAATGAATTGAACTATTTTTCCCTTTTATTAAATTTAATCATGCTTTGATTCTATGCTAATTGTGTTTTATTCTTGTGAATTTGTTGGCAACTTGTTTGCATTTCATAGATAATTAGGGAAGAAATGAGAGGCGAACCTAATTGTTAGAACTATAAGGATTGAACTTGAGATCTAAATCACGAAAGTAGGTTTAGTCTTTTGATGAACCGATGAATTATCATAGAGCTTAATGGGTTTAGTTTGAATTCAATTACCACGAAAGTAGGAATTATTTCAATTGAGCACAATTTTTGTTACTTGAGAGAGAACATTAACTTTCTTACGATAAATTCACCTTCAAAGAGGATCAAAGTTAATAAAAGGAAAATCAATTTGCAATCATAAATAATTCTTGTGAAAATCCCAATCCTAAGATCTCTTCCTATCTTATAATAACAAACCTTATTTTCTTGCAATTTAAGATTCTAATTGTTTTTTCACTATTTCGTTATTACAATTTCTCTTCAAATTAATTAAACCTTTTTCCTTAATTTAATTAGATTGCAATTAGTTGGTACTCAAAAATCACAGTCCCTATAGATTCGATCTTTTTAGTACTTGCCAAAAACGGTACACTTGCGGATTTTTCACACCACTTTCTTCTACGTGGAAGGTCCAGTGTTGGGTTGGTTCCAATGGATGGCGCACAATAGTTTGATCACGTCGTGGTCCTCCCTTCTCTAAGCTTTGGAGGCTTGTTTTTCACCTTCATTGTATGCAGACCGCGAAGGAGCCTTGTTCAAGCTCACCGGCTTATAGGATCAAAACAACTTACCACCCAACTTTGTGCTTAGCTTCTTTATATTTGGCTTTGACCTAGAGGTCTGACGCGAGGTGCGGGATCTACGATAAAACGCTCTCATCCAAGCAGCGACTATGGTGAGCCTACAATTGGCTTTATTAGTTAGTGTCTCCCTTAGAATTTGACAGGCTTAACATCCCAACCCATGGCATCTGTAACATCTTATTTAGCTATTGCTTATTTTATAGCAAACACATAGTTGCGGAAAAATTTGAGAAAAATAAACCATATTTTCATTCGTAAACTCGTTGTATTAAGATTGAAAGTTAATAACCATTTATTCATTTAAAATGCTAACGCTCGTAATTTATTTGTTTTTCCCTTGTAAAAGAAATCTCATTTGGTTCTTCTAGAAACAGGTACATTTAATTATTCTAAAAAATGTTGCCCTTTTCAAGTAATTATCATCGACCTTAAAACACCATACGGTGATAAACTAGTCGTGTGAGTTGTCTTCTACTTTGTCATGAATACAATAATACAAATGTCTTTTTATACAAAGCAACTCTACGTAACTAAAACATTATTTACAAATTACACATCGACTAGAATTAATATTAATCTATCTTCAATGCTCTTCGATGGTTAACCGTAAAAAAGTAGAATTGAAGGAATGAGCAAAGTCAAATGTTATGTAGCATGCGCACTCTACAGATACAGCAACTTAGGCAATTAGCACACAAAATAACCACTTCAAGTACTACAACAATAGACAATTCAATTCAATCCACACCGACACGAGATCTAACCGACTCAACGACGACACATTCCACAATCAGAGGACGACCACACTACTCCGACAGTTTTTTTTATTTCAATTTTAAAATTGCTTTCTAGTTCAAGTTTTATCTAAATTCAAGTTTTTACATGTAAATGTCATTGTGCCGTGTTTTTTATTTTTACTTGATTTTATTCTACCTTTATGTCAATTTAATTTTAGTTCAGAAGTTTAAACCTTGTTTTCCTCCCAAATATTGTTTTCAATTTTTTCCCTTTTCCTCGAACTTTTTATTTATAAAAGTAGGATACAAAGTCCGCTAATTTGTCATTTATGCGCGAAAAAGTCTGTCAAAATAGAGGACATTTCAGTTATTTAAAATCTAGCCACAATAATGTCTGTAACAGTTGCATTTATTGTAGAACAAACTTGTACAATTTCTAAAGCAAACTTTAATTGTAATCCTTTCACTTCTCATAGCTCTTAAATTGCAACAATTCCATTTCCTTCTCACCTACTGCACAAGTAAACAAAAAGTCACTCGCCACTTCCAAGAGTGATGAATACTCTAACACACTGAAAAATTCTCTATTAACACTCTAAATTTGTAAACACTTTGAAATCCACATGTCTTTAACGCTCTACTGTTTTACTTCAAGACCTTTTTGACAATTTTCAAAAGATTTGTGTGGCTTGCAACCCCTAGGCACGGTGTCGTTTCTCCTCCCACTTTGTAATGAACCAGCCTAAGATAAAAAAGCATAAATACCAATGGACCCAAGAAGAAATATCTAGAAGGATCTAGAGGCATATGAGTCATCATTTCCCCTTTTTTTACTGTTTTGTCTTTTAGTTAGCATTGGATTCCTTATCTTTTAGCACACTATATATTTGAAGTGCTATATATACCGTTGAATGTAAAAGGCAAATCATCAATGAAAAAGAATGTTAAGAGTTAGTGTAGTTTTTAGATTGTTTTAGTATTTCTTTGATTACAAAATATGTTTGAAGGTTTACCCATTTTTTAGTATTTACACCCCTAGGCAAGGTGTGGTTTCTCCTCCCACTTTCCAACCTTTATTTCGCCTTATTGTCCCAATGGTTCTTAGAATTTTATTGCATATCTAACTTTGTGTGTTTGTCCTCCCCTTCTTTCTTTTCTCTCATATTATTCCTTTTCTCTCTTCTTTTCTTTTACTTTTATCTTATTTTAAATGCTTTTTTTTCCTTTTTATACCGTCTAATTCTTTTTTCTTAACACTTGCTGATTTCGAAGTATGGTATTACAGAGCAATTCCGTAACATTGGCGGATCTTTGTTAGGGCCCAGGTGGGCCACGGCCCACCCAAAACAATGTGAAATTACTATAATACCCTTAGTTTTAAAATTACAACTACTAAATATATAAACTCTTTGCGCCTAAATACATTATGCAATACCGTGAACTAGTGGTTAAGTCGACTGACACTTTTGAAGGGTCGCGAGTTCGAACACTGTTACGACCACTTTGTATTTTCCTTCTTTCTTTTATGATGCGTGTTGGTGGGAGGGACAAATAATATGCTAAAAAAGTATAAAATTGTACCAGCACTACCAAGGACTATCAACTACACTGATTACGGTTTGGCTATTGTTTGGATTTTGTTAATAAATAAGCAAGTTGGTATATAGATGTTATCGTTTCACATCCCTTTTTTTACAAACCATTGATAATTTTCAAAAAAAATTTCAACATTTTAAAATTAAAATCAAATTAATTTAAAATTACTTTTTTACAAACAACATGAATTGAGTCTTTATATGAAATCAAAATTACTTTTTAGTCATTTAATTTTGTCTATAAATAATAATTATTAATATATATGTGTGTGTGTGTTTTAATTGTATTTTCCTTAAATACCGTCACGGCTCTTTCACAACCTTCTCTATTGTATTTCCCTTTGGTTTTTGCGTTTTTGCACCTCTTCACGCGTTTGAGTTTCAATATATCTGTCATTAGCGGCCCACCCAAATTTTTAAGTCAAGATCCGCCACTATTCCGTAAGCTAACATGTTGGAGAGGGAGTTGTAATGAGCTGAGCGACAGAGTGCATTCAAGGAATTTAGATCAAGAGATAATTATTTCACAGCAAAGCAAACTTTCTTTATTTTCTCTTTTTATAATTTATAATTTCCTTTGGCCTGAATTTTTGTATATTTGTGTAAATAAAAAATGTGTTTTTTCTTCTCATTCATAATTGGGTGCAGATTTTTTGATTCACTCAACAAGTCTATTGTTGGAAGAATTGAGATGATGGTGTTACAAATAAAAGTTAAATAACGAGAATATTGTGGCATAGCAAGAACCACTGCTCTGAAAGCATATTTCGGTCGACCTCTGGTGCAATATGATATCTGGTTTGCTCCCTAAAATTTTCACAACACCGTGCTCGAACTCGTATATTCAAGGGGAAACACCTTGAAGCTTCACAAACAATTCCTATATCAACATAGAGTAGAAGAAAGGAGAAAATGAAGAGAGTAATATGGGAAGAAAGGACACTCATTTTTTGTTATATGAAATATTAGGCCAATAACTCATTTTATAGGAAGTGGAATAACTGTTACAAAAAAACTCTTTAACGGTCCTTAGAGACAATTGAGTGTCATTTATCCAACATCTATTCCACATCCTTCTAAACTCTTCTTAAGTATAGGTTAATTAGGACTTCCGTTCAAGATTGTAGTTATGATAACTAAGATAAGTTTTTAAAGTACATGCAATGGATACTTTGTTGTGGTTTAGGGCAGATGATGCATTAGTTCTTTAATGCTTAAGGCATCAATATAGGGTCCGTTTGGATAGAGCTTATTTTGAGCTTATGCAAAACAACTTATGCAAATAAATAAGTTTTTATGTATTACTCATAGGCTTGTTAAGGTAGTTTATGGAAAAACAACTTATGAAGATATAATTTTTGTTAGCGAGAACTTGTGAATCAACATAAAAACTTATTTATCTCCATAAGTTATTTCTCATAAGCTCAAAAATAAGCTAATCCAAATCCAAACGGGCCCATAGGCTAATAGCATAACCAAATACATCGCTAAATAAGAAAAGTTAAAAGATTTTTCCTCGCGGGTTATTGATGTTTTACAAGCCATATCTTATAAGAACTAAATAAGAACTAATTGCGGGTTATTGATGTTTTACAAGCCATATCTTATACACCAAAATTCCAGTATTTTTCTTGATTTTTGACAAAACTTTTTATCCAACCCAAAAAAAAAAAAATCCTAAATCAACACCAAAATTCCAGCGTTTTTCTTGATTCTTGACAAAACTTTGATCAATATTCAATTATAGGTTTCAAAGAGTTTCCCAGCAACCAATAATAGCATAACAAACCTCAACCTCATTTTGGATTTATTAAATAGTAGTAATCACTCCTCCTTAATCTCCTTCACTGTCTTGTCCATCTCCTCTAAGGCTCAATTCGTTCCAATAAAATGCATGCATTTCAGTTCTCCTAAAAAGATAGTGTCATAACCATGTTTAATTAAAAAGGGAAAAAGTTGAAGTTAAAGGATAATAATACCACCCAATTGACTTAACGCACAACATTCTACAATTAAGGGGTGACAATAGTACTCAATTTTACTTAACATATAAACCTCGGGGATTCAAAAGCAAAGTTATTTAAGAAAAGAAAGAAACTTAGTGCAGAACATGCTTGCAAGTTGCAATCTCCTTTTCCTGTTAGAATTTTAGGGTCATATATGTGATAATTAAATGTGTTAGAACCATTATTTTAATTAGTCAAAATAAAGTGATCTATTTAATATAATGTTTATGGCTAAGAATATAATTGTCATGAAAAATATTGTGTAAATACCAAAAGTCTTATTTCTATTTTTATGATGGATAGAAATAGAAATAAGAAAACTTGAATAATCATGACCCTTCATGAAAGGGCATGAGATTCTTATAAATAAGGGGTTATGGTCCCCAAATGTAGACAACACAATATAACAAAATATTGATTCTCTTTATCCTATTGGAAGAGGAACTAATGAATTAAGGAATCTACAATATGAAGGTCATTGCCCTATCAAGATCATTGTCTTCTCATTAAGAGTGCATGGATCCTAAAGGTATGCTTCCGCTTTTTATTTCATCTTGAATTCGGGTATGGGTTCATAAAGTAATGATTTAGAGTTGTGCTATTTATGGATTTCTTTATGGGTAGAAACATGTGGTTAGGACAACTTTTGATTGTTAGAAACCAACATTTCCACCACCGGAGATGCATTCCTAGCAACCTTCAAGCTATGGTTTCCGCATTCAAAGAATCCTCCTCCAACATAATAAGTCTCCTTTTTGACGAGAGAGAGAGAGAGAGAGAGAGAGAGAGAGAGAAATTTTATATCGACGAATTTATCTAAATCCAACGCAAGAGATTTACATGAACTCGACGTACAAAATTTTTTCATACCAGATTTATTTAAATCTGTTTGCTCCTAGAATTTCTCACAACGGATTTAGGTAAATCAGTCAAAAAGCATAGTTGCAACAACAGGTTTGACGGTAGACACATCTCTTTAACGTGTTAACATGCAGTGAGACACTACAAACAAATGCACATAAACAAGAGAAGAAAGAGGGAACCATATGAATGGTGAAGAATTGAATTGTTCTTACTTATGCCCTCTAAAGCTTTCCCAGTACTTTTTGGCAATGGGGATGAATTGAATTGTTCTTACTTATGCAAAGATGTCGGTCTGTATTTAGATGGTCAATATTTCTATGTGGATTTTTTTCTCATTCCTTTAAGTGGTGTTGAACTAGGTCCGATTCTCACTAATTATAACAATTTAACCATGTCTTTCACTTACAATGGTCAAGCCACTCAAATCACTGGTTGCCCTAGACCCAGTCCTACTGAAGCATCTACACCAGCTGAAAAGACTAGCCTCTACCCAGGCCCTTGACGCCATCCTACAATTCCATTTGTTGCCTTCACCATCCAACCTGGAAACACATGCCTCACCACCAGAAGCCCTAGCTACCCTCCTCTCCAAATACTCCACCCTCTTTGACAACCCTACAGACCTTCCCCCAACCCATCCTATTGACCATCACATGCCTCTCTTACTTGGAAAAGACCCCGTTAATGTGAGACCTTACCGTTACCCCCAATTTCAGAAGCAAGAAATTGAACCCCATATACATGGCATGCTTCTCCAGGGCATTATACAGCCTAGTACAAGTGTCTTCTCTTCTCCAGTGTTGTTGGTGAGAAAAAGAGATGGCGCATGGCGTTTTTTCATGGATTATAGAGCCTTGAAGGCCATTACTGTGAAGGACAGATTTCCCATTCAAACTATTGATGAGCTATTGGATGAATTACATGGAACTAAATGTTTTTCTAAGCTGGACCTACGCTCCGGATACCACAAAATCATAATGGCTCCTCAGTATATTCACAAAACGACATTTTGCACTCATCAAGGGCATTATGAGTTCTTAGTAATTCCCTCTAGCTTGTGTATTACTCCTTCAACATTTCAAACAACAATGAATGTCGTATTTCAGCCACATCTCTAAAAGTTCGTCATAGTTTTTTTTTGGTGATATCTTAATATACAGATGTACCATTGTGGATCACATTAATCACTTGGAAGTGCTTTTTAAATGTCTGATTGAGCAACAGTTTTTCTTGAAGCATAACAAGTGCACATTTGGCCAGCCTTCAATTACATACTTGGGTCACATTGTCTCAGATAAAGAGGTAGGACCCAATCATGAGAAGATTTCTGTTATGGTTGACTGGCCACAACCTAAAACACTCAAACAATTAAGAGGTATCTTGGCCCTTACTGGTTTTACAGGAAGTTTGTGCGTAATTATGCAACTGTGGTAGCTCCATTAATCGGTTTATTGAAGAAAGATGCATTCACATGGTCTGATCAGGCAAAGGCAGTCTTTGAAAGTTTGAAGAGGGCTATGACCAAAGCGTCTGTTTTGGCACTTCTTGACTTTAATGGTGATTTTGTGCTCGAGACAGATGCATCAGGCATGGGTAAGGGCGTTGTTTTATGCCAAAATGGTCACCCCATTTCATACTATAGTAGAAAATTCTGTCCTAGAATGTTGAGTGCTTCCACTTTTGTTCGAGAGTTGTGTGCTATAACTTCACCAGTGAAAAAATGGCGCACATATCTCCTTGGGAGGAAATTCACAATTTACACAGACCAATGAAGCTTGAGAGAATTGATGACACAAATCATTCAAACTCCGGAGTAGCAATTTTATTTGGCTAAGCTGCGAGGATACTCTTAAGAAATTGTTTACAAGCCAGGGGCTTAAAACAAGGTTGCAAATGCTTTGTCAAGAGTGTATGAGCCATCTTCTCAGCTAATGGCAACTACAATCCCCCATTGATACTTTCTGTAGCAACTCCAGGACTCTTTCAAGCAGGATACACAGTTACAGGAACTGATCACCAAAGTTCAGCAACAACCAGAGCAATACACTGGTTATACCTTGTGAATGGCTTGTTGTTTTTCAGTAACAAGATGTTAATTCCCTCCTCTTCCCCATCTAAACTGTTACTGCTGAAGGAATTTTACTCCTCACGATTGGGAGGGCATAGTGGATTACATAAAACCTTGGGGCGCCTTAAGGAAATGTGTTTGGGAAGGGATGAGGGCTAATGTTGCTCAATTTGTCAAGGAATGTCATGTCTGCCAGCAAACCAAACATACTAATCATAACCCTTTTGGTCTTCTCCAACCCTTGCCAATACCTCATGGGGTATGGGAAGACATATCTCTTTATTTAATAGTGGGGCTTCCTTCTTTCCAAAGCAACACAGTAATACTTATGGTAGTAGATCGTTTCTCTAAAGCTGCTCATTTTGGAGCACTACCTACACATTTTTATGTTGTTAAGGTGGCTGACTTGTTTGCGAAGATGGTGTGCAGGTTACATGGAATTCCTAAGAGCATTGTGTCTGACATGGATCAAATCTTTCTGAGCAATTTCTAGTGAGAGATATTCAAAATCAGTGGCACCAAGCTCAGAATATCCACACCTTACCATCCTCAGAGTGATGGCCAAACAGAGATAGTTAATAAGGAACTACAACAATACCTTCGCTGCTTCGTGCACACAAAGCCGAAAGACTGGGGCAAGTTCTTACACTGGGGGGAATGGCATTACAATACATCAATCCACACCACAACCGGCTACTCCCCATATCAGGTAGTATATGATAAGCCCCCTCCTAGTCTACCACAATATATCCAAGGAATCAGGTAGTATATGATACACTACTCAGTGAAAGGGCTGAAATCTTAGCTAAATTGCACAATAAACTACCTAAATCTCATGTTACAATGAAGCATTATGCTGGTAAGAACAGGGTACCCCCATCCTTTCAAAGAAGGAGAATGGTGTTTGTCAAACTTAGACCTTTTTGCCAGAATTCTGCTGTAGGGTACAAGAATCGTAAGTTGTCCCATAGGTATTATAGGCCTTACAATCTCAAGAAGGCCAGTGGAGAGGTAGAATTTGAGTTAGAGCTATGAACAATCAGCAAAATTCATCCAGTATTTCATGTGTCCAAGTTGAAACCGTGTGCAGGAAATGGCCCACCAGCTCTGGAACTGCCTGCAGATGTTATAGACAACCAGCTTGTAATCACACCAGCAGCAATCCTTGATTGGCAATTTGGAGCAGAACCAGAAAACAACACAGAGTTCTGGTGCAATGGCAAGAGCTCTATCCCGAAGATGCCACTTGGGAATCTCTAATTGAGCTAAAGAAGAACTTTCCTCATATGAATCTTGAGGACAAGATTCCTCGGGAAGAGGAAAGAGATGTAATGGACTTCACTAGACATTCGGCCAATAAGGAAATACAGGTGAAGATGGGCCTAGTATCAAACATAAGCCCAAGGACAGGGCCAAGAGGACCTCTACCAAGCCGAAGTGGCTAAATGATTTCGTTACAAAGTGACTAAATGATGTAATCTTGCCTAGATTAAAATTGTAATCTGAATGTACCATTGTGTGCCTAGTTTGTCTTTTATGGGTATTCTCCTTAGTTGGATTGACTCTCATGACAACTAGCACTATGCTGCTATATATATATATATATATATAAAGACACACACACACACCATTAGGTTATTTGAATAAAGGCAGGAAAGAATTTGAGGAAAAAGAGTCCCCTCCACTCACGGAGGAATATTTCCGTTGCTCGTACATTTTAATGTTCTCTCTCCCTTTCCTCTATCTTTCTCAGCTCATTGCTCTCTGCAGAACATTACAACATAGAATTTTGTAAAGGGCATATCTATAGAACATTAGAGTGTGTAAAGGGCTCGTTGTGATTTATTTCTCACCCCATTTGTGTTTATTTGAGATAGCAAAAGTTGAAGGATGTGTAAGGAGTTCTTAGAGACCATGTTTTGTAGTATCTCCTCCTTAGTATGTTTTGATTTTCAATCGTAAACATTACAGACATCGTGTTGTAAAGTTTTGACAAGCATTTTGGTACCTAAAAACCCCCCTGTTAATTGACTTAAAAACCTCCGCTATTTGATCCATTTTTGTAGTGACTTGGTGTGTAAGTGCAGGGTTGACCATTAAAGACTTGAATGTTTAACTTAACCTTTTGATTAAGACTTAAATACATAGCTGTCTATACTATGAATTTTACATGTCTTGTCTTCAACTAGCTATGGAACGATGGGTGTTGAGTGGGATCTTTGAGATTATATGTGACACACTCAAATTTTAAAATACGATTTAGTTTAGAACTTTTAAATGGTTTTAAAAAAACACTGAAATGAAAAATTAAGAAAAAGATGATTAACCAACGCTGTTGGGTTGGTTGCAGAAGCTACCTTGAGACATAGGGGTCGACCAGGTTCTCCCGGGTTCGATTCTCAGTGTACAACTCGGTGTTGGCCAGGCGTTGGACACTCCGTAGATAGCCAACAATGATAAAAAAAATGGATCTGATCGAGAATATAATATAAAATTTATATTTGCTTGAGACAGGTGCAGTGGATGTGCATATGAATATAGTATAATTTAATATCATATTAACGTTAAATATACATTTTAGTATGATGAAAAAAAGAGTTAAAACCTGATGAAGTTCTCGCTAGAACTTCTCCAACAAGCTAACACCAAGTTAGATAACAGCTAAAACTTTAGAAAAGAAAAGGGAGAGAAACCTGAGAGTGGGGCGACAGATTCTGGGAACAAAATTGAAGGAAAGTACATGATATTGGTGGCAGGCTTCTTACACTAAATGAGAAGTAGAGGAAAAGATTTTGGTAGGTTTGATGTTAAGTTACACAACAGTGTAAACAACCCAAAGAGAAATGTTAGAGAGTGATGAGGGATAGTAAAAGCTTAAAAGTAGATCTAGAAGATGATTAAAACAACTACACCCTATTTTGGTAGGACTATGGAAATTTGTATGATAGGGTTTGATTGTAAGCAATATAGAAATTTAGATAAGACGTATACATGGAAGTAGGAATCTTTAAACTACTTGTAAAATATTTTGAGATAGTAGGGAAACTAGATATTTAGATATATTATATATAAAGTATGATAATGTTGTTATGAAATAAACCAAAAATATAGAAAGATGAAGCACAAGAGAATGAGAGCAAGAGAGAAGATTAGTCTTTGTCTTATACTCTCAACACAAGTATATTCCTACACATAAGAGTAAGTCTTATTTATAGGGTCTATAAATTGACAAATGAATGGTCAATCATCAAAAGCCACTAACAACCCAATTACAAAAAGGAGTAATAGTAATGTGGAAGAAAGATAGTGCATATCCACTAATATCGTATTATTCATAACATGTTTAGATTACTTGATATATTAGGCACTACAACATTTTGAACCTACAACAACGCTAGAAAACCGTTGTGTAATGTCAAAAAACCGTTGCCTTTACATTTGGCAACGGTTCTGAAACAGTTGTTTATGCAGGCGTTGCCTATATCTTAGACAACGGTTTTTTGCAAGTAAAGGCAACGATACCATAAAGCCGTTGCTTTTGAGAGACAAAGACAATGGTTATTCCTCCACGCTATGGCAATAGTATAAAACCGTTGCAAACAACAGCAACAGTAATAAACCGTTTCCTAATAGAAAACTGTTGCCTTTCATCACCAAATACAACACTTTAAAATCGTTGCCATAAAGTATAAAAAAAAAAATTTAAAAATACAAAAAAGACTAGAGAGGTCCATTTCACTCCTTCCCAACAAAAAATAAATGTGATATCACTCAAATTTATGATCCAAAAAAGTAATTAATTACACAAGCCAATAAATATATGTATCATACAAACCTAGCTACAATTCTCAATGAACTCTAGAAAGCTAAGTAAAGCCCAAAGTTGATAAATACATGTATCATACAAAATGTTGTAGTGAGGGCCATAGAATTTGTGTGAAGGTTGATAAATAAACAGAGTTATTAGTAAGTTAGAAATAATAGTTAGTTTAAATAAGATAGTAAGAAACTTTAAGGTGTATGAATGAAATTTATTAGAACAAAAGAAATTGTTCCGGACTGGGCCAAACCTTCGCTGGCTTGGGCCTGGCCCACTTCCGTATTCGGAGCGTCCGTGTCAGTGCTCTGAACGCTCCCAACGGTCAGGATCTATCTTACACATCCAACGACTCAGGTACGACGCCTCGTCTATAAATAGAGGATCCGCCCTCCAATCCAGGTACAACGCCTTGATACCATCTTGACATGTTCCGACCCACGCGTCCATGGAATGGCACCAGGGAACACGCTCTGAGCAATACCGCGCCCAAGGACACCCTCGAATTAACCTCAACACCCTGCCATGCTCATATTTCTCATACTTCTCTCTAATCTCTTTATATTATCCATCTCTATCCCTTACTGACTTGAGCATCGGAGTGTCTTGCAGGTACCCCCCACCTGACGTGGACAGAGAACTACCTCGGACAACCCGAGCTCCAACTCCTATCTGCCGAGTTCAACGTTCACTCTCGAAGATCAACTCAACTGGAAGCACTCAAGCATTTTGAGCCCCGGGTCTGGACCACGTTGGGACCCGGGCGCCTTAGTCCCGTACTCCGATACCGAACATTGGCGACCACAGTGGGAGCATCGTCATTTGCTTCCGTACTCTATCTAATTTATCATACCTCCTCTGAACGGACTATCCTCCCCAAGGTAAGTCCCGACTTCATAATCGTTTCAGACTCTATCTTCTCTTCTTATCTGCAGGTTCTGCTCGCCTCCCAAGCACGGCTTGAGCTCGCAGGTTCTGCTCGCCTCACCAGTAGGGCTTGAGCCTCCACCTTATCTTAGATCTCTTCATCAGAATGGCTCTCCCAGAATTCTGGAAGCTGATCTCGGACATCTGTCTTTAATCGGATCTTCATTTGTTCCCTTTCAAGAATTCTTTGCAGGTCTGTCATGCCCCTGGCACCAAGCCAATAGCCCGCAATGGCTCCAATAGCTCTCTGATCTCCGAGCTCCGCGCTCCATCAGAGAGTCCGACCTTCCCTCTGATGTCTGAGTTGACGAGCTCCATTAGAGGCCGAAGGGTTCCCAATTTCGCCTCGTGCGAGCCGACCTCCCTCTGATCTCCAAGCTGACTAGCTCCATCAGAGGCCGAGGTCTCCCCAATTTCGCCTCGTGCGAGCCTACAGCGCCTCTGATCTCCGAGCTCCACGCTCCATCAGAGGTTGAAGGGCAGGGGTCCACAGCGATCTCTGTTGGAGGAATCTTTGGAGAGAGGAGCCCGCAGCGGCTTTCTCATCTATAAAGGCTATGGCCCGCAGCGACTCTTTTATGCAGTCTGGCTACGGAGAGGGGGGCCCGCAGTGGCCTTCCCATCTTTAAAGTACGGCCCTCAGCGGATCTCTCTTAAAATCTTGTTTTGAATTGCAGGAATCTCACAGATAAAGAATGACCTCAGATTTCCACTCTCGTATCCACGAAGGGGTTATATTATGTTAACTTACAAGAGTTTAGCCGTCCTGCAACAGTTTATCCTCTAATCTCGGCTACGGTTTTCTACTCTACTACGGGCATTCAATCAAAGCATGTAGACAAGGCAGAATGTATGACAACAAAATTAACAAAGCACAGAGCTAATTAAAAGCCGGAAAAAAGGGGCGGCGCCTAATGTATTACAAATTGGGATTGGCCCCGGACATGCCCGAAGCCAATTAGCAAATAGAAAAAGAAGAAATTCAAGCAAATCAAGCAGCTTTCTCAGGCTCCTGCTTCTCTTCAGCCCCGGTCTCTTGCTCAGGATTTGTTGGCACGGCGTTGTCCTCAGCATTGGGAGTTGCAGCAGGGTCATAGATCACGGCACCCTTGTAAACAATCTTCCCGCCTTCAGCCTTATACTTGGCATCCAGCAAATTGATGTTTAGTCCAGGCTCCAAGACCACAGCCATGTTGAGGCAACGATCAAAGCCAGACATGGCCGCCCTCACCATCTTCTTGGTGAGCTCGGCTTTGTCCGCCTTCAACTGCTCCACCTCCGTGGTCTTCTTTTCTCTCTCAGCTTCGGCGGCCTCCAACCTCTCCCGGGCCGACTTCAGCTTCGGAAGATCTGTAATTGCCTTCGTCTGCTGACTGACCTTGGCGTTGGCCTAATCGAGCTGCAGCCGGACTCCTTCCAGCTTCTCAAGCTCTTCTTTCAAGCTCTGGTTCTCTTCGGAATAGGCTACCAAGTTACGGTCTCGATAAGTACTCAACTCACGACATACATGAATAAACTTGCCTTGTAAATGTCTATTTTCAGCATGAAGGGCGAAGATCTTACCTTGGAAGCGTTGAGTCATCTTGCCTGCTGCAATCTCCTGCAGCTCTCTAACGACCTCGGGACCGGTCTGGCCGACCCGGATGCAGGTCTCAAAGTCAGCTAGGGAAGCCTAGCCTTTCCCCTTCTCCATGCTTTGTTGTTGTGTTGGTTTTTGTTTTCTCTGTTGAGCAGGTTCCTCGGAGGCAGCATCAGCATTGCGCCTTTTGCGATCGTCTTTGCCACCAGGCCCCGAGTCCGGCTTCGGGGTAGAAGAGCGGACCGCAGGCACTCGGTCGGCTCACATCAATGAAAAGATCTCCCCATCCCTCGGTCAAAAGACTCATCTGTAACATCTGAGAGGACATTTACTAGGACCCGTAGGATTCCTCCCTCTTGTCTTCTAACCCACAACGGCCATAACATATAATTAACCTCATTTATTACGCCTTGTAATATATATATCGCCCAAATAGGCTAATAGAAGGATCCCTTAATTTTTAACTCATATCTCACATCATCATCTTCCACACGATTTATGCTCTATTACATCCCAACTTGTGTTCGGCTTATTGCTCCCCAACAATTAGATTGGAACAAAATAGTTTCTTAATTTGTCAATACTTGATAATAACTGTGACAAGTCACTTTGTATACAAGGTAAATATCAACAACCACAGTTAAAAAACTCCTGTGTACAAACAAGAAATACAATTAATTACTTGTTCATCCAATTGGAACAAGGCTTTCCTTATAAATTATTAGATGACTAAAAAAATCCCCTCCTTTAACATTGAGCTTCTGAATCATCTGAGTGCTTAAATCAACCCATGCTAATTCTCCATCTTTACTTTCGAAGAATATCTCGCCATTCTTCCCCACTCCGATAGGGTGCTTAATACAAGGAAATGGCCCAACAATGAAGAGTCTGGTCCAAGATTCCTTCACACCAAGCTCACCCAAAATTGAAATGTGAAAACTAGTCATATGTCGGTGATATGCAATCAAGGCAACAGACCAATTTAACACCACCAAGTGTGAATCACTCCACTTAAATCCAACATCAAATATACCATCTATGTTTGAGGGTAAGGCTGTGGTAGTGAAAACCTCACTGCTCAAGTCAAATGACACCAAATATGCTTCAGATTCATAATTATCTTTACACAACCAATGACAAACACCATCCATGTACACTCGAACACACTCATAGGAAGGAGAAATATCGACATTAAGTTTCTTCCAAGAGTTACTTCTTAGGCTATATATCTCCCATACGGGCTCTAAAGATATATCTTCTAATTGCACATCATCAATGTCAGAGTCTGAGTCTGAATCTAGAGTATTTAGAAATTGTACATGTCGAATCACCTTATAGTCATCTCTAATACGATCATAACCAAATCCATAAATTTTAGCCGCAACGTAAACATTAATTGCATAAGATGGGAAAGACCACTCAACAGGACTCGAAGGAATGGCCTTGAATTCCCCAGTAGCTGGATTCCAAAATACAACATTTCTAGAATAAGTATGAAGACAAAGAATGCCATTAATACTAACAGAACCAAAAATGTCGAGAAAGGTTTCCTCTTGAAATAGATTTGGCAAATCTAGTTTGACCTTGTTACCAAACGTCTCACCAGAAAGAGAATACATAGTATGTAGAGATGGGTGTAGATCTACCAGATGTAGGAGGAGAGATGCATCATTGTAGTAAGAACAATAGTTAGATATGATTTGGTAGCGATAAGTGTTCATGAAATAAGGGTTTTCAAATAAAAGAGCCCATGATTTGCATAGGCATCCAAATCGCTTCAAAGATTTTAGAGGAAGTTTTGATAGAATGGAGAGTGCAAGATCATCAGGTATATCAATTGCTAACCTTTTATTTTTTGTCGCTGTAGATTTCTCCATCTCCGATTGATTCCCAAAATGAGTTTCTCTTGCAATGTAGCTACTAACCACAGATGAGCAGGGGATGAGATTTCAAGGTAGCATAGAACACAAAAGCATAACTGCCTCAAGCCGGATAATAAAACTGCTCCAGATGTACGAAACTATTCCGCTTTCTAGAAACAAAACTGTGGGCGCATTCATTAAAGGGTTTGAAATTTGACTCTGAGGTGTATTTGGTCCACAAAATTAAATTACAATATGATAATTCCGATAATATTTTTATAATTTGTTTCAATAAAACATTTAAAAATATAAGTATAATAAAATGAAGTGACTGTGAGTGTTACATACTCTTTAGATTAATTCCCATGGTTAAAATAGAACTAAACATTTCTAAAATATAAGTAATTCGTATTTTGAGGCTCACTTTCTCAACAAAAATATTAAATAATCCGAAACAAACACATCTTGAGGAACACTTTGCAGAATTGTTTCTTATTTATTATAATAAATGCAGTGTCTACCGTGCATAACCTAATCCAATAAGGTTATGCACAGTACAAGCATAATCATCATGGATGGAGGGAGAGGGGGCAGGAAAGGGTTATCCCCTCATTACATAATACATACTCTAATATACATCTCTTACTTTTTTGGTAGTGATATACATCTCTTACTTATTACTACATATTGTATTTTTTGGGGTGCAAATAGAGAGAAAACCACAGAAAAGGCAAAAACAAAATAATCAACTGCTAGCAAAAACGTACCACTCTGCTAGCATCAGCTACCAGTAGTGACCGAAAACCATCAAAAGGCTCCAAAAAGATGGACCAAGCAAGATAATTGTCTGCACAAAGCTTAGCCAAATAGTCTGCACACGCACTCCCCTCTCGCAAATTATAGTTGAACTCTCCGCTCTCTAACAAGAAGATCCTTAGTATTAGAATGATAGTTGCATAATGATGTCATTCATTAACTTATTCAAGGACTAGTTTGATAACATCCTTTGTGTCTAGCCAACTTCGAACTGTGACAGAGCCGAAAGCTCAGCATAGAGGATGTTGGAGATACCAACATTCCCTGTAAATCCTTAGATCTAGCCACCCTACAAATTCCTTAAAATGCCACCAAACCAGAAAAATTTGGGTTACGTAATCTACTTCCATCCACATTTAACAGAGTCTCATTACCCCTATGAGGATGTCAAGCAATCCTTAGATCTAATTTAATGAAAGTATTGAAGATAAGGTTGGCATAATTAACGGTTTGGAGCACCCTTGTCGTGGTATCTTAATAAAGGGATTTTATTCTATTGATACAGGGTTTTCATTCTATTTATTTATACAATTCTCTTTATACAAGTAATTTCTATTTATTTCTATTTATGCAAGTAATATAGTCTACTAAAATTACTTTTTTAGGCATCTTATATTGTTGAAACCTATTAATTTTTAAGGTCAAAAATGTCATTTGAAGTTCTACTTTTCTCTCTCAGACTTTAAACTTTCCTCTCTCACACTTTAGTTTTCTTACTCCTCCAATTGAATTTATTCTCACTCCTCTTTCACACTCTTCTCTCTCCCACTTTTCTCTTTACCAAATTATGTATATTCTGCTTTTTAGTTTCAACTAGAAAAATAACAAGCAATAGACTAACAAAATTACTTTTTTAGACTTTTTAAATTGTTCACACCTATTAATTTTTATGGTCAAAAATTTCATTCGAAGTTATACCTCTCTCTCTCACTTTAGTTCTCTTTCTCCTCATTTTGAATTTATTCTCACTCCTCTTTCACACTCTTCTCTCTCCCATTTTTCTCACTTTTCTCTTTACCAAAATTATGTATATTTTGCATTTAGTAATTCCAACGGAAAATATAACAACCAATAGGCTAAAAAAATTGTTTTTATATCAACATAATTAAAGAAATCACTATCAGAATTTGACACATCATGAATTTTGAAGAAATATATGTCATTTCCAAAAAAAATTCTCTTTACTCTCTCTCACTTTTATCTTTCACGGATCTCACTCCCTTACATCATTGTTTAACTTTTTTATCTCACATTTTAAAGTCACTTTTCTCCTCTCTCTCTCCCCCGTTCTTATCTTTCTCCCTTCTCTCTCACTCTCTCACACACACTCTTATCTTTCTTACTTTGTCTCTCTCTCTCTGTCTCTCTCTCATTCTCCTAATTCTCTCTATTCACATTTCAATTTTTTAATCTATGTTCTATCTATTTAATTAAAACACTCACTACTAAGATTTTTATTTTCTATCTTTTATTTAATCTTGTAAAAATATTAGATCGGAATATATCTTTACTTTTATAAATGAACATTTCATTTTTTTTATAAATCTTTTTTATCTTTCTTGAGTTTTAACAGGTAAACATTACATATTGTTAGTACAAGTTTATTACTTTTGATTTCTTACGAGGAAACATAACATTTTGTCGGTATAATAATTTTTTGTATTTTTTCCTGAATATCTTTATTTTTTATAAATGAACATTTTGCTTTTGAGTCGTGACAAAAAAGAACTGGTTGTTGTCAAAAAAAATTTTATATTTATTTTTGAGTTTCAACGGGTGAGCATTACATGTTGTTTCTATATTCATTATTGTTGATTCCCTATGGTGGAACATTACACATTGCCAAAAAAAAAAATTATATTCTACTTTTGTGTTACAACGGAAAATTGTTAGAAAAGGTTGATTGAACAATGTTTTTTACTACTCTATTTAGCTTGAATTACACATTTTAATATATTCTGTATATTTATTCACCACGAGAGTTATATTACTACTATATGATTGGTAATTATCTAACGATAAAAATACGTCAAATGAAGCAAAAATTCTAAGTTATGAAATTTATGTTCTTATCAACTTGAAAGATTTATTTTAATTGAGCCAAATATATGAATTTTCCTCTTGATGTAAATTAATCAGTTGACATCAAATCTAAAAATTTATCTTCGTATGTATGAACTAATTGAATTCTATTTAAATCTATTTATGAAAAAACACTATGTACACGTGCATACCACTAGTACATCTTATATGGTTGACACCTATTTTTAAGGTCAAAAATGTCATTTGAAATTCTACTTTTCTCTCTCTCACTTTAATCTTACCCTCTCACACTTTAGTTCTCTCTCATCTTATTTTGAATTTATTCACACTCATATTTATAAATGTCTTTATTTTATATAAATAATTATTTTACTTTAAGTCGCATATAAATAATTATTTTACTTTAAGTCGCAAGTGAGAAATATTACTTATATATCAATATATTTATTTTTTGCTTTGTCTTCATGAATGTCTTTATTACTTTTTAAGATATGAATGTCATTATTTTTAGAGTAAACTCTCAAATTGATCCCTCAAGTACCATCCCCTCTCACATTTATCCCTAAAATAGAAAAATATAATAAATAGTCTCTAAACTATTCTACATATCCATAAATTTAGTCCCTCAATTACTTTCTAAATAGAAGGTATGGTGGATAGTTCAGGGACTAAATTGATGAGTTTAGAACAGTTGACTAATTATTTATAATATTTTTATAGTTTAGGGACAAAATTGGAGAGATGGTGATAGTTGAGGGACCAATTTGAGGGTTTACTCT
This sequence comes from Astragalus glycyphyllos, assembly GCA_963573325.1. Lineage (NCBI taxonomy): Eukaryota > Viridiplantae > Streptophyta > Magnoliopsida > Fabales > Fabaceae > Astragalus > Astragalus glycyphyllos. Next base: position 39,110,048 of record OY754311.1, on the reverse strand, counting down.
TATTTTTATAAATGAAGAAGAGGAAGAGGAAGAAGATTAGGTATTTGGGCTGAGTTTTAATACACATAGGTTTTAATAAAATAAATAGGAATTGGAAATCTGATGTGTAAAAGCCAACGTGGCAATCCGTTAGACACATCGGCATTTTTGTAACAGTGGGTTAACAGAATGGCATATTTAAAAAAAGTTAATTTGTAGGGACTTATTTATAATAAAATTGCAGGGACTTATTTGAAAAAATGCTATATTTGTAGGGACGAAAACCATACTTAAACCATGAGTATTTTACTTTCAAGTCTCGCTGATAAAAAATACATAGTGATTTGTTCTGGTTGTAGGATTCGGTCAATCTATGGGCCGAAGTGCTCGCCAAACGGATTAGCTAGTTCACTCTGAGTTGCTTCCAAGTTGTAGTTTGTGATGGCTTGATTAGTCTTCGAGGTGATTAAGCTCATATTGATCCAGCAAGGGGCCTGGTACCTGCACACACTTCGATGCCTAAGGCAGCATTGGAAATAGGTGATGTGAGGTAATAAATGCGTACCTGTAGCAACGATGGGACGGTGCTTTTAGAGGGATCAGTGTCCATACGTGGCACTTTTTGATGGGTGCTTGGGAAAATGCGCATGTGCCTTTGAATGGAGCGAAAGCATCTGATCCATTCATTAAGTGAGGATCATGGGCTTTGTTGAATTGGGCCTAGTAGTTTGGCCGATCCGGAACACATAGTTTTGGTGTATTTATTTATGTATTTCGCTTTTATAAATATCATTGTTTACCTTTATTTTTTTTAAACATTCATTTACTTTTCCGATTTAATTTCAATTTCATCGACAATCATACTAAGCAACACAACACATCCTACTCATATGCACCAGTACATAGCTAGTTTTTTTATAAAGCTCGTGCACAAAGACTTTGAGTTGTTTTCAACAAAAGACATTCATAGTACTCCATCTGGTGTTTGGATCCTCTTCTTCCCTCGTTTACTTGCTCTTTCTTATTCAATGAATCTATATATGTTTTGACTTTTGCTCACTTTTTGTTGCAGTTGTGCTGCTCTATGTTGCTGTTGTGCACTGGACATCTGCTTCTGAGTTCTCATAGTTGAATCACTTCATATGCTGACAGCATACTGCTTGTCCTCAAAAAATTTGATCCTGATTCTTTCTATTGTATTCTTTGTAGTGTGTACAATAGTAAGGATTTTTATCCTTTTAGACATCATGTATTTATCATTTTTCATGGATGTTATTCGTTTCCTTTGTACGTATATTAAAATTTTCTGTTTGTATCAAAAAAAATATTAAAACTTTCTGACGTTTGCCAACTTATTGGAGATGGATCAGAGGCCCTATTCATTTGAAAGCCAAGAATTTATTTGAAACAAAGTTGCAGATTAAACCAGGAAACTTACTAGTTATGAGTTACAATTAAATTGGAGAATTTATTTTTGCTTTGATTTGATTTATTTACAAAATAAGCTTGAGTTAGGGTAAAAAGGATATTACTATCATATTAAAAGTTATATAAGTACTCTAATTTTATTTATCAATTTAGGTAAAAATGAGTACTTATCACATGTCATCTGCGATAAACTCGCTTATTGAGTTTGTTTAGGCTAAGTGAAATATTCATAAAAGAATAAACTCGCCAAGTGAATCTTAGCTCGCTGAGCCAGTAGGTTGTTTTTGTGCAACCTTTCGTTTAGCGAATTTGATTCGCTAAACTAGTCTATTGTTGGAAAATTGAGATTATAGTGTTAAAAATAAAAATAGAATAAGGAGAATGTTGTAACGTGGCGAGAAATGAGTAGAAGAAAGGGGAAAATGAAGGGAGTAATATGGGAAGAAAGGACTTCCATTTTTTGGTGTATAAAATATTAGGCTACTAACCCATTTTATAGGAAATGGAGTGACCGATAGAAAAAAAATAACTCTTGGAATAGTAACAGTCCTTAAAAGTTAGTTTAGTGGTTTTAAATGTTATTTTCTATCCTATGGCATGAGATTTCATTCTAGTTTATTAAAGAAGATCATAATATGATTTTCTAAACTCTTTTCTTAAGTATATAGGTTGATCATGACTTCAATTCAAGACGGTGGTTATGATATATTGACCTTGATTTCTAAAGCTTTTCAAAGATTAAAATAAGCTTTTAAAAGTACAATGGATACTTTTTCGTGGTTTAATTAGGGGAGAGAGAATGCATTAAAATACTTTAATGCTTAAGACATTAGAGTAGCATAGTCAAATACACGCTAAATAAGAAAAGGTAAAAGGTTTATCTTCGATAACGAAGGTGTGGTATGATTAGGCCAGTTGGGATGTCACTTGCGGGTTATTGATGTTTAACCATCCTTATCATATATAGCATTGAGCTGAATTGAGTTGAGGTCTTTCCAAATGCTTGACCGAATTCCGCGGCGTAGTTCTTGGTCTAAAGTGAAGGGCTCGTTGAGATATATTTCTATAGAGCCTGCGAAGGGTGCATCTATAGAGCATTAGAGTGTGTGAAGGGCTCACTGAGGTTTATTTCTCACCCTATTTGTGTTAATTTGTTTGAGATTAAGAAAAGTTGAAGAATGTGTAAGGAGTTCTTAGAGAATATGTTTTGTGATTTCTCCTCCTTGTTATGTTTCTATTTTAAATTGTAAACATTATGGACATGGTGTTGTAAAATTTTGCCAAGCATTTTGGCACCTAAGTGTGTAAGCGCGGGGTTGATCATCGAAGACATGAATGGTTAACCTCAACTTTTTTTTTTTGATAATTAAAGGTATCAATGATAAGATCTAGCTTGAGCATCATAGTGAACTCGCTCTACCCATCTGCTATTAAGGGTTGTAGAGACCACCAAATCACTTGCTTCCAAAGCTAGATAAAGAATACACCAAGAGGAAGAGTTAATCTCCCGCTAGAGGAGAGGTTGCATTTGATTTATACTTCCTAAGGCTTGTAAGCAAGGTTGTCAAAACCGGACGGGGCCGGATGGTTGAACCGGGAACCGGACCCCTATTTGGTCCAAATAAACCTGATAACCGGCTAAAAACTGGAAACCGGACAAGAAACCGGCCAAAAACCGGGGAACCGTGCAGAAAACCGGATTTAGTTTATTTTCCTTAGAAAATGGTATACCATGTTGATTTTTGGAAAAAAAATGATAAATGATGTTGATTTTTGGTATATGAGATATTTTTTTATCATTTTTTATAATTAAATTAATGAAATAAATAAATAAATAAATAAATAATTAAAAAACAAATGTGTACACTAATATTACTATGAGAGTACTTACATTATAGTATCTAACTATTTATGATTGTTGAATATTATAGTTTTATTATGTCATACTATTATGTTAGATCCACAATTCCCACCACCTATCACACTACTACTACTACTTGTTACCAATAACAAGGCTAGCCAAATTGTATCCATTGATGTAGCAGTTAACCCTAAGCAGCACTGCAGGCCCTTCGATAAATCGAGTACTACTAAGCAAGTAGGGCAGCTACTCTCTTTTTTTTCACATGATTCGGACTTGTTGGATATGATATCACCTACATGATGCAGCCTGCATAGAGCCATGAGCACCTTGATGGTAGAATCGCCTGAAGCAAAACCAAGTTTACTACATATGACAGACCAAGATTTCTGCTGCTACCATAATCCATTAATCCTAAGATCCACAATATGTGTTAAACACTAAGATCTTAATTGATATGTTGATACAGCGTATCAACACTGCAAATTAATGTGAGGGGAGGAACCGATATACACCATTCCAAGAATACATGCTAGACCTGCACACCTCCTTAAGAGATTAAATCATGGTGTCCAGACCATATGTAAAATTGAAGACCATTTAGTAAAGGCAAAATATCATTATTACGAATGAAACATAAACCATATCAATTTTAAAATATAAAAGGAGAAAACCTTCAAAATAAAATTGGTAAACCATGATTCAAATTTTTAAATGGTTTCTTAATTTGTCAAGTTAAACGCTCAATAATAATTGCAACAAGTCACTTTGTATATAAGGTAAAATCCCAAAAACCGTAGTTAAATAACTCTTTGATAAAAACAAGAAATCCAATTAATTACTAATTCCTCCAATTGAAAGAATGCTTTCCTTAAAAATTACTATATGACTAAAAAGATTCCTTGATTTAACATCGAGCTTCTGAATCATCTGAGTGCTTAAATCAACCCAAGCTAGTTCTTCATCTTTACTTTCGAAGAATATCTCTCCTTTCTTCCCCAATCCAATAGGATGCTTAATACAAGGAAACGCCCCAACAATATAGAGTTGGTCCATGATTCCTTTACACCGAGCTCGCCCAAAATTGAAATGTGAAAACTAGTCATATGTGTGTAATATGTCATCAAGGCAATGGACCAACTTAACACCCCCAAATGTGAATTCCTCCACTCCAATCCAACATCAAATATATCACCTATGTCTGAAGGAAAGGGTGTGGTAGTGAACACCTCAGTGCTCAAGTCAAATGACACCAAATATGTTTCAGATTCATAGTTATCCTTACACAACCATTGACAAACACCATCCATGTACACTCGGCCAGACACATAAAAAGGAGAAATATCGACATCAAGTTCCTTCCAAGAGTTACCTCTTAGGTTATATATCTCCCATAAGGACTCTAAAGTTATATCTTCAAATTGCACATCATCCATGTCAGAGTCTGAATCTGAATCTTGAGTATATAGAACTTCTATATGTCAAATTACCTTATAGTTATCACTAACACGATCATAGCCAAATCCATAAATTTGAGCCAAAACAATAACGTTAAATGTAGAAGCAGGGAAAGAGCGCTCAACGGGACTTGAAGGAATGACCTTGAACTCCCCAATTGCTGGATTCCAAAATACAACATTTCTAGAATCTCTATGGAGACAAAGAATGTCGTTAATACTAGCAGAACCAAAAATCTCGAGAAAGTTTTCCCCTTGAAGCGAATTTGGCCAATCAAATTTATCCATTTTCCCAAACCTCTCACTAGAAAGAGAATACACCATATATGAATATGGGTGTATATCTACCATGAGTAGGAGGACAGACGCATCGTCGTAGTAAGAACAATTGTTAGATATGATTTGGTTGCGATAAGTGTCCATGAAATAACGGCTTTCAAATAAAAGAGCCCATGATTTGCATATGCATCCAAATCGCTTCAAAGATTTTAGAGGAAGTTTTGATAGAATGGAGAAGGCAAGATCATCAGGTATATTAGTTGCTAACCTTTTATTTTTTGACGCTGCTGGTTTCTCCATTTCTGATTCCCAAAATGAGTTTGCAAAGTAGCCACTAACCACAAATTAGCGATTAGGGGATGAGATTTCAAGAGAGCATAGAACACAAGCAAAACTGTCTCAAGCCAGATAATAAAAAAATTAACTGTTCAAATACGTCAAGTTCCTTTCTCAATGACCGGTTTGGTCAAAAATAATATTAATTTGACGAAAAAATACATAAACTGTGATGCTAAGCAGGGTTATTTGGGGTACTTTATGCTTCGGAATTTTTTTTGGAATGTTCAGATATGTGATGTTCGTTCCTCAATAACGAGTTTTGATGAAAAAAATGGTTACAAAATACGTAAAGATTGATGCTAAACAGTGTATTTTGAGGTACTTTAGGATCTAGAAAAATTTGTAGACGTTTAGATATTCAAATATCATTCATCAATAATCTATTTGGTGAAAATAATAATAATAATAATTTCATGACAAAAATACATAAAATATGATGCTAAATAGTGTTTTTTGGGGTACTTTAGTATTCAAAAGAAATTTTAATTGCGTAAATGCACGAACTTTGTTATTCAATAACCGGTTTTGTTAAAAAATATTGATTTTGTATCAAAATATCTTAAGTGCAACTTACCAATTTAAAAAACCAGTTTATTTTTATACTTCTTTATCTTATATTTATTGTTATATAGGTGAGTAACACCCCACCCTTTTGTTTCTTTAATGAGTACCCCTGTTGACCACCATTATTTATGACCTTATTTCGGTGCCTTCTTTTTCTTGCAATATTTACGAGAATTTCATCACATTTATAACAGAATCTCACGTCACTTTTTTTCATGCAACCACATTCATTGATGACAATCTTCAAAAAAAAATAGCTCACTTCTATTGCAGCATTGACTCCCACGGGAACTTCAGCAATATTTACAGTAGAACCCCACCTAATCTTTTTTCTACTTTTTATAGGTGTGCTTCTATTTTATTGATGGATTCCATCCAACTCTGCATGATACCCACGTATTTCACTTTCAATTTGTGTTGTCTTCTTTAATTTGGTCATTTTGCACCAATAAGTGTTAGAAGCATATTTAAATTGGTTTTTATATTTTTCTTTTTCTTTTATATTCGAGTATTGCATTGCAATATTTACTCCCGCGGGAACTTCATCCTCATTTACAATATAATCCCACATCATCTTCTTTTAACTTTTTATAGGTGATTTTATTTATTGGTGGTTTTCATCCAGCCCTACATGATATCCACGTGTTTCCCTTTCTAATTGGGTTGTCTTCTTTTATTTGTTTTATATTCAAGTACCGCTAACAGCATTTACTCCCATTGGAATTTTAGCCACATTTACAATAGAACCTCACATCATCTTCTTTCAACTTTGTATAGGTCCTTCTATTTTATTGGTGATTTTCATTCAACCCTACATAATACCCACGTGTTTCACTTTCTACTTGTGTTGTCTTCTTTATTTTAGTCATTTCGCATCAACTAGTATTAGAAGCATATTTAAATTAATATTTTTATTTTTATTTTTCTTTTATATTCAAGTACTGTGTTGCATCAGTTACTCCTGTGGGAACTTCAACCACATTTACAATAGAACCCTCCATCTTCTTTTTTCAACTTTGTAAAGCTGCTCTATACCCCACGTGTTTCATTTTCTAATTGTGTTTTCTTCTTTTCTTTCTTTTATATTCGATTAATTGTGTTGTCTTTCTTTTCTTTCTTTTGTTTATGTACTTTTATTTTATTGGTGGTTGTCAGCCAGTCTTGCTTAATACTCATGTGTTTCCCTTTCTGATTGTGTTGTCTTCTTTGTAGTCATGCAACCACATTTGTTGACAACTGAATTGGTGGCCACTTTCCAAGAACAATTAGTCACTTCTCTTGTAGAATTTACTCACGCAAGAACTTCAACCACATTACAATAGAACCCCACATGATCTTCTTTTCAACTTTGTATAGGTGCTTCTATTTTATTTGTGGTTTTTGTCCAACCTAGCATTATACCCATTTGTTTCACTTTCCATTTTTGTTGTCTTCTTTATTTTGGTCATTTCGCACCATCAGGTGTTAGAAGCATATTTACATTAGTTTTATACTTCTTCTAAAATTTTTAAAGACCAAATTCTTCAGAATTTGAAATATCTGTTAAATCCATTTAGTTCGGTCACTACCAAATCACAAATATATTATTTAAATTTTTTAGGGTTTACAATTTAAAGGAATAACTACTCTCTTTGTGTTTGGCTGCTTCCAACATTATTGAGAGAATAATTAATGAAGAGAATATTCTTATGATTAGAGTCATCGAAATATTGTTGCTGCTTTTAGTTTTGCATTTGAGGTGCTTAAGTTAACATAGGACTTGAATAAATTTAGTTGGTTAATATACTAATGAAAAGAAAAAATGACATTATATTGCTGACTCAAATAAGCTAAAATATAGCTACTTCGATTTCTGCAATGTAATCCCATTGAAGAGTTGCTTCTTTGTAATATATAATATGCCATATATAATTAGAAAAATGCTCTTTAATCAAATTTGCATGATATCCACGCGTTTCACTTTCTATTTGTGTTGTCTTTTTTCTTTTTGTCATTTTACACCGACAGGTATTAGAAGCATATTTAAATTGGTGTTTATATTTTTATTTATTTTATAGATAGTACTGCGTTGTAGCATTTACTCTAGGAGGAACTTAGGCCACATTTACAGTAGAAATACCCCCAAACGATCTTCTTTCAACTTTCTATAGTTGCTTTAAATTTATTGGTGGTTATCATTCAACCCTTCATGATACCCACATGTTTCTTTTTATAACTGTGTTGTCTTCTTTTCTTTCTTTAATATTCGATATTGTGTTAGCATCAGTTATCCCCGCGGAAAATTCAACCACATTTACAATAGAAATCCCCCCCCCCCCCCCCCCCCCCAACTTTCATTTTTGTTTATAGTTCTCGAGATCTTGCTGATTTTAGTTTTTTCATTCGAGATGCTTAACTGAACATATGACTTGAATAAAATTAGTTAATTATTATACTCATGAAAACAAAAAGTGACATTACATTGTTGCCTTGCAATGTAATCCTATTGAAGAGTAGTTACTTCTTTTCAATATATAATATGTGATTGATACTTTATTTAGTTAGAAAATTGCGCTTTAGCCAAAACCCATGCATCGCACGGGTGTTAATACCACTATTTTTATAATTTGTTTCGATAAGACATTTAAAAATATAAGTAAATATAATAAACTGTAGTAGGTGAATTTACTGACACTAATAATATTATTTGTAAAAGAGGGAGCAGGAAAAAGAACAATTAATTTGCTTCAAACCATTAAGCTAGAACATGCCTTGTTAATTAATTTGGAAATAAGAAATATGCAACAAAAGATTAAAGATAGTGGCATAGATATTTCAAGCATAATATAATAAAGTTCAAACAAATATTGTTGCAGCTATCAAATTCCCAAATATAAATTATCTCTCTACATAAAATTGAAGACTATTTAGTAAAGGCAAAATATCACTATTACAAATGAAACTTAAACCATAACAATTTGGAAATATAAAAGGAGTAAACTTTCAAAATAAAATTGATAAAGCGTGATTCAAATTTTTAAATGGTTTCTTAATTTGTCAAATTAAACACTCAATAATAATTGCGACAAGTTATTGTCAAAAAAAATAATTGCGACAAGTCACTTTTATACAACGATCCCAATAGCCAAAGTTAAATAACTCTTTGATAAAAACAAGAAATACAATTAATTATTTACTAGAGTGTTTGACCCGTGCTGTGCACGGGTGTACTTATCCTATTGAAAATTGTTTAAAAAAACTTATATTTTGTTTGTTATTTATGTTTAGATGTTAATGTTTTCAAGCAATAAGATTTACTTATGTCTGGTATACTTAGAGGTGTCAATTTCTCATTATACGTGAAAATTCTCGTGAAACTGTCCAGTTTAAAGGCCTAAAGATGGATATTAACTTATGGAGATGGGGACAGATGACTAAATTCCCTTGAAGGCGTGGTAGGAAGGGGATAAGGTTTATACTCCTACCCCGCGGGGTCTCAATTTCCAATAAAACTATTATGAAACTCTAACAAATATATATAATATTATTTTATCAAATTAATATTGCTAAGAAACTAAAAATATTACATAACCCCTATTACCATAACTTTAAATTTTATGATATTTTTTAATTTTTTATATATTTTTAAAAATATGTTGAATTTAAGTTTATTATTTACTATTTTTGTATGAACAATAGGGTCCCACGCGGATATGAGAAGAAAAATCTCAAATGTGGAGAGCGAAAAAATGGAGTAATATAAGATGTGGGAACGAGAACTGAGAAAATATTTTCCGTCCCCATTCCATCTCTATTTTTATTTGTGTGATGGAGTAAATGTGTATATGCAAATTAGAAAATGATACGTGTGTGTGTGTGTGTTACTTATTCAATATTTTTTAATTTCATTTAATATCAAAAAATATCATATATGTAATGCATACTTAAAAAATATAACAAAAGAATTTTTATGAGAAATTTCATAAGAAATGTATTAAAAATTCACATAAAAAAATTTAATTTTTTTCAAGAAATTATAAAAAAGATTTCAATTTTATAGAGGGAAATGTAATGAATTTAAATAGGACTTCATTAAAATACAAAATAAATAAATTAGTCAAACAATCTTAATTTTGTAGAATGCACCAAAAGGAGTTGAAAGAAAAGTATTTTATTATAAAGCGGAAATTACACCCGCCTTCTCTCAGTATTTGTAGTTATATAACACTTACCCCCTCTATTTTGTAAAAGACATTGACCTCCCATTAATTTTGAAAGATTAGAAGGGGCATTTGTGTATGTTAAACAAAATTTGAGGGGAGGTGAACGAAACCTTCTCATCAAATAAGAGAAGTGAGCGTTCATTTTAAAAATAGAGGAGTCTGTATGTCATTTAATCGTGGTTTAGGGGAGGTGAATGTAATCTCTCCTTATTAAAATTTTAATTACAATTAATATTTTCTGTCAAAAAATTTAATTACAAAAATTGTATTTTTATATTATGGGAGAATTTTTTTTGGTTATACTAGCTCCTTATGAAATTGCGTGAATACAATGATTAATTGATATTGATATTAAAAAGTAACAGAAATTTAGACAGATGATTGTGCGTTTATGCTAAGTTGATCTTCTCTTTATTTTATTTTTTCAATTTAAAATAAACACTAAATATAAAATTTACTATCACCAATTATGCATGTCTTTCGACACTCAAGGGCAATATTTTAAAAATCGGACTGGTGGCCGACTGGTTTAGGTACCAGGTCACTGGGTCAAGGGTCGGACCGAGGGGTCGACAGTTGAACCGCATGACCAAAACCGGAAAAAACCGGAACCGCATGACTCGGACCCATTCTCTATTTCGCGAATTTTCAAGACCTATATAATATAAATTTGGTACCTGTAAAACTTAATTTCCTAAAATTACACATCCTACATAGAAAAATCTAACAAAAATTCAAGAATGTAATGACCAAAGAGAGAACCAATATTTGGTACAATACTTTACTCAAAACCAAAAAAGAATTATTATTTTAAAAATGTTTATACAATAAAACTTTAAAATATATATTATGAAAAAAATAATATCTTTAGTGGTTGACTTGTTTGTAAGAGAGAGTATAATAATAATAATAATTAAAAAAACATACAAAAGACCATGATGCATTTGTATCTTGGCCGCTTTTTTACTGAATGTATAGCATGTAACATATACTAAATATTGTATTTTTTACTATGAAAAACGTTATAAATTCTGATTATATTTGCAAGTTTTTATTCAGCAAAATAACCTATAGATAAACTATTTGTAAGCAAATAACAAGAATTAGTTTGTAGTCCACTGGTAATGCATGATGCATGATGAATAAGGGCTCATGGGTTCCATTCCCATGACTTCACTTTTGGCATAGCAAAATAATAATATTTTAAAAAAAATGCACAACCCGGTCCAGGTTAAACAAACCCACCGGGTCAGCGAGCTTATCAAAACCCGGCCGAGTTAGCCGATTCCCATCGGATTGGTGCATTTCCGATCCAGAGGCCGAGCCGGTTTTTAAAACACTGCTCAAGGGGTAGCAACTTTGTTGATGCAACCATCGCTCTCACTATAAATTTATTTTCCTTTAAATATGAGATAATTGTTTTATATCATTTGCAATTTCAAAATGAATATTCGAAATTTCTGAAGTATCAGAAAAAGATAAAATAAAGTTAAATTATTCAAAATTAAAGTGAAAAAAATTCTATACATACTACTAAAATCATAGGCTAAATATAAATTATATTTTTCAAACATGATCCATTTATTACCTTTTGGTAAATGAAAAGACGTTCTCATATTTTATTTTGTATACTTATTTACAAACAATTTTTTTGCAAAGACAAACAATTCTTGCACCTAGAAACAAATTCTTGCAACCAGAAATAAATAACTCGGTATGACTAAGAGAAATGACAAATGATCTAATCATCACATTGAATTCAAAATTATAAGGAAAATATTTCTAAACAACCTGAGATATTATGGTAATTAAAAAAATATCATTAATGCTAAGCAATCCATGAGATGACACTTGGAATAGCATTTATGAGAGATCATTCTCAAATGTTGTATATATAGATTCTTCCAATCAGAAGAAGGCATTCCTTAAAAATTACTATATGACTAAAAAGATTCCTTGATTTAACATTGAGTTTTTGAATCATCTAAGTGCTTAAATCAACCCAAGCTAGTTCTTCATCTTTACTTTGAAAGAATATCTCGCCCTTCTTCCTCACTCCGATAAGATGCTCAATACAAGGAAACGGCCCAACAATGAAGAGTTTGGTCGATGACTCTTTCACACTGAGCTCATCCAAAATTGAAATGTGAAAACTAGTCATATGTTTGTGATATGAAATCAAGGCAATGGGCCAACTTAACACCTCCGAGTGTGAACACCTCACTGCTCAAGTCAAATGACACTAAATGAGTTCCAGATTCGTAATTATCCTTACACAACCAATGACAAACACCATCCATGTACACTCGGCCACACTCATAAAAAGGAGAAATATCAATATTGAGTTGCTTCCAAGAGTTACCTCTTAGGTTATATATCTCATAAGGAATCTAAAGACATATCTCCCAATTTCACATCATCCATGTCAGAGTCAGAGTCTGAATCTAGAGTATTTAGAAATTGTACATGTCGAATCACCTTATAGTCATCCCTACCATGATCATAGCCAAATCCATAAATTTTAGTCGCAACATAAACATTAAATGGAGAAGCTAGGAAATACCACTCAACAGCTAGATTCCAAAATGTAACATTTCTAGAATATCTAAGGAGGCATAAAATGCCATAGACACTAGCCGAACCAAAAATGTCGAAAAAGATTTCCCCTTGAAATGTAATTGGCCATTCTAATTTGACCATGTTCCCAAACTTTTGATCAGAAAGAGAATGCACCGTATGTGAAGATAGGCACAGATCTACCAGATGTAGTAGGAGAGAGGCATCATCGTAGTAAAAACAATAGATAGATATGATTTGGTTCGCCGTAGATGAACACTTTCAAGAATTTTTTTAATGTTGGCTAAATAGCATTTTTTGTCATTTATCTTTGTCCAAAATTTCAATTTGTTCGTTTATCCTTTTAACTTTAACGGTCAACATGTTGGTTGTTAAATGCTGATGATGTGTTCTAAATGGCAGGAATGATATGAAAATCATTAAATAACGAGGTATTTCATTTTTTAAATCAAAAATAATGACACATCATCAGATATAAAAAATAAATTAAATATATAAAAATAACAAAAATAAAATGGGTTTCTTTTTCCCATTCAAACCCAAATCAATTTCATTTTCATAACCCCCAATCCATTCAAAAACCATTTTTCTTCTTCCCATTCAAACTCAGATCTTCTTCTTCACATTGATTCAAACCCATTTTTCTTCTGCTCATAAAGTTCTAATATTTACATCAGAATCAACCAAATATTCTAGGCATTGTAGGTGCTCAGTTCGCGACACAGAGATTAATGGAGAGAGAGAGAGAGAGAGCGAGGGGAGAAATCGTGAGAGTGTTTTCGGTCAGCCATTGGGTGGGGTGTTTGCAGTGAAGATGAACAGTCATGGGGTGCGGTGTTTGTTGTGAAGATGAAAGGAGATAAGTGGGGAGAAGATGAGTTAGTGGGAACCAAATTGAAACTAAAAAAAGACCTTACAGACCAAATTGAAACTAAAAGAAAACATAGGATATCAAACTGAATCAATTTTTTTTTTTAGATAAGCATCAAACTGAAACAAATGATGCTTGGACAGAAAACTCAGATCTGCAACTCATATCTGCATCAATAGCGAAAACCCAGAAAACTCATATCTGCAACTAATCCATGTGTGTTAAAAACAAGGGATTAAGTCCACAAAAACAAAAACGAAGAGAATTAAAACACGGGTCATATTCAATCCACAAAAACATAGATCATCCACAAATCAAAATGAAACCCAGAAATCCAAAAACATGTAGGGTTTAGACATACACATTTCAGGAGGAAGGTTGTATGGGGTAACAATAACTGGCCAACAAGAATACAGTGTTGCTGACGCTTGAATATATGGTGTGAAACCATCAGAGCATAAACCAAGTCGAACATCGTGTGGATCATTGGCAAAATCTGGACGAACACGATCAAAATGCTTCCAAGCTTCATGCACCATTAGATGGATGACGTAATTCACCAAAATTAATTCTATTTTCATAGTGCCACATCATTTTACCCGCAGGTTCCATTGAAGTAAACATCTTCTTCAGCCTTGGTATAATCGACAGATAGAACATTGCTTTCCTTGGCACTTGTTTGCCTTTGCATGTCCCTTTCCTGCTGACACGATACTATGGCTCTTGACAAAACTTGCATTCCAGCAACTCTCCATCATTTATGCCAAACTCATTGTTATAATAATGCAACCAGACACACAACAATCAATTCTTATGGATTTTAAGCCAAGCTTCGATACCAAACTTTTGGCATCATAATAACTCTGCGGCAAAAGTCCTCTAATTGGGCTTGCATCCATCATCATTTTAGTCGTATATTCCATGCACAATTCTGCAATATTAAAATGAGACTTAAGCCCTAACAACTGACCACACATTGATAATTTAGAGTCTTTAGTTCCTTCAAATAATGGTTTATTTGTCTCACTCAAAAACATATAAAACCTCTGAGCTTCCTCATTTGAAACGTCTTCAGCATCATATTGTGGTTCTTCAAAATCCAAATTTAAATCAACAGCATCAGATATCATCCCCTGAGTAACATTAAGCGACTGATATCCCGTAGTCGTTGGATTACTACTTGATGTGGCAACTTCTACGACTGGACTTGAAATGGGACCCTCTACTTGGACAGGAACATTATCAACCGCAGGAACTCCAGCTACTACCTCGCCGTGACGAGTCCATATCCAATAATTTGTCAAAAACTCATTATTGTACAAATTTAGTCAAACCTCATCTTCATTTTTTATAGATCGAAACCAACATTTGGAGCAAGGACATCTAATTCCACCTTGTCGCTCAAATTCTTTTTGACGCATAGCAAAAAGAACAAACTCTTCGACTCCTTGCACAAAACCTCGCTTCAACCCAGCTCTTCCAGGATACATTCGATCATACATCCAACTACAATCCATTTTTTTTGGATCGATGTTCTTAATATATATACTACAAAACACACACACACACATATATATATATATATATATATCAAATATGTATATTAGAAAAATACACATTGGTATACAAATCTTAATTCATATTTTATAAAATAATAAACAGTATATTAAAAAAGTAATAACAGTATATATATTATTATATTAGAATAAGTTTTATTTTTTTAAACAGTATATTAAAATAAATAATAAACACAAAAAATAATAACAGTATATTATATCATTTTAATTTTTATTTTTAAATTTGTATTTAATAAATTTAAATTTAAAAATAAACAAAATCAATTCTAACGGACAAAATCAAGTTATTCACAAAGAAGAGAAGCGAAAATCAGAGTAGGAGAATCATCAGATGTGATGGACTGATACACAACTAGAGGACCGATCAAAACCCCAGTTTCAACCTTATTATCTTTATGGAGATTTTGGAAATTAGCAAGTTTAGTATGCGGATATGAACACTTTGGTGGTGATAACACATTTAGGTCCACTCGAATGCGAAGAAATTAAACAGAGTTTTCTCTCAGCACCATTGATCCGAGGTAGATCTCGAAGGTGGCTGAGATGAAGCGTCTAGGGTGAAGCTCAAGGTGGAGCATGTTCAATGGCATTAATGGCAGTATGTTACCAACAAGCACTTTGGTTCCAAAGTTTATAAAGTGGGAGAAGAAATCAAAAGTGTATCTAGTCGACTTAGCAGAGTAGTCAATTTCCTTTTTTTTTGTCAACGAGGAGTCAATCTCCTTATAATATAGGTAAGCCATGAATGGGCTAGTCATTGAGGCCTAGTTTGAATTGGGCTTTAGCCCAAAAGTTTAAATTAAAATCTAAAATAAACATAAAAAATAAATTTTAAAAAGTGAATTAAATAATAAAAAACCATTACTAGAGGTCACTATCAACAGAACAATCTAGAATAGTCAAAACGCTTAGAATCATGCGTGGGAAGTTGAAATTTAAGAAGGATACTTTATGTTTTGTAACATGCCGCAATAATAAGCACTTAGCGTAGGAAGCTCAAATGCAAACACAACCGGCTTTCTTTATCTACCTGTAAAACGCGCTTATCCTACACGTCAAATGAATTTTCTATTGCATTAAGGAACCATATAGGTCCCTTCCTAAACGAACCTTATATATACACATTTTTGCTTCCAAAGTTTTCAAACACATAACTTCCATCTTCCTCTCTCAATCTTATAGTTCAATTCAATACTTTGATAGCATAAGAAATTTAAAGAGTACCTTCAATTCATCATCATCAACATGAATCACTTCAACAATCAACAAGAAGCCCCTGGTGAGTCTCTCTTTCTTATTTTCTGTTGACCAATTTTTTGTTATATTTTGTAACGGATGAAGTATAATTTGGAGTCAGTAAAACGTTTTTTAATCGTGGCACAACACAACAAATTATTGTTTTCTATATAGCAACGAAAAATGTGAAATCCGTCTCTAATTTTTCACTAAATTTTGCAACGTGTAAGTTAACGACGAATTTCAATTTTTCCGTCATTAACTTTATTTTTTCTTATAAACTGAGATTAATGAGATGATATTATGATGCAGTATCATATCCACCACAAGGTCAAGCACCATATGTTGCTGCCCCACCACCTATGGGTTACCCTTCCAAGGAAGGGTATCCTCAACAACAACAAAGAATTCCAGAGGAAACTACAAGCAGGGGTGATGGTTTCTGGAAAGGATGGTAAGTTCAAAACCTATATATATATATATATATATATATATATATATATATTAGCATCTAATTAACTTGTTCTTTTATAATATTATTGAATCTAGATATTGACTTTTACTCTCTTTTTTGTTTTGCAGTTGTGCTGCTATTTGTTGCTGTTGTGCATTGGATATCTGCTTCTAAAGTTCTGATTGAATCACATCACATAACAGCATAGATTGGGCTTGTCATCCATATTATTTAATTTTTATGTTTTTGTATTGTATTCTTTGTAGTGTGTTGAATAATTAGGATTTTTATCCTTTTAGACATCATATGTATTTATCCATTTTTCATGGATTTATGTATATGTATATTTAAACCTACAGGTTTCTGATGTAATTAGTCATTGTTTATCATATGATTTTTTTTATCAATAAGAAAAGGTTATTATAAGATTCTTGTGTTGAGAAAATTTGAATGGTTGCTCTAGTATGTTATTTCAATCTCCAACACCTTGCTTATTAAAAAATAAAAATAAAAATAAAAATTGATTTCTAACACCTTTAGTAATATAAAAGTAGATGTAGAGCGAAAAGATGTACCAATCTCATTTACTTTGCAGCTGTATGTGTTTATTCTGATAAGCAGTGATTCAATTATGGAGTATTTGGAGTGTTCAAACCTGAACAACAAATTGAAGTCAGAAACTGTTAATACAAAGGAATTATGCCACTAAGAGAAATAGGAATAACTGAAGCTACTACCCACCCTATATATGAACAAACTCCAAGACAAACATTTGATACGAGCAACAATAGTGTCACTATTAACTTCCTCCTCCATAAAAAGAATACGGTTTTGTGCGAACCAAATGCACCAACGGATTGTCAACCAAATAATATATTTTACCTTGTTTGACTTTTTTTCCTTTGCATTCCTCTCCTATCCAAAGAAAATGCTCCACTATCTTGGCAAATAGGTGAAGAAAGATAAGGCACATAAATCTTGGACCAAACACTATAGCACATAAATCTTTCACTTTTCTGTTAGTAAATTTTATTTTGATTGAAAATGACTTGAAAATATGTACCAAAAAAATGACTTGAAAATGAAGTTGTTTGTGTTTGAACATATTCAAAAAAAAGTAATTTTTATCAATTGGTATTTACTATTTAGATTGTTTAGAAATTAGAAATGATTAGATTAATTTACTACATTTTAGTGTATGTTTAAAATGAAATAATGAATACTATACGCGTCTCGAGGCACGTCACATATGAAGCTATTACTTGCCGACTTGCCGTTGTTCTAAACAACCACTTAATAAACATTGCTAGAGAATTGATTTGATATTCACACAATAGCTAGAAATTTTAGCTTTTAGGTAGACTTGATTTTAAAACTAGAGTCAATTATACAAAATCTTTTATTCAACCGAATACCAAATATAACAAATTTGTAGTAAAGCTACTTTTGACCAACTCAAAAATAATTCTAGATGATCTGGCGACCGACTTTATATACTGAGTCCTATACTCCATTATTACAATACAAATTGTTTGAAAATATGCATTGAATTTATAAAAGGATGGTCAAAGCCATAAGAATTTCAAGTTTGCTGAACTTCAAAATAGACGAATTTGATTGGCTAGAAAAATAATTTTAAGTTTGCTTAACTTCAAGTGTCTTTTTGTAATTACCAACAAGTGACTTTGATCATATATTAAACTTTTCAATCATATTCTATATAAATAAATTAGTGAAAGATGTAGAAGTTTTGAAGATATTTTTGCATGTAATATCAAAGTTTTAAAATGACTTTATTTATAAATAAAAATATAATTTTATTAATTACAACAGCATGTTACGGAAAAAAATCAATAATCAAATAAACATATTGAAAAGAATGTCGTACTTAACACTATGTTTGGTTCATCAAAGAAAGTGGGAGGAAAGAAAGGTAACGGGAGAGGAAAGAAAGAGAGTAGAAAGTGAGGTGATTTTTTAGTTATTGTGTTAAAGTGAAAGTGAAAGGGAAGAAATGTAGAAGTTTTCTCTTCCTTTGTTTGGTAAGATAAAAAGTGAGTGGAAAGAAAAGTGTGAATATGTAAAAAGACAAAAGTAACCTTCATTTAAAATTTAAAATTTTATATGGTTATGTGAATTTAAATGTAATTAGACTTTTAAAATAATAATAAATTAGAAGATAATTTCTTTAAAAAACTTTACTATATAATAACATATTTATTTTATCTTTTAAGTTGAAGAATAATTTGAAACTAGTATATGAATTTCTTTTTTTTGAAGATTAGTATATGGAATTTCATAAAAAGATAAAACATTTCTTTTATTTTGGGTTATATCCAAAACGTGGGATATTTAAAGCTTAGGTGATGATAAAAAAAAGAGAAGATTAAATAGTTAGGTGAGGGTATTTGTGTCATTTGAATAAAAAATGGTGCTTTCCTTAACTTTTCTTCTTAAATTGGGGGGAAACTGTGTCAATTTCCTCAGTTTGGGAAGGAAAGAAAGCATTTAGTGTAGATCAAACACCCTAAAATTACAATAATAGATCAAAATATTCTGTCAGATTAATTTGATTAGGTCGTTTTGGCCATAAAACATAATTGAGTTTGTAAGACGTTACACCTGAACTCAAAGTGTAGGTTCAAGTCATATAATTGATTAGGGTAGCTAAGAAAGTTCTAAACCAAAATCAATGTACACTTGTCAAATTCTCAATTGTCAAGCCAATTTTCATCAGCTTCATACTTCACATCTCAATTGCGTAACAGTATTTAAATAAATGATTGTAGCTTAGAAAATTATGTTGACTAGTACAACTAACAAAGTCAATGTTGTTGCATTAAATATTTTTCATGGCTACCCAGATTCAAACCCAAAATATCCACTTTGAATATGAATTTACAAGGTGCTTATCACTCCGTCTGCATAAAAATATGGCTGGCTCTGAAAACATTCATACAAACAAGGACTCAGAATGTTTTCATGATTGCTGGATTAATTATTGGTAAGCTGGACCATTGAATGAAAACAAATAATGGCTGAGATGCATGATCGCATTCTAAACTCAATCAGCATAAGATACAATTTCAACAATATGTAAACAGTGGGGAGAATAAATAAAAAGCTAACAATAATGTGAAAACAAAAAATTGACAATCTTATCCATCTCACAAAAATGGTTCCTAACAATTGTGTCCCTTCCCACATACCTAAACTCATCTCAGTTTTTTATAACGGGTGTTTTTTTTGTAGTTTCTCTCTTAATCAGTCTTTTCTTCAATTCAGCAGAGGAGCAGGAGGGACATCAAGGGTTTTTCCAGCTTGGATTTGACCCCAACCAATAAGACGCCAATGCTTCTCGACACGTCTACTTAGTGCGATTTTCTCACCCTTGCTGGTGCACACAGGAGAAGTAAGTTGCAACTTTGCCAAGTCATTCTTCACAGCAACCACTCTGGCACCTGTTGACATTGATCCTATGTTCAACATTAGCATCTCTGCTTTGGCAAGCTTTGAAACCTTTCCTTGTCTCTCGTCACCTTTTGTCCGGACACCAAGAAGTCTTCGAAGCAAGAAAAAGTTTACCTGTAAAACCAAGTGCATAATTCATATGTAAATAAAGCTTTTCCAACACATAAGAGGAACTAAGTGTCATCTTTCACGAATCATATCAATAAAGACGTGTGGAACTGTGAATTAGTAGCAACGCATCTCGATAACCTACCCAACCATCAGATTGGCAAGTCAAAGGAAACACCGAAAGAGGGATGAAGATATTATTTAAAAATAAGCTCATTATCATGACTCGTCTTGTGAATTACAAAACTCAGTAAGTTCATTACTTGATTAAGAACCAAAATTCAGAGTGGCAAGCATGAATAAACTGATAAACCAGGACAGTAATACAAAGTCACCTACCTCAAGTTCCACGAAAACCTCAGGCAGCGATCCGACCTCTCCAAGAACTTGCCCTACCAACCTGTCAGCACGTGTCAATGTGGGATCCATCGTTGTCCCGACACCAATTAGGCCTCCAGGCACTGCAAATTGTAGCTCATTTTGTTCAGCATATAATGAAACTATTCTGGAATAGATGGGTGTGCATCGGATGTTTCCACTCTCATCTTTGACAACTATCCCAGGTCGAACTTCAATGAATTGGTTGACCTTCAAAACACCCTGCAATGAACAAATCGCCAGATGAGCTTAAAAAGAAAATGTCAAGACTTGGCCCAGGATCATTAGTACATGGTCTCAACCACATAAAAATCGGTTGTAACAAATTCGATAGGTTTAGACAAAAGAATCTACTACAACAAATGCAAGTCAAGGCAGTGCTAATCAAGCATGATATTTGGTCAAAAAAAAATCAAGCATGATAGTTGGCATATTGACCAAAGAGACTTACTCTAAGAATGCTTCCACCGGCTACTCCTCCTTTTATATCATCAACCTCAAAACCAGGTTTATTAACATCGAATGACCGAATCACTATCATGTTAGGTGGAGAAATGAAGTTCCGTTCAGGGATTGGGATCCTTTTCACAATATACTCACACACAACATCAATATTATACTTCAACTGTGCTGAAATAGGTACTATTGGTGCACCATCAGCAACAGTTCCCTGGCAAGACACCAATGAAAAGGGGAGAGTATCAATATGTTATTGAATTCACTTGTATAGGGAAACCTCTTGGTGAAAAACTTACTTGTATAAACTCCGTAATTGTTTCATGCTGATTGATTGCCACATTTTCTTGAATCAAGTCTACCTTATTCTGAAGGATAATTATGTGCTGTAGACGCATAATTTCAATAGCTGCTAAATGCTCAGATGTTTGTGGTTGTGGGCAGCTTTCATTAGCAGCTATGAGTAGCAAAGCTCCATCCATGATTGCTGCTCCATTAAGCATTGTAGCCATGAGAATATCATGTCCCTGTAGAAATTGGGAAAGTAAAAACAAATATCATATAGATGTACAAAAGAACAAGCTAAATATACATTTAATTGGAGACCCAAATCCCGGACTTATAAAAAGGATCCCAATGGAATTTTAAAATCTCAAAACATATGGAAAAGAGTAAAAGCAGAAAATATACATGACCAACGTTTAGGTGTTCCAAGAGCACAATAAATCCTTTTACTCTGTATTATTAAATGTGAACCCCTTCCATAATCCATAGCATCAAAAGTACACTCAAAGTGAGAGACGGTGTTGACTTATAGTTGGGGGAGATGCACATAGTAAATGAAATGAACTAGAGATATCTTTCTCCGGAGTGCCCAGGAATTTCTCAATATAGAAATATGTAGAGAAAAAAATATTACAATGACAAACAAACAAATGTGTGGGCATATGAAAATAAATCTCCCTATATCATATCATGCACTAATGAAATCATGCATGAAACAGAGCCTCTAAACAGCAAATGATGGTTCAGGACTTTACTGGGCAATCAACAAAAGAAACATGTCTCAGCAATTTCATCTTGGAGTTTTCAAACCCTGGTACATCACACATAGGATTATCTTCCTTTCCACTTCCATAAGCTCTGCGGAAAATAATAGATCACATTAGCAAAAGATGAAATAACCTGATATATAATAGTAATAGCAAATGCAAACTAAATACCGACTTGTAGGACATAGGCCTTGGACACCGTTCATCTTCACACTTGTATATTTTTGCATTTGCATAGCCAAGCTTGATTGTAATGTTACGTTCCAACTCATTTTTAAAACGGACAGTCTGCACAACATTCATGGGAAACCACGGAGGTTAACAGTATAACAATCCTTTATTAAAGGGGAAAGTGCATAAAAAAAGGGGTAGAAATCTGGATATTATCAAACAACTATGTTGCCACTAGGAAAAGATAACCATTTCTTTGTGGATGAGGAGGGCTTCCATAAATCGGACAGTTAATAAATGAACCTAACTATACAATGTATGTATGACAAAGTATGATCCATATATCCATATTATCGAAACAAACCCACTTCATAATTCTATGGCAACTCAGATTTGATAAACTTCATGTACCCACCTGCTGGGTGCTACTTGGATCGAGTAAAACATAAATTGTGGGCAATGATCTTTATAAGTTAGGACAATGAGTAGATGTTTTTTTTTCTGTTCAAAATAATTCAATTAAGTGTAAATAAGCCTGTAACAAAGAACTTTCCAGAACACTAAGTACAAAGAAAAACATTTACACAAATTACAATATATAGAGAAATCTTATGACAAAGGAATCTTATGTAGAGAAATCTAAACACCACCGTCCTCACGTCTACAGCCCCTAAAAAATGTAGAGAAATCTTATGACAAAGGAATACCTGAACACCTGATATTGCTTTCACAACCGTTGACTTTCCATGTGCCACGTGACCGATGGTGCCTGCCAGGATAAATTTAATCATTCATCAGCACAATCAATAATGTCAAGGAAGCTTCCATAATTTTATTTTAATCAATTTGGAATGACAACAGAAAATCATTAAACAAGTGAACATAAAGAACGTGAGATTACCAATATTAATAGTGGCCTGCCGGGATATGACTTCAGGAGAAAGCGGGTGCAATTTAGCCACATCCAGCTTACTCAGGTCTTGTTCCATCAACCCCTTCCGCGACATTTTGGCTGCTTCCAATGAAATCCTTGATTGATAGTGATTTATGACACAATGTTTGATGTTAAATTATCTAGTGATTCTAGTCTGCATGTACATGTTACAGGAAAAGTAACCTACACCAGAATTTACATTTTTTTGGGTAAAAATATGTATATCGACTATGACATGGAAGCTAATTCTCTTACTTCGTGCTGTCTCATAAACAATCATTAAGTAAACTATTTGTGCTTACTAGTTTCTTTCTTTACAGGGAAAAAACCCTAAATTGACTCCTAAACCTTCAGTTCTGGAGTTAAACTCTACAACTACAGTATGTCTGTGTGATAGATAAATAATGTGTAGACTTGAGTTTCTAATTCTATACATAATATACATATAATACATAATAAAGATTAATGTAACCAAAATTGAATGTGTTTCCAAAATTTAGGAGAATCAATGTATCTCTCATTTTGCATAATTTCGATTTCCAATAACAATTAGCAGCATACAGAGCACCACACAGTTTATGACTATTTTTGACTTTGATGAAGTAGTCCAATTCTATAGTATAATATAGTTAATTTTACTACAGAAGAGGATCTCATTCTAGTCTTAATCTAACATATTCCAACTCCCATTACCTAATATATAGACATCCTAGAAATGAAATGAACCAGACAAAAAAAATGCATATTAGCAATTGTCATGAAACATAACACAAACCTCTAAAATTCAAGTTAGACATGGTTCCAATTTTATTTCTACCTCAGATTAAACCTTAGATTCAAACAAGTTATCGGCAAAAAAACAAGTATCCTATAATACCTAAAAATACAACAAAATAACATAGCATAGCAACAACAGCAATAAAAAAACAAAAGAGATTATACTGTTGATCTAACATACAGCTTCTAATTATCATCCAAAACAAAATAGCTACCAGAAAAACAAAAATTAAAAGTAAATTTTGGGATTACCAATTAGTGGGTTTTTCAAGTGGCTGAGTAACCGCAGCTACAAGAACTGAATTTTCCTGAGAAATGGAGAACAAAGAAGAGAAACTTCTTGCTCGATATTACAGAGCAAGATTCTCTTCTAAATCGGTTATATGAATTCACAAATTGAACGTCGAATCAAGCTTCGTGTTCGTATATAGGGTTTGATGCTGTTGGTGTGGCTAGGTTTTTTCTTGCTTTCAGAAACAGATCGGTTAGTGGGTTATGGTTATTAGAACTTGGGTTTTCAGTTACATGGGTTTCGGGTTAAAATCCATGGGCCAGGAATCTACACCGTACGTTGGATCATGTTACTCTAATTTTTTAGGAGAGCCAATATTTCGTACAACCCCCCTCTACTCGAGAGACACCCCCCTCCCGTTATGAAATGACAAAAATACCCTCATGAAAATTATCAAATTTCAAAGTTATCCATCATTCCCACCCCTCCTCCAACACACCCCCTAAACCCCTAAACCTCTCATCACTCTCACCACACACCCTCTCAAATCATCCTCCCAACTTCTCTTTTAGCTCAAATCATCCTCTCATTATCATCAATATTACGGTATGTAGCATATCATTTCATCATTCTCAATTTTTTTCACGCATTTTGTTTCATTTCGTTGTTGAAACTGTTCTGAAATCGAGCTTAGTTCGGACCTACAGCGTCTGAACCGGTTCGGAGCACCGTTCACCGAACCATGTTAAGGGGTGTCTGTTTATGGGTGGTTCGGACCACCGTGCACCGAACTAGTTCGACAGATTTACGTCTGAACCGTGTTGTTGCACACATTATGCAGAAACTCTCTTCTTAACAGGTATGTTTGATTTTTTCCAATTTTTTAGGTCCTAATATGGATGAAAGTGGCTCCCAAGTTGATTCAATGGTTGTGGACCATACGAGTTCATTCCAAACCGATTAAGCCTTTGCTACTCGTGATGAATTGCTTGTATATGTCTGTTCTATTGCGCGCACTCTTGGGATGGTTATTGTCATATCCCGATCGGACAACGGACGGAGGTCAGGGAAAGAATTCTATGAACTGGTTTGTCAAAAGGCGGGAAAATACAAGCATGCTAATTTGGTTCCTACGGGGAGTAGAAAATGTTGTTGCAAGTTTCGGCTAAAGGGAAAGTTTATCAAAAAACTTGGATGATGGATATTGACTGTTACGCATTAATGTCTTACGGTGAAGGTCATCCATATAATAATATATTAACGGTGGAACAGAAGGGCGTGGTTTCTAGAAAGACGAAGAACTTGATTCCACAAAATTGAATCTTGGTCGAACTAAGGTCTATGTACCCTATAGACAACCACTTGAATCTCAAACAAATACACAACGCACGTTCAAGGTTACGATCAAATAATCGTCAGGGTAGAACTGAGCTCCAACAGTTGATGACTTATTTGGAGCGTGATAAATATATGTATTGGTATAGAGTCGAATATGGGACTTCAATCGTCAAATACATGTTTTGGGCACATCCAGACTCGATTGAGCTTTTGAATACATTTCTGATTGTTTTGTTGATTGATTCCACGTACAAGACTAACCGGTATACGTATCCATTGGTTGAGATTGTCGGTGTCACATCAACCGAGCATACTTTCTTTGTTGCATTTGCTTACGTCAATTGGGAGAAGAAGGATAATTTTGCATGGGTTCTTGAAAACTGGGGGGATTGTTTAGAAGACCGGAAGATTTGCCAAAGGTCATACTTACTAACTCTGACAATGGTATTATGAATGCTTTTGCGTGCATTTTCCAGAGACCGCAAACTTGTTGTGCCAATTTCACATAAAAAAGAATGTCAGGGCCAAGGCTAGGATGTACATCCATCATGTCGTTGCGTGCGAGAGTGACGAAGAGTGTCTGATGGACCGAGTTGACGAAGTGATGGAAGCATTTCAAAAAGTTGTCCATGCGAAGACGAAGGATGCTTATGAGTTGGCTTTGGAGCAATTTGAGAGTATAAGTCAACCATATGACAACTTTGTTGCCTATGTGAAGAAGCAGTGGACCACCCCTCATAAAGAGAGATTTGTAGATGCGTGGATAAACCGACATACGCACCTCGGTAACACTACCACCAACCAAGTGGAGTCAGTGCACTCATCTTTAAAGAAATTTTTGCAAGACAGTAGGGGCGATTTGTGTAAGTGTTGGGATTCGATTGATGACATGCTTAGGGTACAACATGGTGAACTTAAACGGCATTTTGAGTTGAGCCTCAACAGAGTCAAATATAGTCATTGGAGCAAAATATATGACAATCTAAAGGGTTTAGTTTCTTCCAACGCGATGGATTATATTGGCAAAGAGTTGAAGCGTAGCACGATTGGTATTGACTCTTCAGAATGTGGATGCGTGATAAGAACGACGCACAGTCTATCTTGTGCATGTGAGCTTGCTAGGTAATTCATTCAACTAACTATTTTAGTTTTCTATTACTCATTAAAGATTATGTTTGTAATACGAATTTCACATACCTTGTAGATACATAGTGAACCTCACTCCATTTCCCTTGGAAACAATTCATACTCACTGGAAGAGACTTAACTTCAAGGTTTCCCATCATGACGATTCTTCCGAAATCCCAAATGATCTGATGAGTTGAATTTGAAGATTGAAAGCTATACAACGAAGTTTTGATGCCGCTGATCGTGCTGGTAGAACAATGATAAAGCAAAAAGCACGTGAGTTGGCATTCTCGAACACTACTTCCATGTGTCCACCTCCGAAACCAATCACTACAAAGGGGGCACCTAAAAAGGAAAAGGGAAAGGGAAAGGGAAAGAAGAAGAATGATGACTTCTCAACAAAGCGAGACCCATCATGGTGGAAACGTGTTGATGAGATTTTTGACTCACAACAAGATAGCACATCCGTTGCCGCTCAGTTTCGCAAACGAGATACTCCACCAGTATCGAAGTCATCAACTCCAGGACAGAGTAGAAGTTCCACTCCAAGTACATTTCAGTTACCTAAACAAAAAATGACTAAAAGTGGAACTCCTACACCGTCATTACCAAAAAAGTTCACTCCTAATCCATCACCAATTGATAAACCAACCCAAACTACAACTTCCAATATGGCACTAACTCAAATTCAAGGCCTTACACTAAACCCTACCCCTGAAATCATTCGGTCAGATGCATACAATAGATACATAAGTTCTATGCCAAAAGAGATTCATCGTTTGGTTGAGGATATAGTGAATGTGGAAAGTGACGCTAACTGCGGGTTTTGGTGCATTGCTGCACTACTTGGAAGGGGCGAGGATGTTTGGTATACAGTGAGGAAAGACTTATTTGAAGAGGTTCAGCGAGACTACGATTTGTACTGTAAGTTGTTTTGTAGGATGGGCATAAGTCACCTATGTTATGAAGTCTTTGATGCAACAACATAAGGAAGGAACGAAGAATTGGATGACTGTCCCAGAATGTTCTTATTTGATTGCAAATGTATACAAGGTCGTGCTTGTTTGCTGGTCTCCTAAACTTTCCTATACAGTTTACCCATTTCAAGTTGCACCTATCAAGAGTGCACCGGTGTTCAACATATGCTTCACACGGGACCACTTTGTACAAGTGGTTTTGAAGAAAGGTTTCCCAATGCCTCCAATGAATACCTACTGGATAAAATACAAAGCAGACATAACAAAGGATTGGGTCAAGCCATTCACAGGACGCTTGCAACAGTGGAAAGCTTTAATCTTAGATTTAGATGATCCTCCTTATATTGACTTAGCAAAAGATTGATGTTTATTTGAATATATTTTTTGAATTTTAAGCTTCATTATGTATTAAGACAATACCATTTATCCTGTTATTTGAATTTAAGTTCACTTAAAGTAGTTTTTTATTGTTAGTATCTAAATTTAAAGGTGGAATTACACTATTTTTGGACTAAATTTTTGGCAAAATAAGTTTATGTCCAGAAACTTCATGTTTCTATCCAATAACAGACCGGTTCGGACCACCGTGGTCCGAACCGGTTCGGTTAGTGAGTGTACAAACCCCCCACAACCATGACTGTTTGAACTAGACACCCCTTTGGGGAAAACTGTTGAACCGGTTCGGACAATTATCAACCGAATCTTGCTTTTTCTATACCTGGTGGGGGTTTTGTCGAACCGGTTCAGACTACGGTCCACCAAACCCTCTTATGGAGCAACGTCCACATGTGTTCCCCGTGAGGGCAATTTCAGAATATTCAAAATTTGGGGGTGTCCACTGAGTAGCTGGGGGGTTGTACGAAGTATGGGCCTTTGAGGAGTTATTAAATGGCCATGCTTTTTCCACATCACCTCTTACTCACCACACACCCCTTAACTCCAAATATTCCAAAAATACCCTCAAGTGAAGGACGTGTCTTCGTGTGGTTCGGTTAAGGCCAACCGAACGGGTTCGGCTAAGGCCAACCGAACGTGTTCGGCTGACGTCAACCGGACGTTATAAAACTTAAGAAGGGGTGTGTGTTTCAATTTTGTGCGTCCGGGGATGGGGAGCCGAACCTGTTCGGTTGACATTAGCCGAACACACCTGATACTACAGAGACAGAATGAAAAACATAAATGTTTCTGTTTAAGTTTTAAATTTCAAATGCAGACTAATATAACTAACTCAAATTGGTATTGATTTAAAAAACTATATAACATATAGAAGTCGTAACAGTCATACGTGGGAGATTGGTTGTCTTAATACAAATTGGAAAACAAAAATTACAAAGCTATCAACTAATTACTATCTTTACTTAAATTTACATAAGCCGGTGGTTGGGTCTCAAAGACCAAAGTCTTCCACTTTTGCATACGACTCGTAAACAGGAACTCCCAACCCTTTGCTATGGGTCTCCTGTTAACATTCCACAACGCATCGGGCGGGACATTTGACTTCCATTCTTCAAAAAAACCTTACAAAGACAAAAAAAAACAACAACATAATGTTAACTAATGTTTGACAATATAAAATTGATTTCTAAATGAAAGTCGATATACCTGTACAAAGTGTCTATCCGTGAAGCATATGTTGAACTGACAGACACTTCTGAATGGGGCAATATGAAATGTATGTAGTTCGCTCGAACCCCTCAAATGTATGTAGTTCTGCCTATACTCGTGAGTTCCATAAATGATCAAAAGTTGCATTTATCCTGCATACATAAACGAAATATTTTTTATGAGTACCCTATTTGTAACAAAATTTCCTTCCTCATATCGCTATCTTTTTGTTTTGTAATAAAATATCTCTTTTTGCCGCGACAAAATGCCACCATCATCCAGTGGCGAACTAGGACTTTGGGTCAGGGTACAAAATTTTTCAAACACACATCTATAAAAAATATAATAAAAATAATACTTTAACAGGTTTACATTTTGTGTTGCATTAGACCAACACAAAATAAATAACATTAACAAGTTCCTAAATACAAATTAAATAGCACTAAAAGAATCAACATATTAACAAAATACAGAACAGATTCAAATTAAATAGACTAACATAATCAAAATAAATTAAGTAGCACTAACACAAAATACAAAGTAATTAAATAGTACTAACACAAATTACCAATTAAATAGTATTAACAGATGAATCAAAATTAGGATAATAAGAACAAGAACAAGAACAAGAACCGATTCAAGGAGAGATAAAAACTTTCTTTTAAATAAAATATGAGAGAGTGTGGTGTATTAGAGTGGTGCAAAACTAGGAATTTTGGTGCAAAATTCAGAAGTCCGGTACAAAAACATTTTTTCTAAGTTATCAGTGCTAATTTTATTTTTCTGGGGGGTTCGCCTGAACCCCCTAAAATTCATGTAGGTCCACCAGTGCCATCATTTTCTCTCTTATCACTTGCCGGAGCCGGTATCAGCGTTCCGATAACTTTTCCCGGGGAAATGGGTCAACCCAAAACCATGAGTACTCCAAAATCTAGAAAAGTTTCCACATGTTCGCCCAAAAAGGGACTTCCTTTACAATGGCACAATAGGGCTGAAGAAAGCATAAGGCGGCCCAAGCCCTCGCTTGTTATTTTTTCAAATGGGTGTAAAAGGGCCTCAAATTGAGTATAATATATTAAAAAAGGAGGACTCCAATATCAAAAGGTTAGCGCAGTCAAGCTGGTTTAACCGGAATACTTTCACTTTATAGTTTGAGGTTCGAATCCTCAATATCCCTTTTTGTGAAAGAAAACAACTTAGGTACAGTACCATAGAAAACTTCCACCAGCCACTTGGCAGTTGTAGGGTTTTAAATACAAATTTTATTTTTTTCTTTTAAAATAAAGGGTTTTTTTCTAGACCAGTACAACCAATACCTATGATACTGCATCTAAATATTGCTCTTTGTGAAATATTATTTTTGCAACTCATATTAAAATTAAAATTAAAAACAGAAGTATATTTATCTCTGGGATTTGAACACAGTCCAATATTATCAATTAGTCATAAACTTAACATTGCAATAACTTACAACAAATGTTAGAATCAGATGAATAAAATATAAAAACAAGATATAAAATATATTAATTATTAAATCTATATTCTATTGTATAATTTAAATTTTAAAAATTATAAATATTGTTCATATGAAATTCTATTTCTTTTTGAATTTTTTAAAAGGTTTTACTTTTTTGGTCAAAATAGGTTTTACTTTTTTTAATTTCATTTAATATTTGTCACTTTTATGTAGGGATGGCAAAAAAACCCGGACCTGCGGGTACCCGCGGGTAAAACCCGTGACGGGTAGTCAAACGGGTACCCACGGGTCCAATAAACGGATAGTCAAACTACCCGTTAGTAAACGGGGCGGGGCCGGGTAATGAGGTACCCGTACCCGCGGGTACCCGGACCCGTGACAAAATATAAAATACCCTCATATATATAGCTAGTAATAGAAACCCTAAATTTTCCCTCACTCACTCACACCACTCAGCAGCAGCTGTCACACGACTCACACCCCACTCTCACTCTCACCAGCGACCAACCGCAACCAGCACAGGGACCATTTCTGGCAACCACAACCAGCCATTTCCGGTGACCACAACATCGGCGACCATAAATATGTTGGTTGTTTGGATTTTAATTGCAAACTTTTTTTTTTCAGGAACCAAGTTGTGCTACTTAACTGAATAGTTGCTGAATATTCCGATGTTTCTTGCTTTTTCATTTATCATCTATTGTTGTTGTTTAAGTGGATGTTTATTCGAACCTTGTTGTCATTTTTCATTTATCATCATTTATCATCTATTGTTTTATTCTACAATGGTAATGTGATGTTTAAATTGAAATGAGGTTGAATGATGATTATGAATGAAGGAAAGAAGGATGGTCTGTAAGTCTGTTGTTCAAAACTTGGAATTATTATGAGGTTGAATGATGATTATGAATGTGATGTTATAATTCCATTTTGCCAATTATGATGCTTGGGTATTTGTTTTTTATCAATGGTTATGTAATTTCAGAGATTTGTATAAATCTGGATAAATACAACAAGTTGAATTTTTCACTCCAATGCTGAATTTTTCAAATTTTATATACAAATATCTGTGGGTACCCGTGGGTACCCGTTAAGACACGATACCCATTTAAGACCCGTTAAACGGGTACCCGTGCGGGTCTGGGGCGGGTCCGGGTCCAATTAATCCTAAACGGGGCGGGTAGCGGGTAGTTACTACCCGTGCCCGCCCCACCCCGTTGACATCCCTACTTTTATGTCACCTTCTCCTTCAAAAGGCTTCACTAAAAAGTTTGTTTTATGCATCCAAGTAGGTTGGGTTGACCCTGCGACACAACATCAATGGACATACTTTGAAGAAGAGGAGAAACTCACTTTTAAGCTTGCATTCAGTAAAGAAGCTGAGGACAATTCTTTCTCGATATAATTGATAACTCTTATTTATATAGAGTTATTTATATGTTCTAGACTTAAATCAATGTGAGTTTCTAAGTGATATTATTGTTAAAGTAGTTAATATGTGTTGTTTAGAGTAAAAGAGAGTTAGGAACTGATTTGTGATCATTTGGCACTTTTGGTGCCCCATGTTGTATTTTAATGTGTTTGTTCAATGCTACAGTGTTAGCTGCCCCAACAGTCAATGCCCCAACATTAATGGCAGACTGAAATGCCCCAACATTAGTGGCAGACTGAAATGCTCCAGCATTCGAGTGGGAAATTACTCCAACCTTAGGAAAGTCAACCATGAAGAAACCTCACTCAAGGGAGCCACCTTTTGAGGACACTTATCAATTCACTATAAGACATCTTCTCTTTAATAATGCAAAGGTCAAATCTACTTTTTGAGGCACATGGATAAAGAGAGATCAACTTCTTCTCCAAGGAAACCCAACCATGAAGAAATCTCACTCATGAAGTCTCTAAATACTCTTCATCTCCTCATTCATAAGTAGACCAGAATTCACTCATGAAAATCATCATTAGAACTGGTTTGGAAGGGGAGAGAGAGAGAGAGAGAGGGAGAGAGAGAGAGAGAGAGAGAAGAACGTGACACCTTCTCTCTCTACTTCCACAATTACACTATGCTGAAGGATTGCTGGCGCATCAAGAATTTGTGAGGCATTGCTGGAGCAATATTTATCTGAAGGAAACTAAGCTGTGTATCTTCTACTCTATTTCTTTTCCTTCGTGTTTTTCAGTAATATGAACATGTTTATAACATCAGTTTGTATGTCCTTAGTAATCTCAAGCATGAGCTAAACTCTTTTTTAGTTGGATGCCATAAACTTTGTAATGAACTTTTAACTAGTTTTATGTTATATATTGATGTTTGAAATTTAGTTCTTGCATGATAACTCTTTCATATTCATCTTTAGAATTAGCCAGCTAAAAGTGAATGCAAATTATAAATTCAAACTTGGTTTATAATTGGAACTCAAGAACTAATGTGGGTAAGTGTTTTAACAAAGGAAACTTTGTAATTCCATGCTAAAACCTAGGCATAGGATAGCATAGTCCATAGGGTGATACTGTGGGTACTTCATATACAGGGGTGAACTTATTTAGAGCTTAGACATAAGACTTGTAATGAAAACCTGACGTTAGTTGCTGAAAAGCTAGCACACATCAATTGCTACATCATCCATTACAGGAGCATCAATTGCTGCAGCATCCATTGCTGGAGCATCATATACAACATAATGTTGTTAAAAGTGACTTACTTAGTGGAGAGCATTTCAACTACCTTCCTTCTCATTTGTAATACAAGTTATATTTACCCAGCTTATTTTAAATTCTATTTTCTCACACCATTGATTACATTTTATTTTATTTTGTTACTTTGTTTCTCACTAGTTAAAACTACCATTTTAAACTTGTAAATTAATCCAATATCTGTGGGAACGATACTCTACTTTCACTTTATTACTTGTTGCGACTGTTTATACTTGCATGCACATTACCTTTTCGCACACCAATAATTAACATAACTCCAACAATTTTTTTCTTCAAAATCTTCTGGTGTTCGTTTTAGACTTTTTTTAAAGAAAAAATACATTACCTGTGGCTTTTGGCTGTCGAATTATTTAAAAAAGAAAATGTGTTACTAGCGCATTAGGTTTTTTTTGTTCGAGTTTTTGTTTTACAATCAACGAGTGACAAAGCACACTAGGGTGTGATGTGGCAGGGATACATCATTCCCAACACATTAAAAACTCCATGTAAGCAGAGACACATCATCTCTGCTAAACAACTCACACCTTATTTGACATTAGGGACTAAAACTGCTGTTAACACCCAAAAATAATTAAGTCGTAGGCTAAAGGCTGAGGGAAAAGAGGAAAAAGACTGAAGTGCTAAGGCAAGCCACTAGACTAAATCTTAGGAGATATTTTGCTAATGAAATGGAACCCAAGAGAGGCCCTCGAGACATACCACAAGATAAACTCCCCGAGAAATAATGAGCGAGGCCGAGGGAGAGTAAAGTCTCAACCTATAAAGTGTCACGGCTAGGGTGACTCGGGTGCTTAAGTTACTATGCCACATAAGCAATGTTTAGTAATGGTTTTAACTTTGAATGGACAGAAACACTAACTTATCCCCATTTAAAAATGTGAGGAACTCGCATGTCTCTAAAAAATTATCTAGAACCAATTTGTCTCGTGATTGAAATGTCACGAACTAATTTGGCCTTAGGTCTAAAAAGAAAGAAATTACGTAGAAGGGACAACAATAATACTATTGCAATCCGTTCAAAAATAAAAAATAATACTATTGCAAATTTGCAATCATCTTAACCAAAAAAAAAAAACAATAATATTGCAATCCAGTTTCTGATTTCATATCGCTATCTTTTTGTTTCGTAAAAATATCTCTTTTTGCCGCGACAAAATGCTATCCCTCCTATCACTCGCCGGAGTCATTCCGGCGAGATTTGCCGGCGAAATGGGTCAACCCCAAACCATGAGTTCTCCAAAACCCAGAAAGGTTTCTATCTGTTCGTGCAAAAAGGGACTTCCTTTGCAACGGCACAGCACATATGGTTGGAATTTGAAGAAGAGGAGGAACTCACTTTTGAGCTTTGCATTCAGTAAAGAAGCCGAGGACAATTCTTTCTCGGTATATTTAACATTACTGCGACAGTTTTTTTTTTCAAAATTTTCTGGTGTTCATTTTAGATTTTTGGTTCCATGGAAAGTAAAGCATTGGAAGTATGTATACTTATGCATAAAATATGTTAATTAATGTGATTTTGATTTTGATAAACTTGAGAACCCCCTTCCTATATAGCTGCTCTTCTTTGAAATAATCCATTATATCATATGTGTGATGGTGTGAATTGATTCAAAGTAAGATGTTTAATGTATTTTTCTTGGGACTTTGGTACATATCTAAAGACAATTTTAAGGTTTATACCTTATTTGGGAGTAAACTATAGAGAAGTAGAGAACATAATGTGAAATTCTTGCTTTGAAGTTTGAAGTACTAACTAATGTTACTTTGTTATTTCCCAACAAAATTTGTGTTTTGAGGAAAAATAGATTATAGGTTCCCATGAGTATCTAGAAATTTAGTTCTTTTGTCATCATTCTCTTATCCTTTAGTTAATTTTGACTCTTAAAGATCAAAATTTTAACTGCAAAACCTGAGAATAGAATCTAGGTCCTTTTATGAGTTTGTTTCAGTCATTATATTTGTTTGTGTTGAATGAATTCATAACTACAATGGTTTGTGCTGGCATCAATTTTCAACTCACTGCTTTTCTGTTTAAATTTTGAAACTTCTGTAAATTTTGTGATTGATGATCCTCTCTTGTATACTTTGCAGGATGTTAGTGAAGATCAAGATACCGATGATATGTATGATGAATTATTAAATAATTATGGAAAAGTGGTATATAAGAGTAAAGACAGAAAGCCTGCTAGTGCAGAGGTTGACGATGATGCCGAAAGCCTATCATGTAAGCTGATAAGCAGTTTTATCGACTAATTTGCTACCACTTTGTTTATTTATTTATTTATTTATTTTGTAATCTGTCATTTTTAATATTGCGGAATTTATCAGGTTTCTTCTTAAGTTTTAGAAGAATCATCTTTCAGATTATCTGAAGGATGTTAAATTACATTTGCGATTCTTGTGAAGGAAGGAATTTTGAATTAAGTGGCCTCTCAGAAGAATTGGTTTTGGTTAGAAAAGAATCTTGATTTATATACTAATTGAAGAAAATATGGGGTGAAGGAGATTAGACATGTAGGAAAAACATGGAAAATTATGGTGGAATATGATGTATATATGTTGGTAAAATATTTTTGTTGGTATGGTTTTTTGACTGATAAATGCAATTTTTATCATCCATGTCTGTTAACAAATCACGCAACTTAATGTTGCAGCTATTACTTCACACATGCCTCCATGTGAGTTTAGATATGGACCCACTCAAACACATTCCTGTTAAGCTTAGTCTCTTAGATTGATCTGGCTGTGCAATTCTAACTTCATTGTTGAGCACATAGCTTTTCTTTGTGCAAATTATGTTTCTATGTGAACACAAGTAATCTGACATATCTCAGCTCAATGAAGAGGGGATCTGCAAAGTGTATCTGTGGAAAAACAAAACAGACTTCAAATTTATCATGTCTTTGTGCATTCTCTCGCATCTGTGCTACTTAGTAGAAAATCCTCTCTGCAGAAAATATACTGTATAAAAATTTCTTCTAAGTCAATATGCCGCACAATTGGTTTATGTTTATTTTATTGGTCTATTAATTATCCTTCTCTAAGATTATATTATTTGCCTCTTAATAGAAACATAGCGTCTAGATTAGCCCTTGCTGTCTGTAAAACAACTAAAATCTTTCCTTTGTACATATGTTTGTTAAACAGTTACGAAAACTTGTTCAGTTTTTGTTTATACAATTCTACTTGAGAAGGAGATAATTATACTGTTGTATGTAAAGTACTATCTAATTGTCAAGTGTCGACTGTTAACTATTAACTGTTATTGTGTATCTAGTTGCTGTGGAAATGGCCAGAGTTGCAAGTGAAGTTAAAGCAGGTGATATAAAGGTCTTGTTCGTGAAGCCACTTGTTTACTGGACTCGATTTTTTATCATAGCTACAGGATTTTCTCGTCCCCAGGTTGATGCTATCGGGTACGAGATCCGTCATTGATCTTTTAATATTTATCTGGCAATGCTTGAGGATTTTCTTTTACTGTGTTAAAAAAGCGGAATATATTTATTTATGTTTATGTTGCATTTTAGGTCCAGAATCAGAGATCGAGCTGAGAAGAAATATGGAAAAGTTCCAAATGGAGACTCAAAACCCAACTCATGGACCTTATTGGACTTTGGTAAGCAATTGTTTTGCCCTCTTTGCTCCTACTGAAACCTTTTAAATCATTCAAAATAAGCTGCTTCAAATTCTAATAGCCTATATAGGATAAGAGTTCACCATTGCAATGCGTTTTAGCACGTACACTTCAAAAATAATAGCTGTTATACAGTACCCGTATTGGACACATTCGTGTTGGCATTTCACTGACGTTTTGAATATTTCCAATTGTATTTTGCATTTTATTTTACTTATTTTGTGAACTTTTATACCGATAGAGATGATCATAATCATACCATAATAATACGGATGACATTTTATTATATCTACGATGATTTGTGTTGATTTTAAAATCTTAAGAATTCGGCCGTTTGATTTAGGATTTGTGTTTTGATATTAATTTATATAAATTGTGTTATATTACAGCTATCATGTCATCTGGCTTATAACATTTATCTATCTCCGTGTCATATCGTATTCCTATCCAGTTTGTCTGTTCTTTCTTGGGTGTCCAGCATGTTATGTACCGATGGATTTAAATACGTAAATACTGTCTTGGATTCTGTCTTTATCACAGGTGATGTTGTTGTCCACATATTTCTTCCCCCACAAAGAGCTTTCTATAATTTGGAAGAGTTTTACGGTAACGCGACGCCAATAGAACTTCCTTTTGAAAATCAACCGCCATTTCGAAGCTGAGGGAACCTATATTTGTTAGATGATGTAGAAAATTGATGGTCAGTTTTGGTTTGTTTGCATGAGCATGATGTGAACAATTCAACGCGCTTATCCGCACCAGACTTTGCTTTCTTTTAGATGGTTGGAAGTGAAAGATAATTCTGTGGAAGAAGGGGAAAGGACACTATTAATGTATTCATTGTTAATTTTTTTCAAATCTCAACATGTACATTAGAATTGTATTTCCTCTAAGAAAACTGATATATGGGTTTGCATGGAGGGGATAGGGTATTAAACTAGAAAAGTAGATCAGAGTTGTTTTTATTTATCAACTTGTTCTGTGAATCTATCTATATGTATTTAGTTTAGTTTGAAATTTATTATATTTTCTCTAAAATTTGGTTTGCAACTAGTTTATTATGAGGTAGTGTTTGTGATATCTTGGTGTATGTTTTTCTTTATATTTCAGAAGAAGCCTAATAAGAGAAAGGAGGGCATAAGAAAAACTTTTGAGTTAAAGGATTCGTTAAGACAACTAAAGCCCTGTCTTTCAAAGCTAGTATTAGAAAGGGGTGGGAATGGATTCTTTCCTATGATTTTACTATGGAGTAAAATTTCAGTCATTTATTGAATAAGACAAAGAGTAAGAGAGAAATATTAAAAAAAAAAATTGAGAGAAAAGGTTGAATGGTGGAGATTAACAGTTGAGAATGTTAAGTGAAAAGTCTACTTGAGAGAATCTCCTCCGGAGAGGGGCCAACTAGACTCGAACAAAATTGACTTTGCATGTTGTCTTTATTGGTTTAGACCTTATGTTGCCCTCTTGACACCTTTGTTGTATCACACAGATCCCTTCCTCTACCCCTCTCCTATTTCTGTCAAATGATGTTTTAAATCGAATTCAACTCATTACTTTCAAAGATGGTTTGCAGCAAAAGGCTCTTTACATACAAAACAATCCATTGTTAGACATAGTTTATGTGTGTTAAGTACTAAGAATTGAGCTACTATAAAAACCAATTATATTTTGAAAAAACAAAATACAAATTTTAACTACCAATTAAAACTTAGCGACTAAAATCATTTAAAAAAACAGCATTGCTATTTCAGACGAAATTAATCGTATGAAATAGCTTAATAACAATACATACGGTTCTTTAAAGAGGTATCAAGATAGAAAATAAAACTCTTCTCACGTTTCGTTCTCGTACAAAAAAACATTCTCTTTAAAAAATATAGGCAAAATTGCTTTTGAGATCTGAGTTAATTTTAAATTTCAATTTGTTATTTTATGTTTTAAAACGTTAGCATCCTTGGCTTTTTTTACATTTCTACGGTCCGTTCTTTAAGGCATATGTGGCCGGTTTAGGGATGCAAACGGGGCGGGCACAGGTACCAACTACCCACTACCCTCCCCGCGGGACATAAATGAAACTCGTGCCCGCCCCGTACCCACGTGGGTACCCGCGTAGCTGGTATTAAACCGGTATTATCTCCTCACGGATACTTGTTAGAGTTATAAAAATAATTTTTATAAAATAAAATTTGAAATACAATACAAAATTAATCTTTTGAACATTGTTTGTTTTG
Source organism: Astragalus glycyphyllos (assembly GCA_963573325.1). Taxonomy (NCBI): domain Eukaryota; kingdom Viridiplantae; phylum Streptophyta; class Magnoliopsida; order Fabales; family Fabaceae; genus Astragalus; species Astragalus glycyphyllos. The sequence goes on along the minus strand of OY754311.1, from coordinate 39,070,543 downwards.
TTCATTTATATAAGAAAATTATGTATTTAGTTAGGCATATAACCATTAACAAATGGAGATAAAAAATACTAGAATTACAACAATAGAAAACTTTGAAAACAACTCACTAATTATCCAAAATATTATGATAAAAGATAAAACCACAAGCTTTAAACTATATATATATATATATATATATATATATATGGGCAATTATATATATATATATATATATATATATATATATATATGTTATGGATACGGGTACCTCATTACCCGGCCCCACCCCGTTTATTGACGGAGATTTTTATTGCCTGTTTATTTTGCCCGCGGGTACCCGTTAAGAGACCCACCCCGTGCCTGTCGCGGGTTTTACTCACGGGTACCCACAGGTGCGGGTTTTACTGGCCGCCAGTTACATGGCATGTGACGGGCAGCAACGTGGTCAAGGAGGGAAGAGGATGTTAAAGGGAGAATGGTAGAATGGTAGAACACACAAAATTGGGGGAAAATCAAAACAACAAAAAATCATCTGAGAATGAACATTTTCTTTTATATACAAAAAAAATACAAATTTTCACTTGTCTCTTTTCAGACCTAGACAGCTTGAGGTGTCTTTCCCTCTGAAGGGATGAGGTACGTGTTTAACTTTTGGGTGTGATTGCGAGCCATGTTTAGCAGTTTAGGGTAGTGGAAAGGTGTTAGTAGTATAGGTTGTGACAAGCAATCATGTTTATAAGGAGTGTAATCAGAACATTGCAATGAAAGATTTATACCATTTGCAAGCAACGCTTCTGATTTTACAACTGTAATTACATAGCTCAGTCAAACATTAAACTACATTTTCAAACTACATTTTCGCATTACATGGCAGCGAAATACAGCTGCTTAATGATAAGTAACTGATAAACAAGGAAGGCTGCAATGCTATCCCACCCATTTAGCTTCTGTGTTCACACACAAATTGAATTACTTTCTTTCAGCTTGACATAACTCGAGAACAAAACTTGTTTAACGGTCGCTGCATTACTTGTTTAACCGAGTCAGAAAACTCGTAACTAGAGCTCTTCGTTTTATAGATACTGCACACAGCATGACCTCCATCAGCTAGAGCATTCAAGTCTACCTTTCATTTTGATTGACTGGTATCTCATAATCCTAAAAGACGGTTTAAGACATCTTTTGTAAAACATCTACAGAACCATAAGCTTATCCTCTTAAGGCCTGGCCACAGATAAGTTCAGAGGTCTACTGTTCATAAGGCCTTCACGACCTGATCATATGTTTCCCATATGTTAGAAGTCAGGGGGACTGATTCCTGCACACACCAGAACATGTACATAATCTGTTAATATCACCAGTAAGAAAACATAATCTAATTGTTATTGTTAATTTAATCATAAAACATCAGACTGTGAACTTATCGGATGTTAAGTAGACCTGAAACAAATAAATATATATGCTACACAATAGTACTATTCTGCATAGTTATAAGATCCCTCCATAAATCTAGGCAATGCCACAACATTTGTTCTGATTCTTATATCAACTACTGATCATTAGCAGTCACAACATTTGAATGAATGGAAACGCCATTTACGTAAATAAGATAGGGTGATAGACTTGCTAATTTAAAAATTTAGTTTATACTTTACTTAGTTGTCACAATGGATGAGAGTCTATCACTCTACTAAAAAAAATTGGTATTGTATGACTCTATTAAATTTACTTATATGGCATTTCCATTCATTCAACCCTCCATTCTTTCCCAATGTCCATGGTCCTTTTGACGTGTAAGAATTCTCAAACTGCTGGTAAAAGTGTAATTCTACAGCATTGAACACATTGGGCTATGAAAGAATTCAGTAAATTGCAACAATTTGACTTAATCATTTATGTTAAGCTGCAACTTCCCTTAACCTTTTCAGTACCCTGAAAACAGAGTATGCATATCTCAGTACATCACAACTAATTGACAATGACAGACATAGGTACAAACTAGAATATCCATGTTCATATATGGACATGAAACTTGCAAAAGGATAGTTACAGTTAAAGATATCTGAGTGTTGACTAGCCTGTCCATGTTTTGATGGGCTTCTGTCCAACCAGGTTCATATGCCTCAAGGAAACCCAGCTTTGCCTTATTAGGTAAATCATGGGGATGGACAAATGGTACTCCAGGTGGCCAACCTATCTCCATTCGTATATTTGCACACGGGCTGTCGAGGGTGTGAATGTGACTTTCACATTCCTTGAGATTACAAAACCGCAGCTTGATGCCTTTCTTATCTGCAATGTCTTGGACCCTTTCTTTCAAAACTCTTTGTGCCTCGAGCCTTAACCTCTTGGAAGGAGGCAGAGGTTTGCTTTTAGGATTTTGCTTCCTCCTCCGAATTGGTGTCTTCATAGATCCTGTACCAGCATTTCATCGATCCAAGGACCTGCTGTTAAAAACTTTCCACTAAGGACTATTCTCAAAGAGCAACTGACACTAGTTAAACATCAATACAGTCAAACAAAGGTAACAATGAAAATTTTTCAAGAACCACCAAACATGGACATGAGTTTAATTTTCAGAATATCATTAAAGAAAAAGTTACAGTTCTGCCTGAAAAATAATCCCAGTGCAAAGTTTATGAATTCTTGACCTTTTTCTATTCTTCTTTGGGAAAATAAGCATTTTGCTGAAGTGTTTGGGAGTTCTGAACATAATTCAATCTAGTCATTCTTCTGACTTAAGTGCTTCCCATATAAATTGTTGGAAAAGGAAAATATCTCCTATTCAGGTGTAGTATATTGGGCGTATATTTTTTGTACAATTAGGAATCAGCATGTCATATTTTCCCATTCCTAGTTTCCATATATTTTAGAGATTAATAAATCCTGAACATATAATTTATAATGCTGACAATTTCCTCAAGCAACTTAAATTCGTTGATCCATATCAAGTTTGTACTAGAGCTCTCAAGTTATGGACCTAAACTCTAAAAGCAAAATCCTTCTTCCAGCCATCTTTAAGGCTAGAAGTAGAGCTCCCATCCAGACATCTCTAATATGCCTACCTTGCCACCAAGCTAGCAAAAACTAAATGGCAGAGGGTAAGGGGGCACCTTGTTTTGAAATTGAGTCCGTAAAGTCAACCCATTCTGTTTTATAAGAAGTTAGAATGTCAACCTACCTAAACAATAAAAAATAGAAAGGAGACAGGAAACAAAAAATAGAATTGAACCAGTTCCATTGGAAATATGTTAACAAAAATATGTATCAATAAAATAAAATAGATATGTATATCGCTATATATAGGAACATTTATAACAATAAATAGTTATGACATAATGGTTTAGATTTGACAATCAATAGCTCTCAGCCTCTCACAGATGGATTTGAACCTTACAAAGCACTCTTATAAGTGATTTTTCAATTTACCACGAAACATATACTATATATAGTAAGATAGTAAACATATATAACATGTGTGTAGTGGTTTGATCTTTTGCCCGCATGAACTTCGACATGAGTTCTAACCTCACCCCAACAACTTGTGATTTTTTTCCACATTCACATTGGATTGGACAAGTTCAACCAATGAATTGTCTGGTTAGTACTGACTAGTACAGGTTAGGTTCGGTTTGCGCCCCAGTTCAAGACCTACTTATCGGTCCATACACTTGACCATCCTGGTCTTAGGTCCGGTTCCTGTCTAAACACACACCTAGTCCAATCCAAGTTCACAACTACACAAATGGGTGAAATGAAACTACCCCTGACCTACCACAAACTACAAATTATATGGGAAGTTAACTGCCCAATAAGTGTGACCCATTCTGCCAACTACGGCGAATTAAATGGGCTGACCTGACAAGTTACACATATAATGCCAAGAATAGGGAAAACCTAGTCAAATCCACCTCAACATACCATTTTTATACCTGGGGCTCCACCATTTGTCACCACCACCATATTATATGTCTAATATTCCACCTCCTAAAACTACAAGTGCAGCCATTTCTTTCTCATTTAAACTAGAGACAAGACATGATTGATGTGATGGCTGCTCTTGAGCACAGTAGCACGTGGACTTCCTCTTTCCCCAAGGAAAGCAATTGTAGGCTGCAATGGGTATATATATCCTTGGACATTTCGCCTAGATGATTAAATTGACTGTCTTAAAGCTTTACTTGTTGCGAAATGGACACCAAAGCATGTGACCAGGTTACAATGATACATTTTCTCTAGCAGCTAAGATGACTTATGTTCAGGAAAAAGGTTCCCCATTTACTGGCCCTTCAATTTTTTCATTTTAGTTCTTCCCATGTTTGGAGGGATGTAATAAACGTGTTTTAGTATAATCTCATTTGAACATAGAAAGATTCTTATAGTTGGGAATGGCAATCTTTTCCAAATTTTGTTTTCATCAAAGCTCTGGGAAGCTTACTGCTTACCACTATTGCAAATCAAAATGGGCGTCAGTCAAAATCAATCAAGTATCTTTATAAACTGAGTTTCGAATAATATATGTGACCTACAATAATGAATTAGATTCCAACTATAATTAGAATGCTACATACCTTCGTGTGTTGGTTGAAAATTGAAGCACTGGAAACCGGGCCTGTTAAAGAGATGATCAGTTGGATGAGATCTTTGCATAAAATCATCCACAGGAATAGGAAGCTGGAACTGAGCTTCAATTCCATAACCTGCCGCTCTCATTTCGGAACAATCAAAACTGGTCATTGATTTAGGCAAAAGTTTGAAGGCTAAAGAACATCGTCCATACAAATTAGCCTCCATATTAACCTCAGTTTTGTGCAATGCAGGGGTTACATATCCTGCAGTTGCTTGATAGAGAGCGAGCCCAGGAAAAACAACAGCTTCTTGAGGCCCCAAATCTCCATCCACAAGAATCCACCGACCTTGAAAGTCTCTTACATGTAAACCCGCCCTGTCAGACTTAACAAGAGATATCAAGCTTTTATCAACTTCGTTATCGTGGTCAGGATACATAAATTGGCCATCCTCTTGAGTAACTATATTATGATGTTGTGGCCCCTGAAATGAAGGCCTTGCATGACAGCAAACAGACAAGACTGAAGATGAAATTTCCCTGTTTCTCAAGGGAACATTATCCAGTATTTCTGCAAATGGAGAGCTGCGCAAGTTCAAATGGAAGCTAATTGCATCCAGAATATCCCTTGCTGCTTTTCCAAATAAAGTAAATATATCTGGCAAACCTGCCGGAGGGAACTCAATTGAGTTGTTTGGTTCTGATGGAGTCAAACCCGGTCTATAATCATAGCTTTCTTGCCACAAATGAGAATCCGCATAATAACCAGACGTTTTGCACCACTCACGAGACTCATTAGTATGGATTATATCTGTAGGTGGATATGTTTCTCTTTGATGGAAATACAGGCGTGCAGATTCTAAACCAGATCTTAAAAGAGCTCCATCACTTGATGGAAACTGGATAATGACAGCTGAAAACTGAGCAAGTGATTGCGACAAAATTGAAACCGATATTTTATATGAATCAGATGGTACCCCTTCCGAAGGAACTAAATCAGTGAGCTTCACACGACCCAAAGAAGGCAGGCCACTGCCTGCCATGAAAACCTCAAACTTCCTGCTACCTCAGTCCACACAAATGGAACCAATCAAACTGTCAACATAGAAGAAAAACTATTAATCTCAGATCAAAAACTCATAAGAAAACATCTCATGTTAATTAAAACTTAAATGTGTCACTGTAATAATAGCACTAAATGCATTAGTATCATTCAAAAGATATTCTAATGATCTGGAAGCTAAACCATCATACCAGTCCTCCAATTATGACAAGATCGTGTAAACAGAGAACATTAAATTGAATTCAGGTAAATCCAAAAAAAAAAAAAAACATGTTCTGAAATGTGGGTGGGACCTGTATTGTCAATTCTTCTGCAACAACAACAACAGCAGCAGCAGCAAGTTCCCAATGTGACTGTTGAGTGAAACTATATATCAAGAATAATTAACTTCCAAGGTTGAAATTGAATCAATTTCAAATAAAAATCGCAAGTGGTCATTAATCAAGCTCAAAATTTTCCATCGGAAAAGATAAAGCTAAAAAATTAACTTGAACGAGTCAAAAAATTCAACAATATGATATGATTAAATAAATAAAGCATAAATAGAGGAAAGGACAAGTATCTTTTTATAATTTTGTTATAATCTAAACTTTACCTTATTGTATATGCCTTCTTCCTTTGTAAATATTAACAACTTGTTCGCTCTTCAGCTGTAGGGAAACACCGGGAAGAGAGAGGGATACCGATTCGGGAACGAATGTCCTTCAAATAAAAAACTTCAAAATCGAAAACGTGAACAAAAAATTGCAGGCAAAACTGAACCCTAGAGAGAGAGAGAGAGAGAGATGTGGATATGGATATGGATCGGGTCGTGATATAGGTCCACGTTCCATTTAATGGATTATGTTGTGCTGGACTATTTGGATCCGAACATCAAATTATTATATTAGTTTAGGTTGTTATTAAAATATAATTAAAAATTAACAAATCATGATTAAAGTGACTAAATCAACAAGGGTCGGTCCAAGTGGTAACTGAGTTGGATCCCATCCCAAAGTCTCAGGTTCGAATATTGTGTGTGGCAAAAACTCTGTTGGGATGGGAGAACCACGCAAACCGGCAAAGCTGGGGATGCACGTGGCCAGCCAGCTTCCCCAGCGTAGATTAGTCATCGGCATAGGCAATGGAAACTGTGCACCAACATGGTAACCACACAAAAAAATCATATAAGCGACTAGGGTGACAACAAAAACTCGTGCTCGCGGATGAAACATGTAACAAGCATGATAGTTATCTACATATAGTATATAAAAATTGCATGCTAAATGTTAGATCGAGGGGCTAGAGCCACTGCACAAGTATGTGTAGCTCCGTCCCTGATTGCTTGTTTGTTAACGGAGAGGTACTTGCGCCCGTGGATACTTGTACCTGATTCAATTATTAAGTAACTTTTATATTAAATATTGGCTTAAATATAGGTTTGGACCCTGCGAATATCGCGATTATCCAGTTTAATCTCTGTAAAAAAAAAATTAAAAAGGCCCCTGCAACAACAAATCACTTTAAGTTTAGTCCCTTTGTTAACTTTTCATCCAAAAAAGGTGACGTGGCAAATGGAAATGACATCAACATGATACCAGCAATGATGTCGCTCCACGTTTCAATATCTAATTGGGCATCAGTGCCGCGTGACACTGAATGTCGCGTCATTACCCCATGTCACCACTGACACGTGTCATGTCAGCAACCAATGGATGGCTGCCACATGGCGCTCACATGGCAATAATGTGATGTGACACGTGTCAGTGCCACGTGGCAGTGGTGACATGGGGTGATAACCTGGCATATCGGTGTCACGTGGTACTAAGACTCAATTAAATATTGACATGTGGCAATGACGGTGCTGATGTCAGACTGAAGTCATCTCCTTTTGTCACGCCACCTTTTTGGATTAAAAGTTAATAGAGGGACTAAATTGAAAGTGATTTGTTTTTGCAGGGTTTTTTTAATAAAATTTTGCATGGACCAAACTGGATAATCACGATATTTTCAAGGACCGAACATATATTTATGCCTTTAATATTTATGTACAAAAATTTAACTATTTTTTATCTCCTTTGCATTAACTAATGTAAGTCATCAAATATTTAATAGAATAAATGTTTCATTCTCTTAAATGAATATCACAAATTATTAAAAAAAAGTTAATTTTATGTGCAAAATTATTTCTTATCTATAGAAAATTATTTTTAAGTAATTTAATATGTACCTGAGGGAACTATCCCAAGAAGGTAGCAAGTACCTATGGGAACTAACAAATGTGAATTACGCGTGAAAACTTGTATCCGCAAAAACCCGCACATATATTAGGCGAGTACAATTTTCACCCAAGAGGGCGGGTAGTTAGGGACTACTACTAGTACCCGCCCCGTTGACATCCCTATAAGTGACTGCAATTGAATTGGTTACCTCAATTATGGCTTGTCTGGCTAGCGAAAATAGGGAAGAGTACCGTAGGATAGAGATAAATGGAGAAGAGATATTTGATTTCTCTTGTTTAGTCCATCTATTTTGCAAAAGAAGGCTAAATTGAAACACTTTTGTAGAAGTTGTGGACTAACTTGATATATTATAAACGTTGGGAACTAAATTGAACTTTTGTGAAATTTCAAGGACAAAATTAGCTTATAACTCCCACAAATTCAATCATCAAAAGAACTGAATGGCTCTCCAAGACCACAAATTCACTTAAACTTCATTAGATGCTGCAAGTTCCACTCAGATAATTGCCACTGTCAAAGCTGTTAACTATAAATACATTATCCCAATGGTCATAAACAACACATTCTAGGGTGATTCAAATCCATTACAAGTCAGTTTTTCAAGCTTATGCAAATAACTGTTTCATTAAGGTTCCTCAGTACTAGTTGATGCTTCAGAACGTCTTCGCTTTGCTTCGTTATCACCCAGCTGCAGCGAAACACATAAATCTTCATCACAGCCATTCCTCAATGAAGACAAATTCTCTGCTGCAGCTTGGTCTTGCAAGTTGTGTTTGTGCAATGGAGACCGCCCTATGAAACTCGGAATAAACTGATGTTCAATACTCGGACCACCTACCTTGATTCCATCTTCTAGTTTGAATTCAGTCTCCATGATTGACGGTTTTGTGTCCTGGTTGCTAGGTTCCACTCCTAAGGGAATAGATTGAATTTGAAGACCAAGTGGCTCAAATTTGTCTTCAACTCTATCTTTCGGAAGCATACGATCAGGAGTCGAGGAATCACCAACGGTAGAGCCCATCACCGTAGCTGATGCGGCCCTTTGTTCTTGCACCGCCACTGCACAGAAACAACAGCACAAAGAAAAACTAAATATTTTAGTAGTTTACCTTTTCTTTCACTTCCTTAGATATTCCTAAGCAGTTCAAAGAGCGATCTGTACAAACATTTCTCCACATTACATCCATATTTTCAACACTATCTTCATTGTAATCAAATAGTTATAATAGCATAAGAATCCAGTAATAAGTTCAAAAAAGTGATTCTATGCTGACGTTTGCGGTGTCCAACACATGTCATGCCGGACACAACACTCACTTCAATTACTTCCATTTGAACATTTTTCAAATTAAAATCGGTGCCTACGTGTCTGTGTCGTTTCTGGTGTTCGTGTCTGTACTTCATAGGTTAGTTGGATAGACAAACAAATAAACTAACTCCACTGATTGTATCAGATTAAAATATTCACTTACCTATTGAACGCCCTAAACCTTTAGGCACTAACATGATTTCAGACCATCAATAGCACTGGATATTTTTGTGGATATCTTTTAAGCACTATTTATATCATTAGTGACAATAAAAAAACACCGTAATATAAGTTCTAATTCTTTATTTGAAATGCTAGATAAAATGAAAGAATAGAGGAACCAAAAAAGGATCTGTTAAAGAACGAGCAACAAACCTCGAAGCCCTTCATCTGTTGCAATCAAATCAAGTTCAAGTAGATTGAGAAGACGTCCTAGATCAACTCCACTAGTCCAATTCTCAGGAGGTAGTCCAATTTTCAACTTAAGGCGGCCCCTATTTGCAGTTCCTCCCCATATGATCCCAATAGGTCGTGGTTTCTCACCGTTGTCACCTTTTAACATGATGAGACTTCCACTATCTCCTTCAAGGTCAAAAGTTTGTTGGTTCTCACCCACGACAAGAAAATCCGTTAGAAAGCATATACCTTTCTCGTCATTATACTCTAGGGCGTAAGCTAAAACTACTCCCGTAGTCAAGCCAGAACTTCTTCCAACCTTCACCACTTGCTTTCCAATGAGGGTACTAATTGGAGATTGTAAGTCGATAATTTTCACATCACCGATATCTCCAACACCTCGCACTGAAGTAGTGACAGTGGACATGTCAAAGTCATCAGCAAAAGGAATGAATGCTCCATCAGCTCTCACAAAAGTCTCTGCAGGAGAAGCACACCATGATGCCTTATGAGCATGTGTAGATAAAATAGAATGAAGGTGAATTAATTTAATCAATCAGACTCATAATTTTACCTGGGTTTATTCCAGCAAATATGCCATACCAAAGCTCATCAGTTATAAATGAAGTTGCTCTCTCTACGGCGCCAAGATAAACCCCGGGCCCCAATGTAGGTGGAAGAGGATGAAACATCTTTTGATTTGGATAATCTAGGTCAACTGCTACATGACGGTTTGTGAGAAAACCAACTTGTTGACTACCCGTTTGGCTCTTCACAATTGCACCCAAAGTTCCATATGTCTCCTGGCTTGCCACCTGAACTAAGGAAGTAAGTGATCAAAGGTTCAATATATTCATCGAGCACGCCTAATAGGAATTGGCAGAAAAAGATGCTTCGGTAAAGACTTATATGAAGCGTTCCTTGGGAAAAAGGCTTTAATACACATATATGTGACTGCCACAAATGCAAATCGAGGGGGAAATAAAATACTTCTACCATTGTTTAGTGGCACTGACATCCATTACAGCCCGGTATCAATTAAGAATAAAAAATAACAAAGATATAAAAACAGGCTCTCTAAACAGTAATAGGCCGTACATATAAAATGATGAAGCTTGAAATTTATGGTCTGAAATTTAAAAAAGTCGCGTATCAAATAGCTACATCTCCAGGAATCTATCAGAAAAGTCACATATATCAGCATAAACTTATATGAAGTTAAATGGCTCTTGAGAAAACTTAAGCGGTTTGTTGAAATTGCATATACAACCTACAAAGTTAGACTTGTGTACCACCACGATAAACAAGTATACTTGACAAAATTAAAGGACAGTAGTGTAGTAATTATGCTATGATATGCAAGTCGAGTAATGAACACAGATTGCCAAGCATCATGTTGAAACTGCTTCTTTAATCATCACAGGTATGCAATCTTAATGGAATTAAAAGATATTCTTTCGTAAACTGGATGAGTCCTTTCATAAGAACCACTAAATAAGAGCAAAGAAACACCTGAGATCCTGAACCAATGCACGGATCACCTCCACGCAAGTCGTCCACGATCTCTGTATAATGCTGTTCTTTTGGAACCGGCTCAGGTGCACCGAAATATGAGAATTCTACCACATCTACATCACACCATACTCCACCAGGGCCCTGATTCACAAATTAAGCATTTATTTCAACTACAGCACTGGGAGGCACTAGAAAACACTACCAATATATATGTATGCAAGTATATGAGGTTAAAGTTAAACAACTCCAAGGACCTCGAGAGCGGTAGGCAGACACTGGATTGGGCTAAGCCATTGCTTGTGAACTTTCCTCGAAACAAACACGAGAATAGCAGGAATATCTGTTAATACCCCTCGTCGGATACGAAAACCAATCGCTGTTCCAAGGCTGTAACAACGCAGTATCTTGCTGTGAAATGCCCTGATTGTCATGAGTTCAAGTAATGTGGTTGCCTGTTGCCCCTTTGGCAGCCGACCAAGGGTTTCGGGTAAGACCCCCTTTTGAAGATTTAAAAAATAATTTGCTCTCTCTTCAGCTGCATCGGGCAAGCGACTAGGCCAGGAGAAGTAAGCAGCACTGCTCTCACAATGCTGTCCAGCTGAAGCAAAAGGCTGAAGAGTTGGTGGACTGAGTGATGGCAAATTAGAATGACCACAGCAGTTTCTTTCAAGATCTAAAGCAGATTCTTCTGAAGGTGTTGAACCAGAACAACGGACCCTCGCGTTAATTCTGGCGCGCTCCATCTTTTGATTAACCTAAAACAAGTTTTTATTTAAACAAAAAAGGACTAATAGAGTTTTAAAAAAAACTGACAACAAACAATTTAGCAAATAGGATCTCTAGTTTGGTTCAATATTCAAAATACAGTGAGAAAGGACATCAATCTAATAGCAAAAGAAACAACAAAATCGATTGTAGTACAAAAGAAACATGTTACTAGCAGAAAAGAGGTAAATTCAGCACAGAAGCCTACAATTTCTGGTTTATAAATAAAAGTTGTTTCAAAAGAACAAATATCAAACGCATGCAAGAAAATGGTTCACTGTAATAATAATAGCACTAAATCCATTAGTATCATTCAAGAGATATTCTAATGATCTGGAAGCTAAACCATCATACCAGTCCTCTAATTATGACAAGATCGTGTAAACAGAGAACATTAAATTGAATTCAAGTAAATCCAAAAAAAAAAAAAACATGTTCTGAAATGTGGGTGGGACCTGTATTGTCAATTCTTCTGCAACAACAACAACAGCGGCGGCAGCAGCAAGTTCCCAATGTGACTGCTGAGTCAAACTATATATCAAGAATAATTAACTTCCAAGGTTGAAATTGAATCAATTTCAAATAAAAATGGCAAGTAGTCATTAATCAAGCTCAAAACTTTCACTGGGAAAAGATAAAACTAAACAATTAACTTGAACGAGTCAAAAAATTCAACAATATGATATGATTAAATAAATAAAGCATAAATAGAGGAAAGGAGAAGCATCTTTTCATAATTTTGTTATAATCTAAACTTTACCTTACTGTATATGCCTTCTTCGTTTGTAAATATTAACAGCTGTAGGAGTGTTCGCTCTTCAACTTGTTCTCTCTGTAAGAAGCGATTGCAAATTAGGGAAACACCGGGAAGATAGAGACTGATTTGGGAACGAATGTCCTTCAAATAAAAAATCAAAATCGAAAAAGTGAACAAAAAATTGCAGGCAAAACTGAACCCTTGAGAGAGAGAGAGATGTGGATATGGATCGGGTCGAGATAGGTCCACGTTCCACTTAATGGATTATGTTGTGCTGGACTATTTGGATCCGAACATCAAATTATTAACTTAGTTTAGGTTCTTATTAAAAAATAATTAAAAATTAACAAATCATTAAAGTGACTAAACCAACAAGGGTCGGTCCAATTGGAAACTGAGTTGGATTCCATCCCAAAGTCTCGGGTTCGAATCTTGGGTGTGGCAAAAACTCTGTTGGGATGGGAGAACCACATCGGCAAAGTCGATGGAAACTGTGCACCAACAACATGGTAACCACAAAAAAATCATGTAAGTAACTAAGGTTAGGGGTGTTCAAAACCGAATCAACCCAATAGAAAATCGCAGACCGAACCAACCCAAACCGAAAACCGCCTCCATACACATTAACTAACAGATAGTTGAAATATCCGTTTATTTTACCCCCTAGTATCCGTTAAGCTATCCGCCTTATGCCCATGCGGATTTTATCCACAAATATCCATGGGTGTCATGACGTGAAAACAAGATTGGAATCGGTGTCTAAGGCGCTACAGCTGAAGCTATTGTTCACTAAATGATGGCATACGTGCTAGTTGGAGGGTGAACAATTGTACTTATTTTGGGACCTAAAATGGCATAGATGCTTGTTGGAGGGTGAACCATACTTTAGGTTTCCACGACTGCCTTATTGTAGTGCGCAAACGTTGGTGAAGAACAATCAACTTGACATTTGTGCAATAGATTGGTACGACCATGATCGAGTACGAAGAGTCTATTATAACAATTGGTTGAACTGCAACATCTAACAATGAAGATAATGGAAAAAATATGGTCCTCCATGGACCACCTATGAAGGAGGTTCGTATAATAAAATGCTTCAATGTAATACACAAGTAGTTAAGTACTAGCATAGAATAAAACGGTATTGCATTGCATCGTAGTAAGAAACAAAGCTAACTTGAGTATTCCATTGATTTGTTGTTCTAAGAAACTACATCACACCAAACATACACCTTACCTTATTCGCATACTCAAATTATCAGTTACATAAAATTCGACAAAATTCCAAGAGATTCAACCAATTGTGCAAGGGGCAAAAAAATAGCATCTCGCATGTTTTGGATTTCAGAGCATAATAGCATTGCTAATGTCAGATCCAGACGCAGATTAATGAAATTGAGCTTCCAAAGCTATTTTAAGCACCAATTTGAATATATGTTACAGAATTGACCATCATAATAGGAGACAAATATCCCAAACACATAACAGCTAGAATAACATGCCAATGTATCTATGGTTTGCGAGCTGGGGGTGGTGAACTGCTGCTGCTGCTATTGCTACTGCCTCTTCCTCTCAAAGGCCTACAGTTAAGGGGGAATTTAAATTAGCAACCAGCCGAAATGAAAATTCAATAAAACCATAACAAATTAGGAGGCACATAAATGCAATGTATTATTGAAATGTAAAAGCAGACACAATCCTAATTCTTAAACAGATTTTTCCTTTTGGAAAACAGCAATGAATGTGCAACTTAGATCATACGGCTCGAGCAATCTATCCCAATTTCATACAATGAACAAATAATAAACTCTTTGCAAGTCCATCATCCATGGGCCATCAAGATTCAAATATATTATACACCAACCAGGTAACTAAGATTCAAAAAAAATCACTTCCGTACAAAACAAAGTGTCAGAATGACTGAGTGCTGCTTGTTCAGCCGATCAGTTAACTACACATAAATTAAAACAGTGTATTCTGACATGTCATACTGAATATTTTCATACCAAATAGCAGTTCTGTTCAAAAAAATAAACCCTTTGCATTTCCATTCATTGGCCATCGACATTCGAATGTCCGGACCATGACAACCACAAATCTCAAATCAGTAAACCAAACACCTACATTGCAGCACACAAATAGGGTTCGTGAAAGATTAAACACAATCTTGTAATTTCAAAAAGGATGTAGCCCAAGAATTGCCCAGCACGAAAAAAAAAAGATCGTTCGGGAAAATTATCTGGGAATTAAAATTCCATCACTGTCGCAAACGAAGAAATTGCCTCAAAACATTCGTGCCAAACACAATTCTGGGACAGTGCGTTTGCTTTAAAAAAAGACGGGGATATTGCAGATCAAAAGGGTCTGAAAGATCACTAAGAAGTCAAGTCCAGACGAGTGAGACTGCAAAAACTGATATCGCAAGTTTTTTAATACAATTGACTGCACCGTGGATCCCTCAAGGTCCAATCAAAAAGCTGAACTTGAATTTTCACACTAGAATCCCAAAGTTTCAAAAAAGAGAAACATAATAGTCTCGTAAGCTTAACACGCAACCACCGCAGCACAGGAACTGAAACAATAATGTTAATTCAATTCCATATAGTCTGTACAACATTCAAGCTTTCAATGTAGCAGTGGTATTTCATTCACTATTTTTAAATGTCTTCCCTGAAAAGGAGAGATTACATTACTACAGAAGTTGAAAATAAAATGAACAGTAACCAAGAAAAAGGCACCAGAGCATTAAACAGGTCAGAGAGAAAAACACAGCAGTGATAACAGGGGGAAAAAAGATTAAACAAGAAAATCATTATATCAATCAAACACAGCATACATTACCTTCTTGGACTGCGACTCTTTGATCTCCGGGATACCTGTTAAAGTTATGAAAAGTCATTGACCAACCAAAAGTAAAGCTATCAAAATGAATAGAAAGACACAAACCTTGCGTGGACTTGGTGAATCAGAGTAGGATGATGACCTCCCACGTCTCACAGGTGGTCGACCTCTGTCAATAGGCAAATTTGATGTGGGGTGTTAGTATATTTAGTGTTATCATTCAAAATTCAATAAATCAAACATGACTACGACTAGGAATGCTGAAACAACAGTATGAAAACTTATCATGTATTTTCAGATGCATATGCATATAAATGTTAGATTGAGTACTTCCTATGCAATATGATTGTAATCCCATACTATTTAGCCATTATTTTGTCAGCTTAAAAATCATTTTCTAACACATACAATTCTAACTAAGCATCAAGTAAACCTTTATTAGAACTGCATATATGACCATTCAAACTAATGGGGCATTCTGGATAAATGTAAAACTCATTGATTCCTAGCATCACATGTTCACTGCCCGTTGACAACCCATGATTCATTCCATGCTTCTATAAAAATATTTTAATGTAAAATTAAATAGATCATTTTAGAGAACTAGCATGCAAAGAAATTACCTGCGAGGTGAGAATGACCTTGAACGCGAGCGTGCAGGCCTACGAATTGGAGAGCGACTGCGCCTACGATGGACAGGAGATCTTCTAGGAGGACTACGAGCTCGTCTAGGTGGTGAACTAGAATAAAATATTCATTTTTTCAATGGGCAAACAATGGTATGTATGATAAAATGCAAATTGGAAAGTGTTAGTCAACGAAAATAATCACTGAAAATATGGTTACCGGCGCCTTAGGGGTGGAGGAGGAGACCGTCTTCGACCTGGGCTTCCACGCATCCTTCTAGGTGAGACCCTACAAAGATGATAATTAAATGACTAGGCTTGATAAGAAAACAGTTAATCAAACATGTATGGAATCACAAGCCAACCTTGCGGGGGATCTAAGGCGCCTAGGCAGAGATGGGGAACGACCTCTTCCTGGAGACACGGGTCTCCTCCTAGGAGGTGTGTCTCCCCCTCCACGACGATAAGGACGGACAGGAGAATCTGCACGACGGCGAGGAGATTCCAGTCGTCTTGGAGATCCAGCTCTTCGAGGCACAGGAGATCTTCTCCGTGGTGAGGGAGGTTTTCTCCGAGGAGAAGCTGGTGTTGTTAATACGCAGTTCAGTACAAATTACAAAGCTAACAGTATGGTAACTACATACAAAAAATGTTGCACCAAATAAAGGCATTTACACTCTCTCTGACGTTTTGGCCCATCTTTTTCAACATCTGCATCAGCATCATCAGTCCTAGGGGCCTCCCTCTTTGGAGCAACCGCAGAAGCCTTTGGGGGTGGTGAAATTTTCTGTCTTGGAGGTAGAGTAAATCTTGCCTTAACGACATTGCCATCTATTTGGGCCTGCATAATAAACAATGAAGGTATCAATTTCCAAATGCAGCCGCCAGCAAGCTTGATTGCAGAAATTCATCCCGAAATAACCTACACCATCCATGTACAATAATGCTTTTTCAGCATCCCCTCTTGTCTTGAATTGCACATATCCGTATCCTTTTGGAAGATTAACCTGAAAATGATACAAAAGAAGTTGAAAACACAACATCACACTAATTCTCCAAAGCTATGGTGCCAAATTACATGCAAACTTACATTTCGATCCATCGCCAACTCTACACTTACAACCTCACCGAAGTTACCTGAAAATAGGTAATGGAAAGAGCATATAAGCTCCTAGAGATATAAAGATAAGGTCTCTTCCAATTGCTGATACAGACTCCTCAAGGTCACTAAAAAGTGTCTTTCAATTACTGATATATAAGTATGCATAAATTAAGAAGCAAATATGTATAGCAGTTAATGATACCAATGTTACTATTACTATGATTGAATTCTCGATAATTGAAATATTTTTAAGAGAAGGAACAAAAGAGAAGCTGCAATGGGCTTAATTTTGGAAGCTACCACCATGAGACAATGCCCATCAGATCAGTTCACCAGACCAGTTAAATTTGAATTCCAAAAATAAGATCTTCAAATTATAGGGTAGGAATGCAGGGATCAACATAGAACCTATATTCCCAGTGTAAGATGAAAGCAGAAGTTAAATTTTGACATACTGAAAATTTCCTTCAAATGGCCTTCATTGACATTCCTGCTGAGCTTTTCTACGTGCAGAACAAGTGATTCGCGTACAGGAGAAGTTCTCCTGAGATCGGGTATAAGAAACAAACACAAACAAACGTTAGAAGTCACAATATTGTCCAGAGAAACCTGAATTAAATTTTAATATATGATTGGATGATCAAAATAAAAATAAAACACATACTCCAACATGTTGAAGAATACAATAATATGGTAATACTAATTAGATGAAATTTCAAATCTAGCTTCTAAAAATCAGACAACCACTAAAAGTTAAAAAAACAAATTTGACCCAATGCATATTCAGTGGTGTCAAAATTGCGTTCAAATTCTACGAATTCATTCCGATGTTGTTCGCACTACAGAACCCTCCTTTTCATGTTCTGAACCTGAGGGCCACCTTGGTTGAGTTGCACAACCCAAGTCCGGAAAAAAAACTGAACCATCTTCTTCACTGAACTAACTCCATCACTTATGACCGAACATTTGACAGACCCATCAGCCCTCCTCCTTCCTCGCCCAACACTTCTGACTCGAGCTTTGTTGCTTTGCAGGTCCAGGCCTTTGGGCTGTCACCCATATGTTCACAACCTCTCTGCCTTGAATTTCAGGTTTAAGCCTCGCTTCCCTACCATATAACTGGGCTATTTTGGACTTCATTTGAACTGTACATGTACACTCTTTGTACTGGATCTTTGGCAATCTATCTGTTCTATTTTCTTCCTTTTTTATAATTACATTCAAATGTAAAATAAACATAGAGTCTATAACAATGCAATAACTACGAGAAAAAATATCTAAATTCTGGCTTGAAGTTTAGCGGTACCATCATACTTACTGATTAAATAATTTTATAATCATACTGATACTGATATGTTAGAAAATATATTTTTGGTAGGATCTTACATTCCTTGTCATGATCTCACATTTTAAGATCTTGCACATGTCTTCCAGTCCTATACGGAATCTTGACTTTGACAACCTTGTGCATATGGATATTCATAACAAGGACATTTGACAACTCTAACATCACTTTATCTAGTTATTAGTTATGAACTCAAGATCGAAATTTTTGGAAAAAAAATGGCAGACTCCCGACACTAAAAATATGCAAGACATACCATGTTAAACTTGAACAATATATGCATATAAAAAACATAAATTGAAACAATCCAAAGTCCCCATCAAGATATTGCATATAAAAATCATAATGTGATAGAATAAATCCAAGTCCCAGTGAAGACATATTAAAGAAATATTATAAAAAGAGTGAAACAAAACTAGCAAATTTGAAGCTCTCTTTACCTTGGGGGAGGAGAAGTTCTCTTAGATAGGGGAGGAGAAGTTCTCTTAGATGGGGGAGGAGAAGCTCTCTTAGATTGGGGAGGAGGGGATCGACCTCGCTTAGCTGGTTCAGCGGAACTACAGAACAAAAATGCAACAATACTAGCATATCAATGATTCTGGTCTACAAGTTAGCCAAACAAGCGAATACAAGATGAGGGAAAATAAACTGAATGAAATTACTTCCACATCTACCCCGTGTTCACAAACTATTTTACCAACAGAATTGTGATTTTTGTACTTTATACAGTTGAATCCAAAGCAATGATATGATGTACAGTGATCAACATTGCTTTTTCACTGATCCCGACAGAAACACCACATAACATAAGTGAGCTACTGACTGCATTAGGTGATCACATGTAATCAGGGCACGACTCATCAAGCACAAACAGCAAAGAGAAAAATGCAGGACTCCAGAAAGAACACAAACTAAACAGCCAATCTGGGAAATCAAAATCATTTCCGCGTTGAAATAAGAACTCCAGCTAATAAAAGATCGCATTTTCAAATCGTCAGCACCAAATCCCCAAAATAAGAAAATAGGTCTCAACTTCAACATTTCATGCATCTTTTACACTAATCAAATTAAAAAACAGACACAAAAAGTAAATCATGCATCTTTTTCACGCTTAAATTTATCCCTACGACTTGGAAATTCCAAAGATTTTGGCAAGATTTAAAGAAAAACGGCGGTAACCTTTTACGTCTCTGAGGAGGAGGGCTGCGGCTCCGGGAACTGCGAGAGGAGGAAGAGAAAGATCTGGAGCGAGAGGGAGAACGGGAGCGAGAGCGAGAGGAAGAGCGAGATGATGAGGAGCGAGAGGAGGAGCCGGAAATGGAACCCGACGGTGAGCGACGAGCTCGGCCAGGTTTCGCCATTGTCGGAAAGAGAGGGAGAAAAGGAAACCCTCGATAAACCCTAGCTTGTAGCGAAGTGTAGATAGTGTTAGATTTATGGAGTAAATCTGAGATATGAAGAAAGAAACGAAAGGAATTAGTCCTTTTACCCACTTTGTTATTCTTCGAATCTTCGGTGTTAGAACGGGTCGGTTCCGGCCTGTCCGAATTTTTCACTATAATTTAGAACGGGTCGGTTCATCTCACTATAAGTTGTATCGACAATTTTCAATAATTTAGTCACGCTGACTTCCGACTTCGAAAATGGATATGTTCATGTGATACTTTGTTACGTGTTTATTTATCATTTTTCTTTTTTGGTTTGAACTACTAACAGAGTGTTTCAACGCTTTTAATAAAATATTAATTTTCACTCGTGCTTAGAATCAAACTAGGGGACAGAAGCACCAAGTCGACTCTTGTGTTCCAAATAGATTATGTCACTAGACCAACTGTGTTGGTTAGTTATCATTTTCTTCTAAACTCGCAAAAAAATATGGAATGTTTTTCTTATGTTCTTATATTATAAGATATTACAAGTAAAATGGAACTTTTAAAAATAAGCCCTCAATTTAGAGATGTATCGTAAGTAACTTTTACAAATTGGCATGTTAAATTTCAATGTTTGCATAAGTTCTTTTTGTAAAAAAATATTTACTTAAGTTCGTTTAACAACACAAAGAAAAACTAAGGGTTCTAGTAGTTAACATTTTCTTTAACTTCCTTTAGATATTCCCAAGCAGTTTAGAGAACAATCTCTACAAACATTTCTCCAATTGAAGTATGACCCAAGTGTCCCAATAGTGGATGACTCAACAGATCTTAGATAGGCTTTGATACTGATGGGTATCTAGAAACAGAGGACAACAAATGAAACAATCCTCTTGTATTATTAACTCCAATTCTGGGGATCTCCCAGAATTGTGTGAAAGGAATTACAAGAGAGATTGCAATGCAATGAAATAGTGAAAATGGTTGAAGAGAATAACCAAGTCCCAGCCGAATTCCAAATCTCAATTCAAGCCTAAAGACTGCCAGCTACCAAATCTGCTATATGTATCTTCTCACTCCTCTAACCACCTGAACATTCCCTCCACTACAGCATGACTATTGCCACGTAGGCAATAGTTTGTTACATGATATCAATTCTGATTCTGTGGTCCCCATGTAAATGGTTTCCACTTTCCTTTCTCATAAACCTTAGTGAATTTTCCTTTCTGCCCTCTAGTAACTTGGTTCGCATCAACACCTTCCCCTTCAAAATTCACCTTGTATTCAAGGTGAAGCTTTGGAAAACTCTCCATCATCTTGGTCAAAGATTCCCAAGAATTTTCACACAGTGGCATATTTTTCCACTTAACAAGAACCTCCATTTTTTATGGCCAGAATTTCTTCAGGTTGACTCTGAAGTTCCAACTCTTCAGAGACATAGGCAGGCAGGGGTTGCACTACAGCATCTGGTGTAATAGTAGGTTTCAAGAGAGACACATGGAAGACTAGATGCACTATACTGTCCTCAGGCAATTTCAACTTGTAAGCTACTGCCCCTATCTTCTCTATTATCTCATAAGGTCCATACTACCTTTGACTCAGCTTTTGGTTCACTCTTTTAGCTAACTTCTTGAGCTTAAAAGGTTGGATTTTCAAATACACTGTATCCCCCACCTTATACTCCACTTCTCTTCTATGCAAATCAGCTTGTTGTTTCATTCTATTCTGGGCTTAAACCCAATGTTCCTTCAGAGATCTCAGTACCTCATTTCTACCTTGTGTCATTTGAGTCACTTCTTCCATAGGAGTCACACTAGCATCACCTCTAATGACTGGAGGTGGCTCTCTCCCATATAGAGCTTTGAAAGGAGTCATCTTGGTAGTAGAGTGATAGTTAGTGTTGTACCAATATTCTGCCCAACTAACCCATTTGTGTCACTGCTTGGGTTTAGTATCAGTCATGCATCTCAAGTAAGTCTCTAGGCAACCGATTTACTACCTCTGTCTGACCATCAGTTTGTGGATGGTAAGTTGAACTAAACTTCAGTTTTGTGCCTGCCAACTTGAACAATTCAGTCCTGAAAGAACTAATAAAAACCCCATCCCTGTCAGAGACAATGAACTCTAGAAATCCATGAAGTTTCACCACTTCTTTCAAGAAAAATTCAGCTACATATTTGGCACTATAAGGGTGAGCTAATGCCATAAAAGGAGCATATCTAGTCAATCTATCAACAACCACCAATATAGTATCCATATCCCCTGCCTTAGGTAATCCACCAATAAAATCCATAGTAATATCAGTCCATATGTGCTTGGGAATAGTTAAAGGCTGAAACATACCAACTGGACTTAGAGCTTGATACTTATTTCTTTGACAGACTTCACACTTCTTGACATAATCCTGGATGTTTTTCCTCATCCCTTCCCAAAAGAACAACCCTGCTATCCTTTTGTAAGTGCGAAAATAGCCTGAGTGACCACTCACAACACTATCATGGAACTCTTTCAAAATAAGAGCAATTTTTCAAGAGTTACTGGGAATGACCAGCCTGCTGTGATAATACAATTTTCCCTGTTGCATTCTGTACCCTGGATGAGCATTAGCATCCACCAATAAGTCCTGGATCTTCCCTTTTATCTTCACATCGTTTTCTACTTCAGTTTCCATATCCTCCCAGTCGAAAAACTACACTTTTGTCAAAGTAGAATACTGAAGTTTCCTTGAGAGAGCATCAGCAGCCTTATTCTTAATTCCTGGTTTGTATTTGATCTCAAAATCAAACCCTAACAACTTAGAGATCCATTTATGTTGTTCCGCTCCCATCAATCTTTGGTCAGCCAGAAACTTTAAGCTCTTTTGGTCAATATGAATAACAAAATGTCTCCCCAACAAATAATGCCACCACTTTTGCAGGGCTAATACCACAACCATTAGCTCTTTTTCATACACTGATTAGTTCAAAACCCTTTCAGATAATGTTTGACTCATGTAGGCAACTGGTTGGCCCTCTTGCATTAAGACAGTTCCTAATCCTTTCCCTGATGCATCAGTTTCAATCACAAAAATCTTCTCAAAATTAGGGATAGCAAGAACAGGTACTGTTGTCAAACCATTTTTCAACTTCTCAAATGCTTCTTGAGCTGATGAATCCCAGCTGAATTTATCTTTCTTTAATTGTTGAGTGAGAGGCCAAGCAATCCTACCAAGGAACCCTCTAAGTCCCTTTACATCTTTAGGAGTAGGCCAATTCACCACAGTCTGAACCTTAGCAAGGTCAGCAGCAACACCCTGTGCAGAAATTATGTGGCCTAAATACTCTAAACTCCCTTTGCCAAAAGAACACACATCTTCTTGTTGACAACTAATTCATGCTTCCTCAAAGCCATCAGAACAGTTTTCAAGTGCTCAAGATGAGCATCTAAGTCCTTGCTATAAACTAAGATGTCATCAAAGAAAACTAAAGCAAATTTCCTCAAGTATGGGTGGAGTACTCGATTCATAAGAGCTTGAAAGGTTGATGGAGCATTGGTGAGTCCAAAAGGCATCACCACAAATTCATAATGTCCTTCATGAGTTCTAAATGTTGTCTTAGGAATGTCTTCATCTCTCATTCTTATTTGACGATACCCTGACTTCAAGTCCAACTTAGAAAAAATCTGAGGTCCACCCAATTCATCCAATAATTCATCAATCACTGGAATTGGGAACTTGTCAGGTACTATGATTTTGTTTATGGCACGATAATTAACACATAACCTCCATCCACCATCTTTCTTATTCACCAAGATAACAGGGCTGTTATACGGACTGTTGCTAGTTCTTATGATCCCAACAGAGAGCATCTCTTGCACAAACCTCTCTATTTCATTCTTTTGGTAATAAGGGTATCTATAGGGTCGAACGTTAGGTACATTGCCCCCTTCTTTCAATGTTATGGCATGATCACACTCTCTTCTTGGTGGTAAATTAGTAGGTTCACGAAATAAATCATCAAACTCCAGCAACAAAACTTCCAGAGTAGGCTCAATCAACTCACTGTTCTTCTTTGGTTGCCTACTTTCTGTTTGATAGGACAATACATACCCCTCACCTTCATTTTGGAGAGCTTTCAACCTAGCTTTCCATGAGACTTGAGTATTGCATAGGGAAGGTTCTCCTCTCAGCATCTTCATGTCCCCTCCCTTTCCCCAACTCAGAACTAGGTTTATGAAGTTAGCTTGAACATCTCCAAGACTAGCTAACCAATCCATACCAAGTACCAAATCAGTACCTCCCAATTCCATGAGAAAAAAATGTTGCACAATAGGAATGCCTTGTACCTCAACTTCCAGCTTCTGGCACATGCCTGTGTTCCTCACCTTCTCACCATTCCCTACTTACACTACAAATGCACGAGTTTCAGTGATGCTCAGGTTCAAATTCCCCACCAGCTTTTTGGAAATGAAGTTGGTGAGCAGGAAAGTGGAAAAGCCTCATTGAGATATAGAGTTCATAGGAAAGGGTGGATGGAATGAGAATCTGCAGAATTGAGAGGGAGTGGGTGAATTGAAGAGAGGAATGGAGTTCAATTGAATCCCATGAATGAATGAATGAACGGCAAAAGTTGCATAGAAATGGGGTAAAGTAGGCTCAGTGTCTCTTTCTACTGTGTCTTTCGGGTCTTACACAAGTTGCCTCTACTTATTTAATTATCTATTATTTAGGCAAAATTACACCAAAGGATCTTTAAGTTATTTATTTGTAACAAGTTGGCCCTTTAAGTTTTTTTTGTAACAAATAGATCTTTTAAGTTACCTAACGCGTACACCGTTAACCTTTTAGTAAACTTCCGTTCCAAAAACGTTGAGGTAGCGTTAACGTTGCTTAGGTGTCAATTACGTTGCTTACTTGGATAATAATTTTATTTAACATTTAAATAAGTACCCAAAAATGTCTTCTTCTCCATTTAAACCCCCAATTCCTAATCTGAAACCCTAAAACGAACCAGATTCACAATTCTTCCATCAATGGCTTCATACTGTACAAATGGATCGAATTCAGGAAGCCAAAACTCTCAATCCTTCAATTCAAGTGCAACACGTCGTCATATTGCACCAAATTGTCGTTGCGGAGTGAAAACTGTGATTAGAACGGTCAAGAAAAGAACACTAAACTTTGGGAAGCACTTTTGGGGTTGCAGATACTTTGTGGTACATATATTCTTCTTTATTTTTTCTGCTTTTACCTCATTTGCTGATAGGACTTTTGAAAACAGTGTGAAGGTGTTGATGAAGGATGTGGATTTCTTAAAATGATATGAAGACGAACCCAATGATGAAGTGCAACCAGAATTTGAAGAAGAAACACAAATTTCTGCATGTGTAGAATGTGGGGAAAAAGATATGGAAATAAACACACTTAGAAGGGCCATAAAAAAGATTTAGGGGATGACAACTACATTAGGGAGATGATGAAGAACATGATGAAGATGTTGGTCTTTGTTGTAATGTTTTTGGTTCTGATTTGTGTAATTTTGATGTGTATTTTGGTGAACAAATGGTGATTATGGTAAATGTTTGGACTCTTAGTATGTGTTTTGCTGTAAGAATCAATGGTCAACATGTTTGATCAAGACTTTTGTCATATTGTAATCCTTAACTTCTATTATGTTAATGTTAACTCATCCTTTTAATGATTTGAGATTTCTGTTGAATTTCCTTTTACACAGCAGTAATGTGGTATTATGCAGTAAGAATTTAATTATTACACTGAAATAAACTTAAAAGACCTGTTTGTTACACATTAAAACTTGTCAATTAACAACAGAATACCAGAAAATGGCACAAAATACAATAACTTTTAGAAAGGCCACAAATTATCATTTCCAAAGGCCATCAAAATAGAGAGTAATTCTAGAAAATGTCATATTGTTGATTACATCAAAATACAACAAAATATGTTTGATTGTACCAAAATACATAAGCTAGAATAATCACAATATATAAAGTAGCATTACATCAAAATAGATAAGGGCAGCTTTGGTCTGATGGTTGTTGGTGCAGATCGGTTTTGGGTTGCTTATCTAGCCCTTCTATTAGCAAGTAACTGGGCTACTCTGATCACAGGTGCAGATTGGTTTTGGGTTCCTTGTGATTGTCTGGTTTGGACTCTTGTTGTTGTTGGGATTGGACTGTTTGGACTTGTGATTGTCTTGTTTGGACTCTTGTTGGTTTTCGGGATTGGACTGTTTGGGTTTGAGGTGTGTTTTCGGCTTGTGTAGTTTGTGATTGAGTTTGGTTTTGGGGTTGTTCAGGTTGTGTTTGAGTTTGGTTTTGGGGTTGTTCGAACTGTGTTTGAGGTTGTCTTGGTTTAGTTGGGCATATTGATTTGTTGTGGCCAGATTTACCATACACTGAGCATATATTTGGTAGCCCTTTCCTGCTAACAACAATTGAATCCTTTGTCTTTTCGTCAACATCTTTGTTTCTACTTCTTTTTGGCCTCCCTGGAGCTCTTCTTGTTGGTGGTAGCAGTATGTCCGGGTATGGAGTCTGTTGCCATAAGTTTTGACCATTGGTTGGATAAATGAGTGGACTATAAGCCCAGTAATCCTCCTTTCTGTAAATAGGAGGAATGTAATTTGCTGGGTCTTCATATCTTTTTTGGATGCATGGAGGCATGGAATGCCTGTGAGCATTCAACTGCTACAAGAGTACTCCACCGTATCTACTGTAAATTTATCACCACATTGACTTATGTGTCTTACTTCATAAATCTTCTCACCAGATAACCTTTAAAAAACAGAATAACAAGAATAAAATCAGTAACAATGAATACTGCAGTAACAATGAATTACCTGGCCATAAAGAACCTTGAAATTTCAATCTGTTTTTCAAGCCTTTTTTTAATTCTTGGTAGTACATCACCATTATAGGCTTCAATCTTGGTTCTATTAGTTGCCCATCTATCCATGAGGTAGCCTCTTATCTCCTCTAGCATTGTTACAATTGACTTTTGTCTTTGTCCAATTATAACACTATTGAAACATTCTGACATATTGTTGACCAACACATCACATTTTGTATTATACTTGAACCTAGACTTACTCCAAATTCTAGGGGGATTTTCAACAGGTTTTTGAACGCCTCCTTGTTAAACTTCCTCGTTTCCTTCATTTCCCTTTTCCATGCTTGGTGTTATGTTGCCTTGGCTGCCCTCCACATCATTTCCTTCAATTTCTTGCCCGAAAATCTCTTTCTGAAGTTGTTGTACAAGTGTCTAACACAAAATCTTTGGTCAACTCTAGGCAACAACTCTTCCATTGCAGGTAACAGGCCCTATGCACAAAATTAGGATAATTTTTAAAGCATAAGGAACTAAAAAAACCAAAAACAGAAACTAAAAGCCTCACAAATAAAATCAGAAACTGAAATTAACACAAAATGAAATACCTTTTGTTGATCTGACATGAAAGTGAATTTTTGGCAAACTTATGTCCCTCCTAAGTCTTGAACTAGAAGATCAAGAAACCAAGCCCACGAGTCTTTGGTCTCTGCTTCAACTATAGCTAATGCAATAGGCATCATTTGATCATTTGGGTCTCTTCCTATTGCTGCAAGGATTTGCCCTCCATAATTACCTTTGAGGAAACATCCATCAAGTCCTATTATAGGTCTGCAAACGAGAAAACTTCTCTTGCAAACATCAAGGCACAAATAAAGTCTCTGAAAACTTGGTAATAATGGTCTACTGACATACTCTTCAGGTTGTTGTTCAGTTGGTTGGACAGTCAACTTAATTGTGCTGTTTGGGTTAGATCTCAACAACTCATGTGTGTATTCATACAATCTAAGAAATTGTTCCTTGAATGTCCCTTTTACTAACTTAAAGGCTGCCTTTCTAGCCCTATAAACTTATATCCTACTCATACCGAAAGTCCATTTCTCAAGGATTTTCTCTTGAATTACAGTTATTTTCACAGTTGAATTTATTCTAACTGTTGAGTGCAACTTCTTCCCGAGCCAAGTAGAGTTAAACATCTCAATATTATACTCTCTACTGCATGAGTGCTTGTCAATCATTTTTCTCAGTTGCCATGTGTCCTCATCTTTGAGTTTGGTACATAATGCAAGCAATTCACACCCTTCTTTACATCCCACTCTAACCCCATCTCCTTCATTCTTTATGTACATTAGATCTCTTCCATTATGTACAACATAATTTGGAATTGCTTCTTTAAACTCTTCATTTGTTGAGAACAAGCATCCTAATTACCATTTATAATCATTATACTTTTTTAGAGGAACAAATGATAGATATTTAACCTTTCTAACTCTATCCTCATTAGAGTTATCACTACTCAAATCCTCATAAGTTCCTAGCTCTTCAGATTTATAATCAAAATCTGATAAACCCCTATCAACCACATTTCCGTTGTTTGAATCCGTAACCCCCAAATCAAGTGAGTCATCCTCACTTAAAGGTCCTTATCTACAACAGCTGAGGTTCCTTCATCAACTCTTGTTCTTTTGGGTCTTCCTTTACTCTTCTTTTTCTTTGGTCTCCCACCCTTGTTCCTCCTTTTATCTTGTGGGGTTTCATCAAAATTTAGTTCATCCACTGCTTGCTCATTTTGGCCAGCCACAAAACCTCCAACTCCAATTGGCACCTCATCTAATCCATCCTTTAATACCTCATCATCATCTGAGTCATCAAACCTTTCCTTTAATACAACATCATCACTATCATCACCATCTTGGTCAATGGGGGCATTTTGGTCAATGGGGGCAGTTTGTACATTTTGGTCAGTGTGGGTTGTTTGGTCAGGTTGGGTAGTGTGGGCTGTTTGGTCAGTTTCAGATAGGGACCCAGGTAATAGAGGTACTTCAATAGGTTTATACTTCGCACAACCCCAAGCTACTCACTGAACACCCCTAACCCTTAAATATTCCCAAAATACCCTCACGCGAAAACCCCCCCCACGCTGCATTTTAATTGGTTCGGGGAACGGTCGTCCGAACCAGTTCGGAGGAGGTGCCACCGAACCAGTTCGATGGCTTAGCATCCGCACCTGCATGAATCTATAAAATTAACGCAAACAGACAATCTCAATAATTCTATTCTTTTCCCTTTCAATCAGGTCAAGTTTTTTTCGTTGATTGAGATGGAGATCTAGGTTCACTCTACAAACAAACAATCTCAATAATTCTATTCTTTTCCCTTTCAATCTCTCTGCAAGTTTCTTCTTTTTCTTTTGTTTTCAACAGTATTATTTTGGATCTGCCAAATAATGTCTCACAAAAATGATACCAATTATATTTCAATATCTGTTTGCTCATATTTAGAATTACAACCTCAAAATTATTATTCCCCAAACTCTTTATAAAGGTTGTCTTCAGATGGAGAGAGGAGATATCACACTCCAAACATTTCTCTTTTTCGTTTTTATTCTGTTGGGGGAATTGTTTGAGGGAGGAAGACGTTGGAGTTGGGGTAAGAAGAGTGGGGGAATTGTTTGAGGGAAAGGATAAGGAATTGCTTCTCTTTAGAGAAGAAAAAGGATAAGGAGTTCTTCAAAATGAGTTATGAAAAACATCAGATCGTAATCAATAAGACAAAGAAAGGCACTTGGTACAAAACACAGGTTTGGTGGCACCACCTCTGAACCGGTTCGGACGACTGTGCTCCGAACCATCGTAGGCTCACAAGATTCATTAATGACATTTTGGTCTTTTCACGCGTGTTGGGGGTTGGACGAAATATGGGGCCTTCAATAACCTCTGTAACACCCCAATTTTCGTGGGTTGTGGTTCTTTTAGTATGATATTGTTTTATGAATTATTTTGTGTTGATATGATTAAGTTATTTTAATATATAGTGTCTTCGAGTTATTTAG
Organism: Astragalus glycyphyllos; assembly: GCA_963573325.1. Taxonomy (NCBI): domain Eukaryota; kingdom Viridiplantae; phylum Streptophyta; class Magnoliopsida; order Fabales; family Fabaceae; genus Astragalus; species Astragalus glycyphyllos. Next base: position 39,040,808 of record OY754311.1, on the reverse strand, counting down.
ATTAGTTGAAATCACATTTAAAAGTATTTTTATATGTTGTTGGTAATATATAATTTTTATTATATATTTTTTTTGAAAATATAGGTATTTAAAGTGGAATTTATTTTAAAAGTTATTTTGGGCTAATAAGTCTTTAGATTGGTAGTTGTAATGAAAATTGGCTTTTAAAATGGTTTAAAATGAATTTTTGAAGTTCTTTTAATGATACACCCCCTCCTGCCTTCATTCGCACACCCCTTCCTACCAGCCCAATCCGCCCCAAACCCCCTGAAGCCCAGTTCGTGTGCGCCCCATTGGACCTGACCCGACCCACTCCCTATTCTCCTTCCTCACGATTCTGCAACAGCAGCAGCCAAAAACCCTACCAGCAGCTTCCCTCCCCCTCGCGTTTCGTCCTCCCTCCACGGCCACGCCTGAGATTTCAGCCACCCACTCGGAATCATGCGCTGAACCCATTTCCACTGTTGATTTTTTCGTTTAACGCCTCTACAACGCGCTCCTGTCACAACTCCTCCGCGTGAAGACACCATGGTTGTCGCGAGCAGCCATCCGTCAACGACATGATTCTGCGAGCCCCTCCCTTTGTTCACTATCCTTCGTGCTAAATGAAACAAAACGGTACCCAAACTACAACCGTACACGAACCAGAACCGCACCACGTAACCACCGTGACCATCCCTGCCCATCTCCTCCGTTAAGTGCTTATATCCGTGTGTTCAATTCCCTATGACATGTTCGTTCTCAAAGAAGAAAAAGGGACCATGGCTACATTCAATTTCTCTAATGATCTCAAAGGCTGCCTTCACCTAATGGTCCCACTAGAAGATTGCTTTCGTTTCACTTGCTAAGCCTTGCATAATTAGCGCATTGAGTTCGATTATGGACGTATTTCGTTCTTCGGGTGGCGATTTCGAAACACTACAATTGATAGAGAGTCAAGCATTGCTGTCCCGCTGGGATTAAATCATGCTCGAGAGTTCGTAATTTCTGCGTGCCAATTCGCTATTGGAATGCACTTCGATATCAGGTACGGGGGAAAGGGTTTATTTTCTATATGGGGAATAGGGGATAGGACTAGAATAGTATTGATTGTCACTGTTCATATTTGTTTGTGTTTACTCGTTTAATTCATTTTGGATTACTGTAAATAATTCAGGTGACTGTAACTATTATGGATGACTGTAAATTAATCAATTTAGATGACTGTAAAGGACCTGGATAACTGTAAATGGCCTGGATGGCTGTAATGTAATTGATTTGAATGTCTGTAAATAAAGTGCTCATGGATTAGAATGATAGGTAAGACTAAATAAGACAAAGTGAATATTGTTTAAATTTCCGATAGATACCTTAATCGGTTAATGTAGCCAAGTTTGACTTGGAGTTGGCAAAGTCATTGAACGACTTTATGTTCTTGCTTGTGGTGATTACTGGATGACTCGTGTATTGTTATGGGAGACTTGTCACAAATGGACAAGTTATCCTTCGTCGATGATTAGCAAGCTGGTTCGTGTTGAAGAATCTTGTCGCAGCATGGGCAAGAACTCGTTGCAGTATGGACAAGCGGTATCTTCGTGATCGAGATTTGTTGAAGGAACCTTGTCGCAGCATGGGCGAGCGGTACCTTAAAAGTTGATGATTGTAAGAGGAACCTTCTCGCAGTATGGGCAAGGACTCGTCGCAGCATGAGCGAGTCGTACCTTAAAAGTTGATGATTGTAAAAGGAACCTTGTCGCAGTATGGGCAAGGACTCGTCGCAGTATGGGTGAGTCGTACCTCAATAGTTGAAATTGTATAGGAGGAACCTTGTCGCAGTATGGGCAAGGACTCGTCGCAGTATGGGCAAACTGTACCTCAAGGATGGTAGGGATGATGATAGGTGGGGTGGTAAGCAAACGATTATGGGAGTAGTAATAGAGACGGCCGCGACCGGCCTTGCGGGTAGGCCCAGGGGGGAGGTTCTAAGCGGGACTCTATCTATTTCCCGGGATGTGAGGGCACTTGCATCCACTTACCCAGAGTTAGATGGATCCAGATTTATCGCGGAGTAGTGGGTAAGATCTTCTCGACGTTGCACCAAATTGAAGATGATGACAATAGTTGATGATCGACCGAGCACGCGTGGCATGTTCGTCGGATTCTTTGGTGGGGTATTCTCTGTTCCTTGAAGATGATGATCTCAGTTGATGATTGACTGAGTATGCAGGTTATGTTCTTCGCATATGTTGTTGTGATTTTTCATCGTGTGATGTGACCTCATCACTTTTTATATACGAGCCTCTGTGGCTTCACTTTGTGACATGTTGCTGTATCGACATGTTGTGTCGTTCACTCTTTTGAGAGTGACTGTTTGATATTGATTTGATGGATTGTGGTTGTCTTTGCTATGTTAGTCTCGGTCTTATGTTACTTATATGGTTTGGACGCTCTTTCTCACCCGTGCACCATTTTTTTAGATTGACTTCCAGGTGTCGTGGGAGCAGCTTTCTATGGTCGTGGATCGGTGGAGATGTGATCATTACGGATCACGTAGTAGCTTGTAGTATGATACTATGCATTGATTTTACCCCCTTTTACTTTAATTGTATTAAAGGTTAAATTGCTCTGATTATGTGACATCGGGATTTGAGTTGTACTCTTATGTCATAATGAAGATGATTATTGTTATTATATATTGAAAGAAATGTTTCATCGATTTAGTAGTGATAATTTTATAAATCTTATTCATATGATTTTATTGAAGAAAAAATTTGCCACATAGTCTTTATTATTAGTATAAATTGTTATATATGATTTTAGGAAATAGACGACGTCTTTTACTTGCGAAAGGATTTCGAAAATAAAGTGGAAATCTTATTTGAAAAACAAATTCACTCATTTTCGTACTCTTTCAATTACGTTTACTTTCAGGGTAAAGGGTGTCACATTTAGTGGTATCAGAGCAGTTTGGTCCTAACCGGACTGTTTGTGTTGTTTATTGTGTTTTCTGATGTGTGAACTCTGAGTAGAGTTGCATGCATTGCTTGTTTGATTTTTGATAGTCGTGAGCCTGACCAAATTAGTTGATTAAGTTCTCAAGATAATAAGATGATTGATAGTTATTCTTAGGGAAGATCATCAAAGTTATAACAGATAGAAAGAAGTTAGAATCCAATAAGAACCCCAAACAACTCTTTTCCTTTGGAGAGAGTTTTTCATAGAACCTGGTCTATTATTAGGCCATGCGTTGTGTTTATTATGTCTTCTTTGTGTGAACTTTGTATGGTTGCCATTTGCTTGTTGCTTGCATGTTTTTGAAACTCTCAATTTATATAAGCTGGACTTCTATGATTTGAATTTTAGTTGTTACCTATACGTTATTTGTGATATATGGTTTTATGACTTAAGAATAAATTTTGTATTGTGATTGCTTTTGAGATTCTATTAAACTAATTTTAATTTGTTTATGCTCAAAAATATATTTAATTTATTTTAATTAAGTATAAAGTGTTTTGTGTTAATTAGCGTATTTCGCTTGTGAATTAATGCTTTAGATTAGATGTTCTGTTGATTATTTTTAGTTGTCTTATCACTACAACTTGCTGCAATGATCGGATTATTCTCATTTTTAAAAGGCTACGAGAACTATGGTTTTACTACTTTTATAATCGCCATTGGGTATAATGATTTTAGTTGTTCACTACATTCATTTGTTTTATTTTGTTTTATTCTATTTATCTAATTGTTCTCAATATGTAATGTTGCGAACTCTGAATCCTTGAGAACTGTTTCATGACTTTCAGGTTATATAGTTGCTGACCGTGAATTTTTAATGTGTAGAATCTCCAAGTTTTTATGATTTAAGTATGATACTAATATTTTCTAAAGAATGATGTTACGTGGTTCTGTGGTTTAAAAAAAAGTACTCAAACTACTTATAAACTTCTATTTAACTAGTCTTAATGTTGGATGCTTAAATATGTATTAAGTTTTCTAGTATGTATCACCCGTGCCAGCACGGGTATACATTTCCTTTTAACTTAAATTTTCAAATTGTTGTTTGAGGATTAAAAAAGAGTCAGTTGAATGTTTACGTATATTATGTCAAAAAAATTGACTACTTTGGACACCTTAAAAAATAAACTCACTATGACAAATTTTTGTAGGACACGTTTATTAGATTAGATTGTATACTAAAAAATATTATAGTTAAACTAAAAAATCATAGTTTAATATTTTAATATAAAATTTAGTCCTCCTTTTATTTAATGATATTCAAAAAATAAAACTAAGAATAAAAGATAACAGTTAGCACATTTTTATTTTTTATTAATATTTTTAATTAAAAAACACATATAATGTACTCGGACAGCGGAATGGTCCTCGTCCCCATCCTCATCCCAGAGTTGACAGTGGGGGAATTACCTCTCTCGTCCCCGTCTTCACATGGAAAAATTTCTCATTCACGCTCCACTGTGGGTAGTCCCCGTCGAGATTCCCACGTACAGGTAGAAAGCACTCGTTTAGTCGAGTGTGAGACTGTGAGGGAAGGATGAAACAATACATCCATCCATAAGTATACATAACAAAGATCCTTTGGTCACTCTAAGATCTTCCTCATGATCTTCATCAAACTTCCACATTGAGTAACACCAAGCTTTGCTATCTCCGAACCTTCATCGCAAAAAAAGAGACTCAGTAAGTTGGAAAAAAGTAGATTAAAAAATACTTTATTACCAGATATTGGGATGTTTATTATTACTTATTTAAAAAACAAATTGTTATATTAAAATATTATGTTTTAATTAAAAACAGCTTCCAACACTCAAACATGGGATGCCACGTCATTTAACTTAGTACCACTTCAACCATTAGTTTGACCAAGTTCGGCTGGGGGACCAAAATCGTGAATGAACTATTATAAGGGGACCAAAAATGTAATTAAACCTAAAATATTTGATGTTATAAGTTTGAAAGCAAGATACAAAACGAAATTAGAATATCAATATTAGTATTGCTTATTCCCCATATCTTCTTTTTTAAAAGGGACTTATTCCCCATATCTTATTTGCCTATAAAGCTCCATAATTAATGAGGTATAACAATTTTTTAGAATTGACAATAATTTATGATATTGTATTTTAATATGAACATTATATATTTTTTTATTAAACCTTATATATTCATTCTATTGTAACATCTATGACTGAATAATTAATAGTTTTTTTTTGACAAAAATAATTAATAGTTAGAGAATGGTAAATATTTTACTTAATAATCAATAAAAGCATAATGATGCATTAGATTAGGTATTTTTATCATATTGTTAGTATCCAACGACTTTGGCAGCGACTAATCCAATTTTGTAAAAAAAACTAAATATGGAACAATCTATTGCAATCTAATTAGTATTACTCACTCTTAGGAATAACATTGAGAGTGATGATAAAAAAAAAAGATTGAGAGCAAACAAAAGGAATACAGAGCAGCACCGCTTTTCACATCGCGCGATAGGGTTTGAGAGAAGTCCCAAATTTAGTGGGATATAGTGACTGTGCGAACAAAGAACCGTTAGTTTAAATTTTATTTTATCTTAAGGTTTCTCTCTTGGTGAAAGCTGTGAAATTGTATCCACGAAACCCTCTTGCATTGCCGATCGAGACATTGTCTCTAATAGTGTAAGTAATGTTATGGATTACGGTTTGTTGGAAAGTCTTAGCTTAAAACTATGAACGCTATTAAAAATTAAGATTTACGCTTCACCTTAACAACATTTGATTTATCTTTGAACTTTTTAAGCAAGTCCTAATCAATCATAATCCCTCAAACATGAAATATTTTCTCAAATATATTCTCGATGAGTCCCTCACATGAACTTTGAAGAGAACCTACCAATGAGGTCAGATATGTTCCTAGGAAACCCCATAGGATTTATATTCAACATTATTCAATAAAAAAATATTAGATATTGTTGGATATTCAGTAGTATCCCTATTTAAAACACTAAAAGCTCCTCCGAGAATTCAAGAAGCTCTGAGCAAGACTTTTCAATCAGGCTCACTGCATCGTGATTAAACAGAACAAAAGTTGCAAATTCAATATCATATATATGACACACAGCTTCACAATAACCTGAGATAAATTTATATATGACACACAACTTCGCAATATCCTAATTGCACTACTATTTATGATAATTTTAATATTTGGATTTGAATAATTGTATTCACTCTATCCATGTCATCATATCCATCATTGCTTAGTAGGTACTTACACGAACCCAAAATTACTACTTAAAGTAAGTTGAATGCCATGTGAGCACAAATGAAACATAAAATTGAATTCTAGTTTGGGTTAAATATGTTTTTGGTCCCTATAAATATAGCAAATTTTGTTTTTAGTCCCTCTAAAATTTTTTAAGCACTTTTGGTCCCTACATTTTTTTCCGTTAGCATTTTTAGTCCCTGCCGTTAAAATCCACTAACGGTGCTGACGTGGCACCACTTATGTGGCAGTTTTTATGTGCTGGCAGCACATGTTATTTCCACCTCATTTTTCTAATTCCACTTAATATGTAAATGATGAAAATACAATCATCCATCTCTCAAAAAAATCATTTTCATTTATTTTTTATTTTCTTCAATCCAGCCTTCTTCCTCTTCGTTAATCTTCTCCCTCTTCCTCTTCCATCTTCAGATCCTCTTCTTCCTCTTCGCTGGTCTTCAATTGCAAAGTAACAGATCTGCATCTTCAAATTTAGCAAAAAAAAAAATCTGCATCTTCAATTGCAGGAACATATTTATTAAACATTGCTTGAGAGAAGGAACAAAGATCTTCATCATCAATCTTCAATTGTAAAACGGAATTAAAAAACTGCCATCAATCTTCACCATCAAAAAACCCAGATCTGAATCTTCAAAAACGATAGAAGAAGATCTTCAAAATCTTCTTCAAAATCGAATTGAAATTAAAGCTTAGAAACGAAATTGCTGCTATTGGTAACGAAATCGAAAAGTAACGAAACTGAAATCGAAATATTCTCCCTTTTAAACCCATTTTTGTAAAAATCAAAACCCATTTTCGATTTGTTCTTATTTTTCAGATTTCCAATACCGTTTTCAGTTGTTTTTTAAATCTTCATCTTCATGCTTTTCTCAGTTTCATTTCAGTTCTTAGATCTATTTTTTTTCCAAATTTAAAGTTCTGTTTTTCAGATCTATTTTTCCATCTTCATGCTGAATGTGTCTCCTTCATGTTGATTGTTTTTCCATCTTCATGTTGTATTATGGAGGAGGAATAACAAGTCCTGTATATGTGCTCATGTATTTGTGCAGAATCTACTCTTTGACCGTTGATGCTTTCTCATCTCATGCTTCAGAAGCTTTTAATCGTTATCCAACTCCATGACATGAATAATGTGCAGAATCTACTCTTTGACTGTTGATATGTTTCAAGCTAATCATAATAATCACGATTGAATTTTTATGCTAGAGTGCATCGTTGATGATTGAATGCTGGGAATTAAGAGTGAGAATGAGAAAGAGGAATTAGGGATTAGGAGTAATGATGTTGTGTTGAAGAAGAGGAAGGTTACTGGGAAGTGTTTTTGTTTTGTTTTTTTTTTTAATTTTTGTTTTTAAGTTTGTTTATTATTTTTAGTAGCTTATGTGGCATTAAAATAATGACATGGAAATAAAACTTAGTTGCCAACTCATTAAAACATGACACTTAAGCATTGCCACGTCAGCGCCGTTAGTGGAACTTAACAGCAGGGACCAAAAGTGCAAATGGTAAATAATGTAGGGACTAAAAATGCCCAAAAAATTTTACAGGGACTAAAAACAAAATTCGCTATATTTATAGGGACTAAAAACATATTTAACCCTTCTAGTTTTATATTCTGCAACCCCAACACGTACTAAAATGAAAGTGCAATGCAAAAGACAGAATATTGGTAAATGGAATACAAAATTTAAAGTTGAAAAGAATGGGGAAAACCAATATGCAGTTATAAGAATGCTTACGGAATGAACCAAAAACAGGTTCAGCACCTATGTTGTAACAACCCGGCTACCTTGTTGCTCTTGTGCTTCTGATAGTCTCCATCTTCTCTCGATAGTGGTTCCGGCCGAAAGGATTTTCAAAGCTACAACAGTGATCAAAATAGGAAAAAAAAAACCACATTGTTATAAGGGTGACAATAACACTTCCATAACCGGACAACCATAGGTGCACCTTCATCGCTGCATCAACACATTTTTGTTACTGTTATAGCAATATCTCACTATTTTCTACATCTGCTATTCTGGGTCTGATTATATATATTGGGGAGTATACCTGTATACAATACAAACGTAAGAACAACTATATCCTTAATTTCTCGCTATGGAGGTTGACTATATTGTAGGCACAGTCTTCAATCTATTTATTGAAATGAGATGATTGCAAAATTGATAAACTTAGGACGTACTCCAAAACAATGTTATGATTTCAAAAGCTGAATCTTTTTAGCCATAAAGATACTGCACTGCCAAAATTCCTCTAAAGCTTTATGATCACAAAAGCCGAAGGGGAAAAAAACCATTTGAACATGATTGAAGAAAATTTCAAAAACTTCAAAGAATAAAAATATTACCAAGCAAAAGCAAAGAAAACTCATTTAGTTTGACATGATAAAAAGACAAACTTTACAACAGAATAAATAGAATAAAAAACAAATCACGGTAAGGTGCTGAAGAAGTTGTGGTGGTTTAGAACGTCGGCGTCTCTTGCCGGTGGAAGTGGCGAATATCGTTCTTCATCCTTCACACAGTATCGTGGCCAACTTTGTTATGATGCTAACAAAGGAAATTCTTCAGAAATTTAGGGAAAAACGAAACCCTAACGAAGGAAGATAGAAGAAGTGATGGTCCATGGAGAGAGAGAAATGCAGTGCTCTGTTTCTTCTGATTTTCTTATTTCGTTGCTTTGCATTTTGAGTTGATCAAGATGAAAGAAGAGATGAAGGACAAACTTTTGTAGTTCATCAAAAAAAGATTGAAATTTTGTGATAGAAAATGAGAGAAGAAGGAAGAGGAATGTGCGAATAAGAGATGAAGAGAGATTGTTGAAAGAGAGATTGGATCCACAAAATTAGCATTGTATTCATTACTGGATCCACAAAATTAGCATTGTATTCATGACTTGTTTTTGTTTTTTTGAAACAGTCAGCTGCAATCAATGTTATTAAAACCGACCCGGTGATCGACCCGAGCAGGTCACTGGGTCATTGGGTCATTGGTCGAACTGAGGGGTCACTAATTGACCCGCATGACCCGATATCAATAAATTTGGTATTAAATTAATATGAGAATTAGAAAATGTAAGATATTATAAGTTAATATTTTTAAATTTAATATAATTTTGAATTAAAAACAAATTTGAAAATCAATAAAATTACTCATATTTAATAACATTCTAGTTAATAAATATATAGAATCTAAAATCTATGGAAAGTGATACAAAATATTAGATGTCAAATAAATATGATATATAAATGTAATATATAAGTATTAAAATACATATAAATAAATATAATTAGTAGGTAATAGGTTTTGCTAGAAATAAAAGAAAAAAAGTATATATATTCTATAATACGCTTCAATTACAACAAAACGTGGTTGCTCAAATGGTTAGTGTTGGAAGGTGTGGGTGTGAGAAAGGGGGTTTGATATCCTGATTCTTCATTTTTGAGATATATTTTGAAATTAATTTTCAATAAAAGCTGATGTGGATGCCACGTATTTATTTGGAGATGTGTGTGGCTTTTTCTGATTGGTCCTAGTTGTAAGCATATGTGGACAAAGCCATGATTTATATTACTTATGATTATGATTATGATTATGATTTGTTGTATTTAATAATTTATTTTCTATATAATATTTTTTGAATATAATAATTATATAACTATATATTGATTAGAATAACTTTTTTTTGTTGAAATATTTTTTTTGACTAATTGGTTGAAATATATTGATTGATAGAATATGATTCTACCTTTTTAAGATATCTAAAAAAAATATTTTTCCATGCTAAAATGTGTAATTTTGTTTTTACATTATTTGTTTTTATTTTTTTGACAAAACATTATTTTCTTTATATAAAAAAAATACATAGAACAAATTCTGTAATAAATTTCGATCAATATCAACTTTCTAGGGTTCTTCTCTCCCTCCTCCCTGTCTTTCTTCGATCCAAATCGAACCCATTTTTTTTACGTGCTCAATTCTGAGCAGCAGCACAGATCTCTCTCCTTCCCTCTTTTCCTTCGTTTTATCATTTTAGCTGAAACACTCTGAGGAAAAATACAAGTGTTCAAGCTCCAATCTTTCTCACATTGGTTATCTTTCTTTTTAAATCTCTGATCTTTTTGCGGTTTTCTGTTTCTCGGGTTTCTTCTACCGTCGTTTTTATGGTGGATATGGATGGGTTTGGAGGTGGGGGTGATATTGGGGGAGGTATCAACACAGGAGATCTTAGACAATTGGGGGTTGTTCCCACAGGTTTGCTTTCAATTCCGTTTTCTTTTCTCTAATTGTTTAACTTGGTCATGCAGATCTGGCCTGTTCTAGAAAGTGATTCAATTTGATTATTGTAAAAATCGGTGCATGATTTAATGTGCAATTGTTAGTTTTTGCATTTCAAGGTGTTTCTTTGTTTATTGTCTTCAGTTCAAGGAAACTTAATGCTCAAACAATTAAGTTATTTTTGTTAGTTTTAGGTGATGAGTTCTTGTATTGCCTGCAAAGTAGGCTAACCTAAAGCTTATTTGTTTGTGAATTTTGGTTTTCATCTTTGGTATAAGCCATTGTTGGCTGCTTTAGTCGCTGATAATTGTGTGTCATGACTGTTTCTTTGTGTGTTGGAGGGAATATTGTGCAATGAGCTTGCTTACTCTGATTGATGATTCAGGATAGCTTAAATTGCCAAAAGGCCAATTCATGATATTTGCTTGCTTTCATGGTTAAAATAATTATGGAATATTTCTTGGCTTTACATGTTTAAATAGGTAAATTTATCTTTACTACTTGGTGGTGAGCTTATCGGATTTTTGTTTTGGTTTGGTGGTTGTTTCACATGGGAGTTCTCTTCTGTGTGCAAGTGCAATACTGAGGCATGTACTTTCGTTTTAAATAGTTCCAACAAATCGGCAAATGATTTTCAATTGAATTTTTTGTTATGCAGAAGGTGCTGTTTTCGACGCATCACAATATGCTTTCTTCGGTAAAGATAGTGTCAAGGAAGTTGACTTGGGAGGGTTAGAAGACAATGGCTACGTGCCTACTGTTGAGTCTAACGAGGAGGAGGAGTTCTTTCTCAACAGAGAAAAGGTTAAATTTCAATCTCCTTATACCTGATATTTTTCAAAATTTTATGTAGCTAGAATGTTTTTGAAATTTTGACATGTTGAGCCTTCACTTTCAATTTAGCAGAATCTTTCTCTCCCTTGAAAAACTAATGGATGTTTTACTCTTGTCATTTGCGTTTCACAAAATGGTGCTATAATTCTGTATCAATTAACTTTCACTTTCCCTTTCACTTTACAGGATGAGGATATAAGATCTCTTTCTGATATTGATGATCTTACCACCACCTTTTGGAAGGTAAAGCTGTTAAACTGTGATTGTCACACTTTCTTTGGGTGGTGAAGAATTTTATTAGATAAGTACCAAGTGTTGTGATCATGTGATGATGATAATTTCTTAATTTGCATGCTTCATTTAATAATATAAAAAATTATATATTTGAATATTTGAATTTATAAATTTATAAAAAAATTGTGTTCTTGTAATATGATTGATGTAATGCTTCAAATACGAGTTGAGGCATGAACGTAGAAAGAAGAAAAAGTGAATATTCAACAGTAATGGTATTGCTGCATTGTCTTTCCGTGATTTCAGTTTCATTTGGTTTTAGTAAAATTTCACAATTTTCCTATGAGGAAGAGTTGAAAAAAGTAAGGGGTTTGGTCCAAATTTGTCACAAATCAAAGAGAATCATGTATTTAAGTTAGTTCAAGGTATCAACTATAAAGTGATTTACCTTGTTGTATGCTACCTCGTTTTAGCATTTCTGTGCTTGTTGAACGGGGTATAATGCCAGAGTGGAAGTTCCTTAGCCTGACATGTGAAAAGTGTTTTTTCCAGGTTATTTTCTTAAACTAAAACCAGACACATTTTATATTTATGCTTCTCCACAACCATATCCTATCATATTAAGCGTCCTTGAGATAACTTCTTCTGTCGAAGCCAAATCCAAAATTTAACCAAGGATGATACCTTGACTAGACCGTTGTAGACATTAATAGGGTGCTAGAATCTAATACCATTTTCAGGTGTTGTTGATATTTGACAGAACAGTGCACAATGGAAGCAGTAAATGGATAAGAAAAAGGGTTACCGGGTGAGGTATCATCCTAGAAAACAAAGTACAAACTACTAGGAGAAATCTTCCAAATTTACATTGAAACAATTGAAAACTTGGGTGGTGGTTCGGGGAACTAACAATAAGAATATAAGATTAAAATTCCGGTTTCGAGTGTTGAAAGTCATCTTTTTGTTGCAGCAACGGGGAACTAACAATAAGAATGTATGACTCGGTGGATATTTAAGAGGTACATTTTATAAGGTTAATAAATGCATCTAGAGTCTTGGAAATATGAGACAATTAATGTTCACTAAGTCATTAATACATGGAAGCCACTTCCCTCCTATAAATAGTGTAACTTATGAAGAGGTGAGGCATTCTCACTTTGGGTGATCATATGGAGACATGAGGCATTCCCATCATTGGATGATCACGTAATGAGTAGAACGACTTCCAACCATGTCCTAGTGAGATAAGGGTGTTGGTGATAATTTGTTGCGTGAAATGTGAGTGTTACCATTTCTCGTAACTCTTAGATTGTGAGTATTGTAAGGTGATACACACATTGGGTTGGCTTGCAAATTTTTGTAATGTTTTTGATAATGAGCACATTATGTTGTTGTGTTTTTGTGGATGTAGGGAAGAAGTGTCGAATTACGTAAATATTTGTGTTTTCTATTATTCTTTGGTGGTGTGTTTAATATATTCCATCAAAGATCCTTGAGCGTGTGAGTTAATCCGTTGACGTGTGCAGTCTTCCCTAACACAAACCACTCAGTTTCCCCTAACTGAAACCACTCCCTCACATGTTCTGGCAACGACACACACTGCTCAACTTGGAAACCTTACTAGTTAGGCCGCAAGCAAGCACAACCAAAAACAAGATCGGCCGCAAGCAAGCACATAACCAAAAACAAGATTGGCTGCAAGCTAGCACACCAAACAACACCACCATATCTGGAATTTCAGGGAGACTAGGATTGGGAGACAAGATTGGCATGACATGTTTTCAGCTCAAAATTGTTTCTCTTGTAAAATTACGGTTTATCTGCGATTCTGTTAGGAGTTTGTAGTTAGTACGGACCAAGGAGGTCAATCATATTGCTTGTAGTTAAGAAATGTTGGTGAAAATTTTGATTGAAACAATGTTATAGGCAGTTTCTAAAGATTGTTGGTAAAAGGTATTTCTAGTACTGCATTTTAGAAGCTTGTCAATATAGTGCTGCATCACCTATTTCTCACCTTTCTCAGTGCCTAGTGCTAGTTTTTTCCTGTTTTCTTTCCGGAAGCCCGTTACCTATGATTTGTGTAGTACCGGCACTTCAGATTGAAGACGTGTCCGATGTTCGATATGTATCGTGTCGAACACCGACACCTACACGGACACTTCAATTACTTCCATTCTCTTTTAGTGTTATTAGTGTGTATATGTCAATGCTGTGTCTGGTGTCTGTGGCTGTATCGGTACTTCATAGCCTATGATTGGTAAGTCCATCTGTCAATCAGTTATTGTCATTCAGAAAGAAAAAGAAAAATAGAAGAAGGAAAATTGGAAGAGTTAATAAATAAAAGTTTAATCTGATAGCTCGCTTTATTTGGCAGTTGTTTTTGGCATCAACTAGCTAGTTTTGTTGGAAAAAAAGTTAATTGTTTGATCTTTTCATGCTATGTGCTCTACATCTACTCAATCTTATGTTTCAGTTTCTGTTATGATTTATGTATACACATCTCTGTCTCTATAAGTAGTCATTACTTCTGCTTTACTCATGGATATGATGATTAAGCTTATTTTTTATGCCAAAATTTAATTTCAGTTGAACAAGGCCGTGAGTGGACCAAGAAGTGCAGGTGTTATTGGTGAACGTGGATCAAGAGAAAGTGAGTAAAGCAATTATATTTACTTCACCAATTTGCCATTTTCTTTTATCAAGATAAATAATATTCCCTTTTTGCATTTATCTTTTATTTTTTGGACATTTCTAATAGTTATTTTTCCATTATACTCTGATGTCATCTTATTTCAATGGATGTTTTTGTGAAGTTTAAACTTTAAACCATGAACCGGCTATTTGGAGATAGTATTAATACTTGAAGGTTGGGTCTGTTAATCTGGACTAGGCATTTTTTTTTCATGGAATTTTAATGGCAGGAAAACCCGTGGCTTTGTGTAACTTATATCCATAAATTTGACTATACATTATTTGTTATGCTTCATTTCACCCTAGTAAAATAATAACCCGTGAGTTGGCAAAACCGCAAAAGCAATGATTCAATAAATCAAGCCTTTCGGTTTTAAATAATATTTGTAATAAAGAAAATTCTTTTGATTATTTTTTTGATTTTTATAATATTTTTCATCTCATTTGCTGAGAAAACAATTGGTACATGTAAGAAATCTTATCACGTTACAGGAATCTCCATGCTACTGTTATATTTTGCTTCTACTGAATAAATAAATACTCACTTTTATATTAATTTCCAACTATAGAGCCAAGAAACTGGACAAGGAGGGTGGCTTAGCGGAGAGTTTAATTTGGTTATGCCTTTAGATATATTTCCTCTATTCAAGAATTAGAGTCTGATAAAAGTGATGGTAAAATAAATTTGTTGTAACTCTACTTTATTTCCTTGTGCCATGTAGTCATAAAACTACTGGTTGAGGAAATGCACTAGTCAGTGGGGGTGCCTCTAGTATCACATTGGTTCTGGTCTTGTCTGTGTGTACTGTGCACCATACTAACATGTTCAAGGGGACTATGTATTCTTGGGTTTAGCAACTTTTTTCCTCCCTTTTCCTCCCTGTAGGCGATCTTTTTTAAGTTGACTGATTTTGTTTGTATTTTTTTTGTATCCAGACTCTATATCTGAATGGCCACAAAGGGACGATGTTCATAACCGGTTTGATCAGAATGCTTATGATAGTGACGGTTCACTGGATGGCAAAAGATGGTCATCACTGCCCCAGTCTTCTCTTGCCCATTTACATAATTCAAAGTCCTTGTACAGAACATCTTCATATCCTGAACAGCAGAGGCAGGAGCAGCAGTACCACCTCCAACATTGCTCTAGTGAGCCGGTTCATAACTGGCTTGATCAGCAAATTTATGATACGGCTAATGATGGCAAGCGATGGTCATCTCAGCCGTATTCCTCCCTTGCACACTTACAAGAATCTACACCCTTGTACAGAACATCTTCATATCCTGAAAAGCAACAGGAGCTTCCTCGTTTTTCTAGTGAACCACTTCTGTTACCGAAGTCTACATTTACTTCTTATCCTCCCCCTGGTGGTCGATCTCAGCAGGCTTCTCCAAGTCATAGTACAGGCCACTTAAACAATCCTTATCAGAATGGAGCAGCGCAGATGGCACTATCATCTCAAAATCGTTCGCATTTCTCCAATTCCGCACTACAATTGAGTGGGTTAAACCGTGGATCACACTTTGGTGGAAACACAAGCCAGTTTCCTACGGGTTCCCCTCTTAGTCAACGTATGCATAATCAATTGGTCAACCAAGCAGGTTTATATCCAGGAGATCATTCCAACCTCCTTAGTAATGTGTTGCAGCAACATTTACACCTTCACAATGGATCAGTATCTCCTCACTTGATGACTCAATTGCAACAGCAGCAGCATAGACTACATCATCCTGTTCAGCAATCTGCAGGCTACTTGTCAGGTTTCCAGTCTCATTTATTTAATCCCCACCTATCCTCTGGCTCATCCGTAATCAGCAAGTATGAACATCATAGACCGAAATCAGGTCATAAAAGTAAACATGGTCATCGTTTATCCCACCAGGGTTCTGATGCAAGTAGCCAAAAAAGTGAAATCAGTTCATTACAGTTTCGGTCCAAGTATATGACAAGTGATGAAATTGAGAGTATTCTAAGAATGCAGCTTGCTGTGACTCATAGTAATGACCCATACATAGATGACTATTACCATCAAGGTCGTCTTGTGAAAAAATCTTCTGTGGCCAAGTTAAAACATCCATTTTGCCCTACCCAAATAAGGGAGCTTCCTCCACGAGCTCGTTCTAATTCTGAGCCACATGCATTTCTTCAGGTTGATGCCCTAGGGAGGGTTTCTTTTTCTTCAATTCGTCGTCCTCGCCCTCTTCTTGAAGTTGATCCTCCAAACTCTTCTGTAACTGGTAGTTCCGACCAAAATATTTCTGAGAAACCTCTTGAACAGGAGCCTAAGTTTGCTGCCAGAGTCGCAATTGAGGACGGTCTTTGTCTTCTTCTTGAAATAGATGATATTGATCGTTTCCTACAGTCCAATCAGCCAAATGATGGCGGAACCCAATTAAGACGAAGAAGGCAGGTCCTGTTAGAAGGACTAGCTACTTCACTTCAACTGGTTGACCCACTGGGAAAGAATGGGCACAAGGTCGGGCTTGCAGCTAAAGATGACCTTGTTTTCTTAAGGATAGTATCTCTCCCCAAAGGACGGAAGCTCCTCGCAAAGTATCTTCAGTTGCTTCTTCCTGGTAGTGAGCTTATGCGGATAGTCTGCATGACTGTCTTTCGTCATTTAAGATTCTTATTTGGTGGTCTCCCCTCAGATCCAGCAGCTGCTGAGACTACAAGCAGCCTTGCCAAGGTTGTTTGCCAATGTGTCCGGGCAATGGATCTTGGTGCTCTTAGTGCATGTCTTGCGGCAGTTGTTTGCTCTGAAGAGCAGCCTCCTCTTCGCCCCCTTGGAAGCACTGCTGGAGATGGTGCTTCCCTTATTTTAGTATCTGTTCTTGAGAGAGCTACGGCGCTGCTAACTGACCTCCATGCAACTTCCAACTATAATATGGGTAATCGTTCGTTTTGGCAGGCCTCGTTTGATGAATTCTTTAGCCTTCTTACTAAATACTGCATGGGTAAATACCAGACTATTATGCAATCCTTGATTATACAAAGTACACCAAATGTGGATGACATTGAGCCGGATGCTGCTAAAGCGATTAGTCGTGAAATGCCCGTCGAACTCTTGCGTGCGAGTCTCCCTCATACTAATGACCGCCAAATGAAGTTATTGAAGGATTTCGCTCAACGCTCTGTTCCCGTTGTTCGGTTTAACAGTAATGGTGGTCATGTGAATTCTGAGACAGTGCTTAGTTAAAACAGCTGCAAAAGAAGTTCGCGTACTGAAGATGGTCCGTGTATTGGAAAATCGCATCAACTTGCATCTGTTCAGATACATTTAATGTTCAAGTACTTCTGGAGCAATCTTAAATGGAAGTGCAAGTTGTATCTATGATGTAGACTTCTTCCTCACCCTTAATTAACTACTTGTCATAATACAGAAAAAAATGTGCAGCATTGTGAACAAATTTGCAATCAGGCCCTTTATGATGGACTTGGCTTGATTTGTTCCTCTTGTCTTTTATTTTCTCTTGACAGGGGAGCTTATTTTGTTACTATGTGTGGCTAGTAGGAGCACAGTAATAGTTAGCATGTACAGGTTTTAGATACATATATAGTTCCCATGTTTCCTTATTATTTATATAGAAGGCTGGGGATGGGGTTGTACTCACATCTTATCTGTGAAAGAAGTATCCTATCAAAAAAATTTATGGGCTATTGGGGTTGTGTAAACTTAGCTAAGAAATAGGTTGACAGTTTAGCATGCTGAAACTCAAAGGAAAACACTAGTGAAGAATAAGTTTTATGAAGCTGCTGCATAATTTTTTTCTTTCTTTTTTTAGATACTTTTTTTAGTTATCAATTAGTTATCAATTGTTAGATGGGTTCCATATGTATTCCCTAACTTTGTAGACTTAAGTTTTTTCTTTACAGTTTTTTGTTTTGTTTTGAGACTCCAGTTCCTTTAGCTGATTGGTACCTAGGTATTATTGTTCATAACATGTATCTTCTGCTGGATAAGTGAGCATTTTTATTTATATTAATAATCAGTGCTAAAGGTAAAACTTAATGACTGTAATACATGAGAGCCAGGCAATGGTAAAACAACTATGGGGGCATTTGAGCAGCTATATATTTTCTAACTATTGTGTTTGAGAAACCGAACAGGTGCATATTGGCGTATTCAGAAGGTTGCTTCTGAAATTGCACAGTCGAGATCATAAAAATTAAAGCGGGCTTGATCTCAAGATTGTTGGTTGGTTGTTAAAAACAAAATAACCAAAACAAACAAAAAACAATTAAATTAACGAGAAACTTGTTCATCTGATGTTAACTTAATTCGATCTCCGGTGATAGAACAAATTAGAGCCAGACTTTACTTACCTATTGGTCGAACTCCGGCTTATTCAGGGTCCAATTCCCCTGGACGCCAGAGCGGAGTCAAAAACCCCTAAACCAAAAAAAAATCCAAGACAACGACACAAAAAGTTGTGCTCAGAGCACACTTAAGCTAGTGCACCCCGTTTGCATTTAAGGGTGGGCACGAGTACATTTTGACCCAACCCAACCCGCAATCCAATACAACACAACTCACAAAATCTGGGTTGGTTCGGGTAAGTGAGTTGGGTTGGTTTTGAAATCGGGAGACCCATAATGAGCCTGAAAAATTTAAAGGGTTTTTTTTTATACCCCCACCACCTCCCTCCATACCCCCACATAACTACTTTATCCCCAAAATACCCCTCCCATAATCTCACAAAAATTCACTTTTCAGTTATTATTTCCTGGACCCCACAAAATCTCTAATCGGATTTACCACTATGAAAGGTAAATCCGATTAGCATTTAATACGCAGTTAATACGCCATCCAACAGTCAAATCGTATTTACCTATAAATAGATAAATACGATTTGACATTGTAAAATACCCCAAAAAAGGAAATTTAGTCAGCGCGTATTTACCTAAATACGAGTGGAAATCGTATTTACGTAACCAGTACGTAAATACAATAGTTAAATTTTCCAAAGAGCAATCTGATGCATGTGATATTTCATACCAAATGGAGATGATCTGGGCAAGATTTAATCGAATGACAGAGGAAGAGAAATTTGTCTTCAAGAAGCAACTTAATGAGCTTGCATTTCCTACTACTTCTTTTATGGTTCCACCACCATACAAAGTTAAAACTAAAGGTGCACCAAAGAAGAAAAAGAAGAAATTATTTGATGTCAAGCGCGATCCTTCCGATTGGGAACATGTTGATGAAAAGTTGAAGATGACACAAGAATCCGGGACTTCCAAAAAATCTTCTAAGTCGACAAAAGGGCCTTCTCCTAATGTCTCAAAGCAGTCTCCAAAATTGAAGGTATCTCAGAGTTCATACAGGAAATTAACACAGCAGGGGGAGACAAAACTTCATTTACCGTGGGTTCCTCAACAGCTACACTCTTATGTTCAGAATATTATTGATGTTGAGCCCGATGGTAATTGTGGGTTTAGGGCATTTGCTGTTGATCAAGGTCTTGGTGAGGATAGTTGACCTTTAATTAGGCAAGAATTAATTCAAGAAACAAAAGACAGAGACCAACTCTATACTGACATATTTGGGGAGCACAGACTAGCAGAGCTTAGAGAAGCATTATCCATTGAAGACTACAGTGTTCAGCCTCCGGCAAAGTGGTTGAGTTTGCCTGAGATGGGGTACTTTATAGCAATCAGGTATAATGTGGCCCTAGTTCAGTTATCTTTGGGGATGAATTTTACTTATCTACCTTTGAGAGGTGCTTATTCTTCATCTAAGGCTCGTAGTATCATATCTATTCTGCACGTGAGGGGTAACCATTGGGTGCATGTTTCTGTTTCTCCTGCTTGTCCTTTGCCTCCGATTGCTCATTTATGGAAGCATAATGTATCCCCAGAGGCCCTTACATGGTTGGATCCGTATACAGGTCGCTTCGCCTTATGGCATTCCCTTGCTCCAGTCTTGCCCCCACCCACTGATGCGCCCACCGTGGTAAATTTATCGGATGATTCTGATGGTTGACTGACTGCATGACATATTTCTTGTATTTATTTTTGTACCACGTTTTTTGTAATTATTTATCCATATTTTTGTGTATATGTATATATATATATATGTATATATATATATTATATCAGTTTTTAATTTTTTTTAAAATTATTTTGTAAATCGTATTTACCTTAATACAGGGTAAATACGATTTGTTAAGTTAACAAATCGTATGTACCCCCACGAACAGGTACATACGATTTGTTAACTATACAAATCGTATCTACCTGCATCCAAGGTACATACGATTTGTATAATCAACAAATCGTATGTACCTACTAATGAGATACATACGATTTGAGTTTTATTTTCGCATCGTATTTAGCTATATACGCTTCCATTTTTTTCAAAATCGTATTTACCTCTTATACAGGTAAATACGATTAAGTAAAATTTCAGAGGGGTATTTTAGGATTTTCATTTTTTGTGGGGGTATTGAGGGAAAAGGTGGGGGTGCAAAAAAAAATCCCAAATTTAAAACTCACTAAACCCAATCCAACTCATACCATTATGACCTTACATATACTAATTTTTTGTGTGAGACTTTATATATACTAATTGATAACTGAAGTCTAGCTACAGAGAACTCTTAAATAAATTCCCAATTTCATTTAACAAAATTTCAATTTTAAAATTAATTTCATTTTTCATTGAAAGCGTGTTAAAGAGAACTTAATTTAGTCTACTGTGAGAATTAATTATAATGTAAAAATCTAACCAAAGTTTAGGTGCAGAGCACTCTTATATATGTCGTTGAATGCGACTCATAATTTTCTTTTTAGTTGATTGTAGTAACTAATTGAAGAAAATGGCTTCATGGGTGAGATATGATCTTTTAGTTTCTTTAAGACATTTCATATTGAGAAAATTTTATTTTGCATGGGTTTCATGGTTTTTTTTTTGATCAATTTCATGGGTTTTCTGAAAACTTTTTTGTTTGTATTTGGTTTAATTAGTTCTAATGGAAGTCCAAATTAAGACATATTATTATTTCTTTTTTGTTTTTTCTTGAAAAATATATTTTATCAATGAACCCAGTACCCAATCCAACCCATTTGAGATCGGGTTGGGTTGGTTTGTATCTCAGTTTCAGTTTCTATCTCGGTTCTCATCATTTTGTTCATGCTCGTTTCAGTTTCTGTTATGGAGAGACTTTTGACCATATACACCCCTTTTTTTCACATCTATTCACACCCCACAAGGACCCAATATCAAAGGGCGCAATCCAAACATCAAGGGCTCAGATCGAACCACAAGATCGGACGGCTCTGATTCGTTGGGACAAACCCCACCACACTCTACAAATACAACATTCAATGCCTCATCAATGTGAGCATTCTCACATTTATTACTCTGCTAAGACTGTCTCACTGACTTAAGCATCAGAGTGGCTTTGCAGGTACAACACCAGCTAGGATCGGATACACTCATTGACCAAGAACATCAACCACTAACTATCTCGTCAGATTTCATGCCTTTGACATTCCAAAGTCAACCCCGAATTGACAGTTTGTTTACAATAACGCTCATATCTTCACCAGCCTCGTACAAAGATTTAGTTTCAGTAACAGAAGATGCAACCCAGTTGAGAATACGAGGAACGTTCACATCATAAGGCATAGGAAGGTCGATTCTCCCCGGGCCAGTGCTGAAGTAACCATCGGTCAAAGCAGTAGAGCGCTCATCATCCTCGGCAGCTTCGCCCTCGTCGACCTCATCATTTCTTTGTTGTAAATGTTCTTGACGATCTTCAGTTTCTTCGGCGGGCCTTTTGCCTTCATCAACCTCGGGTTCAGTATGACTGTTTTCCCTGAGTTCAGCTTATCATCCTCAAACTGATGGGTAGACAGAGAGGACCATTCAGTCGTTGGAAGACTTGTTGAGATCTTGTGTTCTTGAGCAGGGAGGTGCGTGGGATACTCACCTTCCGTTGATCGAGTTTACTTACAACAATAGTTACCATTCTAGCATCGGGATGGCACCGTTCGAGGCATTGTATGGTCGGAGATGTAGGACTCCGTTGTGTTGGCATGAATCTGGGGAGAGTATTGTTCTTGGACCCGAGGTTGTTCGAGAGACTACTGAAAAGGTGAAATTGATCCGTGAGAAAATGAAAGCGTCGCAGAGTAGACAGAAGAGTTATCATGATAAGAGAAGGAAGGATTTAGAATTCCAAGCTGGTGATCATGTGTTTTTGAGAGTCACGCCTATGGCTGGTGTTGGACGTGCATTGAAGACAAAGAAGTTGACTCCTCGTTTCATTGGACCGTATCAGATCACTGAGAGAATTGGTAATGTTGCTTATAGGATGGCCTTGCCGCCTAATCTTTCGAATTTGCACGATGTATTTCATGTGTCGCAACTTCGGAAGTATATTTCGGATCCGTCCCATGTGATTCCGATGGATGATGTGCATGTGCGGGATAATCTCACTGTGGAGACAATGCCTGTGCGAATTGAAGATCGTGAAGTGAAGACTTTACGTGGCAAAGACATAAACCTGGTGAAAGTGGTCTGGTTAGGAGCTGCTGGTGAAAGCATGACATGGGAGTTGGAGAGCAAGATGCGAGAGTCCTATCCGGAGCTGTTTGAATCAGGTATGTTTTCGAGGACGAAAGATTCTAAGTGGGGGAGGGTTGTAACACCCTGGAAATAATTTAATTAAAATAGTTGATTGAATTATTAAAATAATTTGGAGGCGGGATATAGATAAATTAAAAGGTTAATATTTTATATGCGTAGGAGGTGAAACGAGTAAAGGAGGTGGTGACGTAGAGAGCCCAGTGTTTACTGAGCCCTCAACTTAAACCCTGGGGGTTTAAGCCAAACCCTCATTCGCAGCAAGCAAAAGAAAAACGAAAGTGAGAGTGAGAGAGAGAGAGCACGCGGCGCAAAGAGGGAGAGAAGAGGAGGGTTTCGCGAAGAATTTCAAAAGGAGATCGTTCGTGTTGCTGTGGTTTTGTTCGTGTCTCGTTCGTCGTGTTCCGGAGCTTACGTTATTCGAGGTAAGGGTGGGCTTAACCTTGATAATGGGTTGATGATAATTATGTGTGGGTAGTCTAGGGTTTTGTTGAATTGTTCGTGTTGTTGCATATCGTGTTTTCGTTGAGATTGGTGCTTTGATGATTATTGCACGTTATTGTGATTTGTTTCGTTATTTGTTGTTGCGTGATTGTTGTATCACGATGATGGTGTTGTTATTGTTCGTGTTTTTGTTGTTGCTGTGCGTGGTTGATTGTTGTTGTCGCGTTGTCGAATTGTCGTTTTTGTTGTGGTGGTTGCGGTGTCGTTGCCGTTAGGGTTTGGTGTTTGGCAATTTAGCGATTCTGGACACAGGTTCGGTTTTTCTAAAACTGGCGCTGTTTGGTTGATCCAAAAATTATGAGGTTGATTGTTTTTGAAAATAGACTTAACACCGGTCGTTTTGGCACTGGTTTCGTTAAATTCGGAGTTGTATAGCTCGAGTTATAGGCGATACAAGTTAGGTTAAAATTCTGGAAACGATTTGGGTATAGATTCGGTACTTCGGTGACTGGGAACGTTGTATTGACCGAAAAATTATGTGGTTTATTTTTCTGGAAAATAGACTTAATGCTTGTTAATTTGGCACTGGTTTGGTTGCGTTTAGAGTTGTGTAGCTCGAGATATGAATTCCACAAGTTAGAGTAAGATTCTGGAAACAATCTGGACACAGGGTCAGTGTTTTGGTTACCACGTTTTCAAAAGAACTCCTTTTCGAACGAATCCAATTTCTTTGAAAACTAGACAAAATTTGCCCCAGTTTATGCACAAGTTTCATGCAATTTGATTGAGTTTTGGTCACTTTGGAATTGCTTGAATTTGAAGGACAGAAACTGTCCTCTTTTGCAACTAGCCTGTGTGCTTTTCGAAAACTGTACCTATTGGACACTCTCCTTCAAAAACTGAACTTAGGGATGATAACCAGACCCATAGGGCTTTCCAACAAGTATTTATTTGTTGAAATCCGATGTCGTTTGCTATTTTAATTAATTCGCTGAAGTAGGTGCGATGTGCCTAGGCGCTGTGCGCCAGTCTTGTGCGTGGTGTGCGTGCGTTATGTCCGCGTTGTGGAGCCGTCTGGTGTTAATATTTCAGGTGCGGTGCTGGTATGCTCAGGAGAGTTTAGTGGTAGCTGTGATGCTACAACTTGGTGCTATTTTTGGTGAAATCATTTGTTTTGATTCTGGTGATATAGTATTTATTTTAAATACTTGTTATGGTGAGTTGGTGCATAATCATGGTGTCGCATTGTCATATGCATGTTTTGGTGATATAGGCTCTGCCTCTGGTGTTTATTGGTGATATGCCCGTCGTGGCTCATTTTGGTGATCGGTACCGCATGCATATGCCCACTGGAGGGGTTGCATATCATCCCATTGTCTATGAATGTTATAATTTTGGTGGTTCACTGTCAAATGGATTTTTCCTTTGGTATCTGGTGCTGTGATATGGTGTAATTGTATTGTGTTGCTGTAGTTACCTGATGCTAGCATATTTTTATCATCTGCTTATTATCTCTGTTAGACTCACCCCTTCTGCTTGGAATGTTGCTCTCATGCGGCAACGCTGCAGGTGATCGCTAGTGCTCGTGGAGGAATTGCTAGGTTTTGCTTCCTCTCTCGTTTGGGTCTGTGTCAGCTCTGATATGTAGCACCGGGGAGTCGTTAGTTATCGTTTTGAACTATTATTTTGGTTATTGGAAATTGTTTTAATTAATTTTGGAGATGTCTTTAATTGTTAATTCTGGAGATGTTTAAACCGGTTAATATTTCCGCTGCTTGGTGATTTCTTTTATATAAATTATTTTGGAGATTTTCTTTTTTTTAAAATGGTGAAAAATGTAGCGCCCTTCGAGGTGACTCTGATAATTGTCTATTTAATTGTAATAGTAAAAGGGGGTGTTACACATAACAGTTTCTATCTCAATTATCATCGTTTTGTTCGTCTTAAATGCTTCCAACATGCATATAAACCTAACAAAGGGGGTAACGATTTGGAGACGATGAGTTTCTTGATCCAGAAACAGAAGCCGTACGAGGGAGTTTGAGGCGATCATTCTCCTCCTCTGATAATTGTAGCAAAGCGTCATCCTCCCAGACCTCCAGATTTTGCTCTTCCTCTCAAACCTTCTACGAACCACCCTCCTTCCAAGCCTCCGGACAACATTAGATCTGAGTTACAGCTTGGTTACAAGCCCAAATTTTCGTTCGTTGCCTTTGTTCTCTAGGTTTTGCTTTTCTTAGACTTATGTCTACTTTTGATCAGTTTATAGCTAACATCTATTGCAAATCCTAACGTTGCTTTTCGTTAGAGTAGACATAAGAAAATCAACGTTGGCATAACATCTATTGCAAATTTGGTACCATTGTTGTTAGAGTAGTATTAAGTGTATTAGTTGCAATTTCCTTGTTGGTTTAGATGTTGATAACTATGGAGTCAAGAGCAAGTTAAGTGCTTAATGTTTATTCGCAAAATTGCATTAATCTTGTATGGCTATGAATGTATGGAATTAATATCCTCTTCGTTGACCAAAAGTAGTAAAACTAAAGTTGAGGCGGTCCCAACTTGCTACCTACGACCAAGAGTCACTCTTGAGTCCTGATCCAAGAGAATGATTTGGAAATATTCCATAAAATGAAGGGTGCTTTATTTTTAAGATACCACAATAACCCTAAAACAGAGATTTATGTGCTTTCCACGACCCTTAACATGGATCCTGCATGAAACAAGGCTGTGTATGGTAGTGGGGCATGGGTGTGTGTGCCCGTCTTCCAAGCATAAACCCATATTACTATATCAGGCTTTGCACTTCTGCATTTGCCTGTTGCACAACTATGTTGTTTTTCTTCATTGAATTTTCATTTTCATAATTGATATGTAGAAGCTTTGCATATGCAAGGGTGCTAAGTCAAGACCTTGCATATGTTCTCCAACGTTATTTTTTTTTGTCTTGAATTTTTTCCATTATTCATCATTTTGAAATGTGTTTCCAAAGCTACTTCCCATATATATACATATATATATATATATATATATATATATATATATATATATATATATATTCATCACACTCTTTTCTATGGTTCGTAATTCTTTCTTCCAAAGCCTTATATAAAGGTTAGCTCTTCCCTCTCTTAAACTGGGACTGGATGCTATCTAATTTTGACGTTCGAAGTTAAAAGAGAGACAAAAGATTGGGTTTTATAAGGTGAGTCAAAAAAGTTTAAATATGCACATAGTCGAAAAATACAATTTAAACACTCAAACGTTCGGGTTCCACTGAAGAAAGAATCTAAACTTAAAAAAAAGACAAGATGTTCGTACATTAATTACCCATATGTGTTTTATTTTTAGCTTATCAATTAGCAGCTTTGATTGATATGTGATCAAAATCAATTAGCAGCTTTGATTGATATGTGATCAAAATAAGTAAAAGGCTATATTGGATTTCTAATTATATAATTAATTAATTATTATTGATATGTGCCAAAATATGAGTGGATGTCAGTGATAGCCCATTTACTCTCTTCTCCCCAGAGTACGGTTGAGGAAAAACCATATATAAAGCCGACGAGTAGCTATTTCAAATATGTGTTAATGTATGAGTCAAAAGGTGGAAAGGTGATATTGGATCCAACCATGCATCTTTTTTTTAAGTTTAGATTCTTTCTAAGGTAATTGAAAGAAGTACGTAATTGAATTTTTTTAAGTTTAGATTTTTTAAGGTAAAACATGTACGGTAATGTTCGAGCATCTTGTTTTTTTTTTTTTTTTAAAAGTTTAGATTCTTTCTTTGGTGGATCTTTTGAGGGTTTAAATTTATATTTTCCGACAACATGCATATTTAAACTTGTTTTGACTCACCTTATATAACCCAACCTTCTACGGTTCTACCTCTCTTTTAAGTTTGAACTTTAAAATCAGATAGCACCCAATCCCAGTTTAAGAAAAGGAAGAGCTAACCTATATATAACTATATAAGGTTTTGGAAGAAAGAATTACAAACAAGAGAAAAGAGTACGCGAATGCAAGGCGCTCTATGCTAAGTAACCATATTTTATGGTTTCAATCCCCATTTCTCATCCATTTTCATGAATATATATATATATATATATATATATATATATATATATATATATATATAAATTGTGGCCATAGGAGTTGTGGTAAGCTATCTTTATAAGTACAAATTGAACAAACTTGTTTACCATAGTGAGAAGCACACGAATGGTAGTGGGTTTCATAACGGGGAGAAGGTTTCACCATAGTCTGTAACCGGTAATTAATTGTACCATTTGGCTACTAGGCGAGCCTTATATTTGTTAACAGAACCATCCAGATCTTCTCTTTTACTTTAAAAACCCATTTACACTATGACTTTCCGATTAGGAGGCAATGTGGTACCGGTTAATACTAATATTGGTATATAATAAACAAGTTAAAAATGAAAGAATATTCTTTTGTAAGATGCTTAAATTTTGTTAGTCTTTGCAAATAGTGTTTTTTTGGAATTAGTCTTTGTAAAAATAAAAAGTTGGATTCTCTCCCTACAAAATTAAAATGTGTTTACTTTAGCATTAATGTTAACTTTTGGTAACCTTCGTATGTGAAGAGCTTATGTAGCACATCCCAAATTGCAAGTGATCTAATTTGGCAAGAAACTTAAATGTGAGGGTTCTAATTTGGTCCCTCAAAAATTAGGGCACAAATTTTCCCAATTTTTCGTTCTTTCTTCGTCCTTTCATATGCGTATTGTATTCTTCCTTCAAATTTTCACTCACCATTCACAACTTCCTACAATTATGGACATTTCATCTTTTCCTAATGACACTATAACAAGCATTCATCATCACTATAAGAGCCAAAATCAAATTGCACATTCACTATAACCTAAGAAATCCAATATTCTCTCCTAACCCACAATGTCAAAGAACTATTGTGACCAGCAACAGACAAATCTTTTGCGGCTGTTCACACGTTCGAAGCACAAATCATTTATGTGTTCCCTTCACCTTCTTCTCAAGCAACATACCCACTCTCCTCCTCCTCTCGTCACGTGACACTCTTCTCAAAGAAGTTAGGAAAATTTGTGCCCTAATTTGGTAGACAAATTAGAAGTTTTATTTGGTATCTACCAAATTTATTAGATTAACATGCTAAATCATGTCTAAATTTACGTGTAAGGTACCACATAAGTTCTTCACAAAATGAAGAATAACCGAAGTTGAAGTTTGGGACCAAAGTAAATACGTTTTAATTTTGCATGAAAAGAATTTAATTTTTATTTTTACAGAGACTAAACCCAAAAAACATATTTTATTTCAAAATAATAATATATGTCAACTCCAAGAAATTGACCTAGTAGAACATAATAAGAATTGTATCCGACAAGTTGAAAATTCAAGGTGGCATTCCCTAAAAAATTTTTTTAACAAGAAACAGAAGCATATATATATGTCACCCTTCATCTATCCAAAAATAATATCATACACCTCCCATATTTTTTTGAAGAAAAATTGAAAATTGACGTCATCACAAACTAATTTTTTTATTAAATTAAAATTAAATTATGAAAATTCTATCTGTATACCAAAAAAACTGCTGATTTCAAGTTATCTACAACAACTACATACAATAATCGACGAGCCGTGTTCTCCTTCTTTCCCGTTTTAGGGTTCTTCGGCACCCAAAAAAAAATCAAAATTCTTAAATAAATCTTATTCCCTTTTCTCTTTCTTCCTTATCACTCTCATTTGAACGCTCTGCTCCGATCCAAATCGGCCCCAATTATTCGCACAAATCTTTTCATTTCCTTTTCCATTTTACTCTAAAAAAACGAAACATTGTTTCAACTTTTCAATCATTTTCGTATCGCTTTTGAATTTATTTTAAGCGTTAATTTCTCTGTTTCTGGGTTTTTCATTTTTATGGTGGATATGGATGGATTTGGAGGTGGGGATGATGGTGTTGGTGGTGCTCTCAACGAAGAGGATCTTCGTCAATTGGGGGATATTTCTGCAGGTTTACTTCTTCGTCTTCTTAGGTTTATGTGTTTTATTTATTTAACCCTTTTTTTAATTGTTGTTTAATTCTGTGTTATTTGGTTCTGCTTGTTTATGTAGATCTGGTTTGGTTTATGTAGTGATTTATTTTCAGCTTAAATTTTCGCTAGAGTTGAGAGTTTTTGAAAATTTTGAAACTTTACTCGATTGATTATTGTATAGTAATTGGTGTTTTTGTGTGAATTTCATGGTTCTTAGTTCTCACACACTCTCTTTCTGCCCTATTATAGTTATTGATTGAGGATAGTTTCTGCCGCATATCACTGCTTTATTAGAGAATTTACATTATTTTTGCTGCACTTTTAATGGTATTTGCATATTTTTCCAAAATTCGAATCGAGAATTTAATGTACTGTGCTATGTGCAGCACTGCAACTTGTGCTTTTCATAAACAGTTCTAAGAAATTGGTGGAAGGTCTTTGACTGAATTTTTTATTTCTTCTCACAGTAGGTGAAGTTTTTGATGCATCACAGTATGCATTTTTCGGCAAAGATGCTGCTGTAGAAGAAGTTGAGTTGGGAGGGTTGGAAGATGATGACGGTTTGCTTGAGTCTAATGAGGAGGAGTTCCTTCTCGATAGAGAAGAGGTTAATTTTCACTATTTATACCGCTTTTCTATTCAGTTTAAATTCTGTCCAGAATATTTGGAAATATAAGCATATTGATCTTAATTTATTTTGTTTTAGCATAATTTCCACTCCTTCCCTCAAACCGCCACCCTCCGCAAAAAAAAAATCAACGGATAGATATTTTGTTTTACAAGTCATTTACATTTTATAGATATGATGCTAGAAATTTTGTATCAACTAATATTCTTTTTCCCACTGAAGGTTGAGGATGTAAAATCTTTTTCTGATATTGATGACCTGAGCACCACCTTCTTGAAGGTAAAGCTGTTAAATCATGATATATCATGCTTTCGTGAATGCTTGAGATTTTAATTGGATAAGTGACTGAGTATTGTGACGATGACAATATCTTTGTTTGGATGCATTTTGATTTTAAAATTACTGTTATGTGATACATTTATATTTTTGTATTTTACAAAAATATGCATGTTTGCAGTATTAGTGATGTATCCCTGTAATGATACAAAATACATGATTTAAGATATGTTTGGAACGAGGTAAAAGATGTTCAGTTATTGATATCACGTGTTGTTATATGGAGGCCAATCAGTTCCTCTCCGTCATTTCGAGTATCTAAATCTATCTATGTTGTCTATATTTTGAATCTTCAATGTCTTCATCATCATTATTGATTATCCATAAGTCACTCATAATTGGATGAGATATCGTTAAGATTTAGCTCAGTTTTTCTAGCTTGCTTCTTTTTGGTCAATTCAGAATCACCATTTCGAAAACACTGTTTGTTTTCGTTTGCTTCAAACAGTTTCTTTTCTTTTGTGGACAGAAACAAATACAATTGAGATAAGTTGGTAGGTTTTTTAAAAAGATGGTCACTATTCGGAATTTCATATTTGACATTCTTGAAATCTCACACTTCCATAGGAACTGCATGCATAGTTTTAAAACCCGGGCTGGTGATCGACTCGATCATGATACCAAGTAACTGATCAGGGACGGAGGGAGAGGGTGCAAGCGGGGGCTATCCCCCAAATCGTTACATATATTATACATATTATGTACTATGTTATATGTATATATTAGATTCAATTATTATATTAGAAAGTATATAATAATATATAACTATTATATATACTTATATATATATATATATATACTTATATATAATGTTTGAGTGGTATTTATTAGACAAAAATGACTATAATAAAGGTCTTTTACCTTAATTTAAAATTTCGCGTTAGTTATTTATCTTTTTTCCACTCAAATTAGTCATTTGTTTGAGTTTGTTTGAATAATAAAATGTTAACATTAACACCACTAGACTTTTCGGTTATTTTTATATATTTTCGGTTTACACTTTTTAATACCTTAGAGACTAACTTGACAACAAAAAATATAACATTGCTAATGTTTTAAAGACTAACTTGAAAAAAAAAGGTAAACTCAACTTTTAATTAAGTTAAAAGACCTTTGAAATAATTTTACCTATTTATTACCAAAAAGTATCTCGAACCAGTTGCTTAAGTTTATGGATCCGTCCCGTCACTCATTGAACCACACGAATTGATATATATATATATATATATATATATATATATATAATTACTAAATGTAAATTTTATATTTAAAAAATGCTTACCATACTTTAAAAATTCATATCTTGCTTGATTAAATATTTGCAATCTTATTTTTAATTTCCTTAATCCAATATAGACATTCAAACATAGTAAATTAATTATAGTTTTATAATCATGTCAAATAATATATTTTAATATAACGTATAAGAATTACAGATATATTTTATAAGTTTATATCAAATGATTTTGTTTAAATATATTTTTATGTCAACATTTATATTACAACTTGTTGAAAGGGAAGTTGTAGCATAAACGGGCCGAAGATCAAATAAGTGAATAGGAAAGTAGCATTTGATCACGTTCAATAATGAAGTACTATATAGATTATAATGGGCACTTCTATTCAAACTACAATGATGGCTTAGTGGAAAAGTCGTTGGAGCGCATAGCAATGTCGTGGGTTCGATTCCTTTATCTGCCTTTTTTAAATATAATAACAGCTGTCAGCCTGTTTAACTAGTTGGGTTTCACCCAGCTCATCCAATAGGTTCCCCGCTCACCCAATAGGTTCCTCGGTTGCACGTCTTAAAGCCGGTTCAGCCAAGCCATGCCCGGTTCAATAGCAAAGACGTTCCAATGGCACCCTCCGGCCGGTCATGGGTCCGGTTCCTGACTGCATGTCAAGCATGGGTCCTGTTTAACCAGCTGGGTTTCACCCAGCTCGCCCAATAGGTTCCCCGTTCGCACGTCTTAAAGCCTATGCAGCCAAGCCATGCCCGGTTCAATAGCAAAGACGTTCCAATTGCATCCTCCGGCCGGTCATGGGTCCGGTTCCAGACTGCATGTCAAACATACTACAAGAATGATAGATTCTTTAAGCTATAGATAATAACCCTCCACTGTGATGTAGTCTTCTTATCAATTATCAATTGTCTTTGTGGCTAGGGTCAATTGTCTTTGTGGCTAGGGCACTACCAAAAGCTTCAATTAACTCTTTGAAATTGTCATGTTGAACATCACTCCCGACTTGTTCTTCAAGATTTGCACCATCCTTTAAACTCAATCATATGGTCAAAGTTTAATTTCAAAATCAGATTTCAATTCATGACTATAATGCGGTCGAGGGTTAAGAAAATTGCTTGCAGCATGCAAAGGGTCGTGGACTTGTTTGTCCGATCTTTAATCAATGATATTCTATTGGGGCATGTAACTAAATAGTAAAATAAATTGAAATAGTTTCCAAACAAAGAACACATCTCATTTAAAAGTTGGTAGTTTCCTTTTTTGGAAACATTGAAGGCACCTTGTATATTCTCTTTTGTTGGAGTATTTGCACCTTTCAAACTAGGTGAATGTTTTCCTAGAATTCCTTGTCCAAAACCACACAACAAACTTCCCATTTTATAAAATTCCCTGGATGTGAACATTCTTGTCAAGTCTCCTTGGATGTATAATTTCTTTGGTTCTAGTTTGGTGTCGGAAAAACCGAGCCAACCATTTTGATACGGAATTGAAGCCTAGTGTCATTTGTCAAGTGCCGGCTGATTTTGTTTTCTTATCTGATTTTTAAAATAAGTTTTACCAAACAACGAATTAGCTTTCCTGTTTCATGATGGTACAAAATGCGGAAGACGGTGATATTGGTTGATCTTGTTACTGAGATTTGTAGTTACTGGTGGGCTACTTTGAACATAGTGGTAGTTCTTTCCATGGGTGTGACAACAGGGTATTGATGTTTGGCTTAGTTTATGGTAGGGGCACGATTAGGAATGGTTTTAATTCATGAACCTACTTCAAAATTCTCAAATAGTTAATGGACTTCCACGCCAGACCCATAAACGGCTCAGTAACTGAAGCACAATGGAAGGGCCCAATTAGAAATTAAATGTTAGTTTAGAGTCTCAATTACAATTTTTTTTAAGTTCTGGGACCTACTTAAATTTTTTCAAATATTTGAAGGACCTACATGAAATTTCCAAATAGTTTAGGGATCTCCAATGTAATTAAACCTAGTAATTACTTAAACTTGAATAGAATTTTTCCAAATAGCAGTGCGCTATGGTTTACTGTAGACTGCCGTATGAGCCATATTAAATTGTGTCCTTTTTTGTTTTTAATCCATATTTCCTGTTTCCTGGTGTGCTTTCTTGGCAAACGAAAAACAAATAATCATATTAGGCCCGCACGTTTTGTGTGGTTAAATCCAATCCTGTGAATACACCGGATCACGCAACTAAAATTGCTTTAGAATCTTAGAACAGCTTTGCAAAATTGGTTTCTGTCCGTTGGTTAAAAAGCACACCAGCTGAGGAGGATGTACAGACACCAATTGGTCTCCATGTTTTCCTCTCAAAATACTTTATTTTATTGGACAAAATCTGGCTTATTTGTGTTGCTATTTGAGGTTAGAATGGACTAAGGTGGTCAGTCATATTGCTGCTTATTGAGAAATGCTGGAGAATATTATGATATGATCATTTATCCTGGGATTTTAGACTTACTAGTTAGATGGATTTACCACTTTTGTTTTTGAGGATTGTTGGTAAAAGTTTTTTTTGATACTGCATTAATGGTGCTTGTTAATACCAGTTTTCTCATTACAGCATGCTGTTTTTTTTTTTCCTGTTTCCTTTTTAGCCTTTATTTAGCTATTTCCTATAGTTGATAAGTTCATTAATCTTTGACAATGTATCCATCATCCCTTTCGTTGTCTCTTAAATAAGGGAAAAAGAAAAAAGCGAAACAGGAAACTGTGACAGTGCTAATTAAAATTGAAGGTTGATTTGACATGCTATGATCCTTTGGCTTTTCAGATTTATTTTTAATGTTTTTGTCGTCAACTAAACTAAGAAGCTCTGTCTCAAATGCAGTAGCTAGTTCTCTGATGATCTCCCTCCCTCTCTCTGCTCCTTGTATGCTGATTTTATGATCTGCTTTCTGTCTTGGTCTTGATAATAATGGTATTCTCTATGAATGTTTTGCTTTATGCAGTCCAATATGAAGATTAAGCTTTTTTCCATTTAATTTCAGTTGAACAAGGTTGTAAGTGGACCAAAGAACACAGCTGTTACCGATGAACGGGGATCGATAGAAAGTAAGTATGACAATCATAAATCATTTGCCAATTTGCCTTTCTCTGTTTTTTCTAAACAAAACTGTGTCTCGTTTATGCCTTTTAGTTAATTATTTATTCGGAAGTCTGCAATGGATATTTCTTTTGCTTAGTAGTTGTATATGGAATGATTATTTGAAACTGTTTGAATTTTTTCATACTGCTTGAGGAAATGCCCTGCATGGTTGAGTATGTATCTTTCATCTTCTAATGAAAGACTAGACGAGGAGCAATATGTAGAGCCTTATGATTATCACAACATAATGATCGGGTTTTGTAGTAATCATATAATGGTCGAGGCGGGACACAGTTGTATGTAGATACTATATGTGACTTTTCACCAAAGGGTGGCTGGGTCAATGTTATTAATGGAAGATGACAGATCTTGGTGGCTAGCTAAAAATCTACCACATAAGCATAGCAGATGGCTTTGAGGCTTATGGTGGAAGCATGGTGGTTAGAAAAAAGATATCACGTATACTAAAAAATATACGTAAAAAACTGCAGAAAATTAAAAGAGAAACTAACTACCCCTTTGAAATGGAGAGTTGGGGAGAATATAAGGAATGAAAACAGAGAGTAAGGTGGAGATAGCAGAATAAGTAATAGAAATAAGAAACAGAAGTAACAGGTGTTAGCGAATGCAAGGAGATAAGTAAGAGCAGAATCAAAAAAGAGAATAGGAGATCTTAAAAAAAAGAATTAAATTAGAAAGAAGAGATAATAGAATGACAGAGAAATGAAAATTAAAAAAAAAATGAAGATGACTGTTCACTGTAAAGTAGGCTTGCTAAAAATTAGAGGTTGCTGGATACTGGAGAAGAGTAATGGCTGCCAATATTAGGAGACTAAAAACAGAGGGCGATGGAGAATGCAGGCACATGAGGCTGCTGCTAAAGGGGTTGATACATAGCATTTGGGGGTTTTCTTTTTCACTCACAAGTAGAGCTGTCAATTTTGGCCCAGCCCAGTGGGCCGGCCCAGTGGCCCGATTATTTGGTTGGGCCGGGCTCTAAAAATAGAGGCCCTAAAAACAACGTTAAGTTTTTGGCCCAGCCCAATGGGCCCAATTATATATATATGGGCTGGGCTGGGCTGGGCTGGGCTGACCCATGGGCTGGAGGACTGGCCCGTGGGCTGGTGGACAAAGTGTTGATGTATTATTCATGGTGATTTGTAGAGCCAAAACAAATTTAAATTGGCTTTGTTTGAGCCAAAACAAATTTATTTATCTCATGTATACAGTATGTTACTCCCAAAATATTGTCTTTATTTATGTTGCTCATTTGAAGAAAAAACTATGGTCAAAATTCTAAAAATTCAATGATTTGTGGCCCATTAGCCCATGGGCTGATGTCGGGCCGGGCCATAAAATACGTAGCCCATTAGAATATTGGGCCGGCCCAACCCAGTCCACAAATGTTGTTTGGCCCTATAGGCCGGGCCGGGCCGAGCCAGCCCATTGACAGCTCTACTCACAAGTAATCAGTTTCTGGGTTGGGTCATGCTACCCATAGGTGCTATGCAATGATGGTTGATATTGCCTGCCATAGATATCCTATGCGGCCATGCAAAGTGTATGGCAAATGTTTGAAGTTTTTCATGCCATGGCTGCTATGTAATAACATAACCTTTGCTTACGAGTGCGTGCATGTAACATGTTTTTTGTGTTCAAAGTGATTGTATTGGCTTTTTAGCATCTCTATTCGAGTATATGTCATTTGTTACTGTTTGCAATCATTTTGACTTAATTATTTGTTATACTTCACTCAGATTCGACAACTGAATGGACACACAGGGATGATCTTAACTGGTTTGATCAGAATCCTTATGATAGTGAAGGTTCTTTGGACGGCAGAAGACTGTCATCACAACCTTATTCTTCTTTGGGCCATTTACAAGAACCAAAGCCCTTGTACAGAACTTCTACATATCCTGAGCAGCAAAGGCAGCAACAAAATAACTACCTCCAACATGGCTCCAGTGAATCAGTTCCTAATTGGTTTGATCAGCAATTTCATGATTCTGAAACTCAGGATGGCAAACGATGGTCGTCACAACCACATTCTTCCATTGCACACTTAGACGAATCAAAGTCCATATACAATACATCTTTGTATCCTGACAAACAACAGGAGCTTCATTTTCCCAGTGAACCAATTTTGGCACCAAATTCGTTTACTTCTTATCCTCCACTTGGTGGTAGATCTCAGCAGGCTACTCCAAGTCATAATACAGGCCCCTTAAACATTCCTTATAATGCTGTAGGAGCTCAGGTGGCACTTTCTTCTCAAAATCGTTCTCATTTCTCCAATTCTGCATTGCCATTCGGTCGATTAAACCATGGGTCACCTCTTGGTGGAAATATGCGCCAATTTCCTTTGGGTTCCCCTCTTAATCAGCGATTACCAAATCAACTGGTCAACCAGGCAGGGCTATATTCTGGAGACTATCCCAATATTTCCTCAGGTTTACCCATGATCAACAAATACGACCAGATGCTTGGGCTGATGGAACTGAGGGATCAAATGCCAAAATCAGCTCAGCTGGGTAGACAAAATCTCCGATTTCCTCCACAGGGTTTTGATATGAGTAGCCATAAATTCAATAATGGATGGCCCAGATTTAGGTCGAAGTATATGTCAACTGAGGAAATTGAGAATATATTTAGAATGCAACTTCAAGCAACACATACTAATGATCCATATGTTGATGATTATTACAACCAAGGCTGTCTTGCAAAAAAATCTTCAGGTGCTAAATTAAGGCATCACTTCAGTCCAGCTCAAATCAAGGAGCACCCTCTACGGGCCTCTGCTAATGCTGAACCACATGCTTTTCTTCAAGTTGATGCTTTAGGGAGGGTTCCATTCTCATCAATTCGCAGGCCCCGTCCTCTACTGGAAGTTGATCCCCCAAATTCCTCACGTGCTGGTAGCCCTGAGCCGAACCTTTCAGAGAAGCCCCTTGAACAGGAGCCTTTACTGGCAGCAAGGGTCACAATTGAGGATGGTCTTTGTCTTCTTCTTGATGTAGATGACATTGACCGTTTCCTACAGTTTAATCAGCTTCAAGATGGTGGATTTCATTTAAAGCAGAAACGGCAGGGTCTTTTGGAAGGATTTGCAGCCTCACTTCAATTAGTTGATCCCCTCGGAAGGAATGGACATACAGGTGCACTTGCTGCAAAAGATGACTTTGTTTTTCTCAGGATAGTTTCTCTACCCAAAGGTCGTAAACTACTTGCTAGGTATCTTCAGCTACTTTTTCCAAATGGGGAGCTTATGCGGATAGTCTGCATGGCCATCTTTCGCCATTCAAGATTCTTATTTGGTGGCCTTCCCTCCGATCCAGCCACAGCCGAAACTGTAAGTAACCTTGCGAGGGTTGTGTCAAAGTGCATCCGTGAAATGGATCTTGGTGCGCTTAGTGCTTGTTTAGCAGCAGTTGTTTGTTCTTCTGAGCCACCTCCGCTACGTCCCCTTGAAAGTCCTGCTGGAGATGGGGCTTCAATTATTTTAGTATCAGTGCTTGAGAGGGCTACTGAACTTCTAACTAATCCTCATGCTGCTAGCAACTATAACATGGAAAATCGTTCACTTTGGCAAGCTTCATTTGATGAATTCTTTGGTCTTCTCACCAAGTATTGTGTCAGTAAATATGATAGTATCATGCAGTCATTCCTCATTCAAGGAGCAAATATGGCCGTCATTGGGTCTGATGCTGCTAGGGCAATTAGTAGGGAAATGCCAGTTGAGCTCTTGCGTGCAAGTCTACCTCATACCGATGATCGCCAGAAAAAGATACTACTCGATTTTGCTCAGCGCTCGATACCTGTGGTTGGATATAATGATAATTCTGGAGGTAATGCTCACCATGTAAACTCAGAGTCAGTGCTGAGTTAAATAGAGAATGGGACCTTCATCTAAAAAGCTGTTTTGAAAGTAGAACGACAGTAAATTTCACACAACTTTGCGTGTCTACCTTGAAAGTTGAACGTATCAGGTGCATCTACCTTGGAAGTTTTAGCACATATTTTTTACTTGTTGATGCATGCCCTGTAGCATTGTTATAAACTTGCAATCAGGCCCATTGTGTATTATGATAGACTTGGCTTGATTTGTTCCTCTTGTCTTTTCTTTTTCTTCTGACGGGAGTTTATTGTTTCTCAGTTTATGGTTTCTAGAGAACAGTAGTGGGTAGTATGTCTAAGGGTTAAGGGTTAGGTTTAAGCTTGAGTCCCATCTTCCTTTTCTATATCATACAAGCATGGGGTTTGTTTTGTCTATACTCCATATCCACCTAAATAGGTTTCACAATCCCAAATTGAAGTAGCATCCTGGGCTGGGGTACGCCAATTTAACTAGGTGGCATTGGCTTTCCTAAGAATATAAGTTGTGTCAACCTTGTTTTCATGGTGTCATGGTTTAGTTTCGTCTCCTTACTATTGCTTTGCGTTAGAAGTGTAGTTTTGTACCATCATCACTTGTATCAGTCAATTGGGCTATTATTGGTCCATCTTTATTTTCTTGCGTTAGTTTCTCTTGAACTTCATGTTCAACAAATAACTTTGGCTGGTTGCTTTTGCACTTAATACTATTTGTTAGAAGCAATATATTGAACTTTCGAATCTTTCAAGTAATGCAAAATGCAAAGGTAGTTTTGAGGATATTATGGCTGGTTCTCTGCCCTGTTTGTTTCTAGAATGGTTGTTGATTTGGTTGCTGAATTGCTATTTTAATATCATATCAGGTTTTATATATTTATGATTTATGATTTATGATTTTATTACGGTGTGAAGTGCTTAGATTTACACGTGTAACTCATGTACTTGCTTGGCATCAAAAAATGTAGATTTACACGTTAATCAGCTGTCTACTTTTGTTTTATTCTCATTCTCCTAATAATTAATTGTTGACACCGAACTAACGAACTTTAAGTTGTCTATAGTCAGTTCTCATACATGTAGATAAGTCATTCTCCTAATCGTGTAGATAAGTCATTTAATTGTCTTTATATACCTGTTCGGATAAGCATTAAGCTTGTCCAGAAGTGAGTCATGCGATTGACTTTTTTCAAGCAAATCAGGTTCTATTTAGGGCCCGTTTGGATCAGCTTATTTGAGCTTATCTATTCGCAATAAGCACTTGTGAGATGGGAGAGCTTGTGGAAACAACTATGACATTTTCATAAGTTGTTTCAGCTAATTTCCATAAGCTTCATATGATAGCTTATGAAAATAGTTTATGATTTATAGAAAAATAGTTTAATATTATTTTATTCTTTATTATATAAACAGCTTATGCATAAGCACTTATATGATAAGCACCTATGCCATAAGCGCTTAATTAAGTTGAAGTAAATTAGCTTGCGGGACAAAATTTGAGGTTTTCGTTTATAGTATTTTTTTTCTTCACAAATTTATAGCATTTTTTTTAAATCCAGGGGGTGTGGTTGAGCGGTTGGGGCTCATCCTCCATTAACCAAGTGTCGAGAGTTCGATCCTCGCCTTGGGTACGGAGTAGCTTTAAATCTCTGGGCCAGCTGTCCCACCCTTCGTGGTGCTTCCAATCCAGCGAGGGGATTAGTCATCGCGTTCGGCGGTAGATACCTTGGTCTCAACCAAAAAAAATTTATAGCATTTTTCTAGAAGTTTTTTGAATAGTATTTGAGTTTTATAGTCATAATCTATCTTTCACTATTATTTTTGTCATTTTAGTTAAATTTCTCTATCTTCTATGAAATAAAACAGAAATTATTTACTGATATATCTCTTACTATGCACGTATATCTTTTTTATTTTATTTTATAAAGAATTAGAAATGTATAAAGTGATCAAATTGTGATGCTAGTATGTTTATTGTGATGCTAGTATGTTTAGTGTGGTGTTTGTTGGTTGTTCACGTATGCGAAGTTTTGATTACATATATCTTCAATGTTAAGGTTGATATGATATTGCTTGAGATTGTGAGTGATACATGTTGTGATCATGTAGTTGGTGAAGTAGTGGACATTGGGCAAGGAACATCAGATAACTTATTGAAGACAAACTAAAGCCATTTTGAAATAAAATTGGAAGATTCATCATCATGAACTTTTCAAAAGAAAAATCAATGGAAGGCCTCCTTATGAACTAATATTAATATTTGTTGAAGAAACTGGTTTTATGAAGATTAAATACTTAGGAAACTACGACATTTTGAACTAATTGAGATTCTTCCAAGAAAAATGGAAATGTGTTTTCTTTTTGAGAAAAAGCTTAAAGTGGCGATCTATCACCCTTTCGATTCGTTAAAAAATATAGATGCCTGAAGACTACACTTAGTAGTATGGGACGCTAAGTGGAATGCTTCAACCTTGAGTGTCTTACTTTCAAAATCGGGGGGATTTGAAGTTAACTAGTTTTTAAGAAGCACTAGTGAGTTTTGGAAAACATTAATGGCGAGATTATGAATCAAGGGGGGTGCAG
This sequence comes from Astragalus glycyphyllos, assembly GCA_963573325.1. Taxonomy (NCBI): domain Eukaryota; kingdom Viridiplantae; phylum Streptophyta; class Magnoliopsida; order Fabales; family Fabaceae; genus Astragalus; species Astragalus glycyphyllos. Next base: position 38,999,662 of record OY754311.1, on the reverse strand, counting down.
GTTGAACCAAAATCAACAACTTTCGTGACACTTGGGTGCAAGTGATCCAATTGTGATAACTAACTCGTGGTGATACATTTTCAGGAAAACATTGATGTCAACATAAGTAGTCAAGAGGAGCCTAGTGTTGAGTATCATACATCGACCCTGGGTTGAGATGTGATAGGGCATCAAACATCTTCTCTTGGTAGGAGAAAAGGGCAGTGTGTCTTAGGTAATGCTTGAGAGGCGTGATGGACGTGAATCCTATTGCCCTATTGGTACGAGAACTGCTATGAACTAACACAATGAGTCTGTCCCCCATTGATATAGAACGTATTATGTTGGAACTAGAATAGAGATATTGGGGTTAGTATCCTTTTTGACCTGACGTAGGGGGATTGCGGCTAGTGGCAACATTGTTGCATGAATATTTTGAAATCACGTGTATTGATATATAGACTAATCAATAGGGATTGATAGTGCATCCTTATTGTATTTGTTGTTTTGATGTTTCATATGCCTTGATTTATATTGTTCTTTGCTGCTATTGTGATATGTTATATTCTAGAAAATGACTCTTAACACATGGTTCTCCAATTCGATAGATGTTTACCCAACTATTGCAAGGCCGTGAATTAGTTTTTAAGAGATGGAGTTGTTGAGATTGGCGATGTCATTCAGATGTTATTAGATTTCGACGTTATTTTGTCAGTGAAGTATCTATGGACTCATCAAGGTCTAACCCGAAAGTTGAGAACAAAATGCTTGATTAGTATAAGTGTCTTCTTTGTTGTGCTTCCCTTAGGGAGTCAGCCTGGTGCATGCCTTTGTGAGTGGTCCCTTGTGTTGGTAGCGAAAGTCATAAATTATGTGTACACTTATGTCAAACACATTATGCACTTGCATTTTCAACATAAAATAAACACATTCAAGGTGTGGCAAGTCTATAGGCATGGTCGTCTTGTGCCCTTTTTTCACGAGGGAATGTGCACTAGTGCTAATCAATCAATTCGAATGAATTATTTAGAAGGTGAATAATTCAACTGTAATTATATTCTCGATACAAGAATGTGTTCAATAGGTAATTATTGAGATTGAACCATTTAATTTTATGATAACTCATTAGCTGCTTATTAATCAAACCTACTACTACAACATTTAAGTCTCAAGTTATTTATTTATTTTTTTTACAAAATTAAATTTTTATACTATTCATCCTCTAAGTCCTTTCTAAATACATACTCCCACCGTAATAGAAGATAAGTAAAAATAGGTAAATAAAAGTTGATATATTTAGTCATGATCATGTGAATAATGGATCCACAATTTTACGAAATTCAATAAGAATCGAATCAAAAATTAAGCTTGTGTTTGGGAAAGAGAGAGATCTCTCTCTTTCTCTCTTCCCTTCCTCTCTTTTTTCTCTTTCTCTTCTACCTAACATACCCTTAATGTAAAATAGTACTCCTTCTGTCTCATATTAAGTGTCGTTTAAAGTTATGCGCGAGTATTAAGAAAATGATTGGATATGCTAAATTTTATGGTAAAAAAATATGGTAGGACTAAAACACCCTTACATTTTTCTTGGTTGGTGCAAAGACACGATTATTGATATTCTAAAGTAAGAGTATTGTTGGAAAGTAATAATAAATGTTGTATTGAGATTCTAAAGTGACAGATAATTTGAGACAAAGAAAAATGGCAAACAGGACGCTTAATATGAGACGGAGGGAGTACTAAACTAATCTGCTCCCTTTATCTTAAGAGAAGCTCCCTCGTTCGAAGTTCAACAAACCTAGAAAAGTGTTCACAAGTTTTATTCATACCGGGGGGTTTCAGACGGGTCCAAGCCCAATAAGAATTCAAAATTAAAAAAGCATGAAACACAGCCATGCTTATAGATATACCCTAACTGTCTTTTTCACTGTTATAACCGCAACTCACGGTGATGCTTACACTCAAGCCGTGTTTTATGCTGTGTTGACTGTTTCCATCCAGATTGCCTCCAAACTGCCACCAGCTCCAAATCATATGAATCCGCCACTTCGCAGTGTTAAAATGCTCCCTCCTTTGCAACAAAAGCATCCGAACTACATAAAATCAAGCAAAGAACTTTAGAAACGATGCCTAAATGTGCATATAAATAAGGATACAATATGATGATACTTTCAATGCAACATACTACTTTAAGCTTAAAAATTGTTTGTCCTTATGCAACAGTTATTGCCAAAAGACAGAATGAACAAGGAACCCAAACAATAGGCAACTCCGAATTAATAGAGAATGAAAATATCGAGTCCAATTAGAGGATTAGGTCGTGATGTCTTGCTTCTCACTAATTAGAAGCACTCTTAAACTCAAAGGTTAAGTGTGAAGAACATACACCACCTCAGTTTTTGGCTTGTTTTCACCAGTTCTGGTCCGATTTGACCGATTTTCACCGGTTCTGAAACAAGGCGGCTTTCCGATGAAATGGAACGGACACCTGCCTGTTCCTGGTTCAACCGACTGAATCGGCCAGTTCGGTTTTGAGAACTATAGGAAAAACAATTCATCAATTAAGCATATATACCATGAAAGCAAACATAAATGGGGAGCTTACAGTAGCATACAAGCAAGAATTCTGAAGGCATGAAAAACATCTTAAAGTGCCTTAATCATTTGCACATTTGCAAACAATTTATCTAGCCTTGAAAATGTTTCGAGCTAAGTTCAAGTGAGCATAATCAAGTAGGAACAAACACTCAACACAAGGCATAAATCATAATATAGTTCTATCTTGTATATAAGCCAAAAACCCACATATAAAAGCTCGTATAAGTGAAAACAATCAAAACAAACCCAGGGGACTTTATGCTAATTATCTACTCACCAAAGATCATCTCTGTATAGACTATATGCATAAAGAACACAGTTAGCCTACCACAAAAATAGAATATTGGGTTCCAAATAATTGCTATTATCGTTGAATTTCTAAAAAATGGCACAAAATTTCCAAAAGTGGACAAAATAATCATGGGCAACATGGTGTGAAAAATAAAATGCAAATAGTTAATTTAATGAAACGTAATATGCAAGATGCAACAACAAAATGAGATGGAAAAGTAAAACTGCCCCACCGCAAGCTTAAGAGCTTACATTGTCCCTAAATGTAAAGTTGTAAATAATTAAGTTGATGTAGGAAGAAAAGAAGGCACTCACTGAGGTGGTGGCAGGAACTGGCCTACATAGTGAGATAGATGGTAGTTGTAGAGTTATAACATGCCGGCCACATGTTGTTGTTGATCCTCTATGTACCTTTGTCTTTCTTCCACGCGCTCTTGTCGTAGTTGATCCTCTATGTGCCTTTGTCTTTCTTCCATGCGCTCTTGTTGAGGCACCGATATTGAAGTTCAGACGTCATCTTACCATGCTTCAACAAAGAATGACGACCATACCCTGAGGGTCCGGTAAGAGGTGGAGCCGATAGCTTGTGAACTCCTCAGTGAGTGTAACATACCTTTTAATTATCATAGTAATTTTATTAAGTTGCATGGATTTTGTCAGATACTTCAAAAAAATTATAATTGGATTTATTTACTCAATAATAAGAGTTACAAAAATAAAATAAATAAAAAACGTATTGGCTTCTTAATTTACATTATAGAACTTCAAGATCCAAGGTTCCCATTTACCACCACTGTGGCATGCACGTGATGATTGGGAGTAGGGAAGAGGTCATGGTTATTCCTCCAGTCATGCATATAGGATTCAGTATTAAACATGGGGGAAGCATCTGAAAAGTAATATATCCTGTGTCTGAAACTCTGCCACATGGATAGTTGATTTCAAACCGCCTATCATGGAAGTAGGAAATATGGATGCAGAACTTTATTTTATGTACCTGGTTTGTCGTGAAGCTTAACAGCTTGAGAGAAATTAAAATTTCTAATCAGATTTCATTTTAAAATGATGAGTTTACGGCAGTATTTATTCTTGAACCCAAGCTTGTCTTGCAGGCTTTTAACAGGATTTAATAGCACTGTAACTACTAGATCACTCTAACAGTTAGCTAACATAAACTCTAACAGAGTCCAACAGCTAATAGAATATTTTAGAGACTCCACATAAAGTCTGCACACAAGGGTTGCTTTGAAAATTTCATATTCTGGCTGTGCTTAAATTTTCAAACTCAAGTAATTTAACAAAAAATGTCAGCATAACAAACATGATGTAAAATGTTTAGCTCTTAAAAAGTTTTGCTACACACCTGAATCTCATGCACTGTGAATCATCTTGAAGGATATTAAATCACCTAAAACGATTTTTTCCTTCTAGGTTAAGTTGAACTGAAGCAGAATAAATCAAGTGAACTAGTGGCTCATCAAATTCTTCAAGTTCACCAGAATCTCGTAATTGCCTAAATGAAGGAGCGATGAGATTTGCGGCGATGTCAACCAACTTCCATAAGGAGAGCTCATAAGCCATTTTGATTAAATTAATGGGCAACTTCTTAGAAGAATCAAGACAAGACATAATCACATTCCAGCAGGCTTCCTGAATATTTTCCAAAATCCAGAACTCAGCAAGCCAACAAAGTTCCACATATGGTTGCAGATTGAATAGCTTTCCTTCATCATCCATATTATCCCACAAACATCCACTTGGAGGATTTGGAAGCTCATCAGAATAAAACCACTGTACTAGTTTAATCAATGCTTCCCAGCTAACAGCAACTTTTATGACTTGTGAATGACTGCAAAAATAAATAGCATTTAAAACATATCCAAAATTTAAAAAACAGAGAATGCAATCAAAAAGAGAAGTCATGATAGTTTCTCATCGAAAATGGAACATCCTTCTAATTTTCAAGGATGTTGCAGAGGAATTAAGAGTTCAGATGCATTTAACATTAGATGTATATAATACAATGCAAATCTTGATAAAAATGGACATGGTTCCGGATCACTTTCAAGTTTCAACCAATTCTTGGATTAAGTCATTCTAAATTCAAGACTCAAGAAGAAAATTTGAATCTTAGGAATTAATCAGAATTTAACTACAAAACAGGTTACATACACGTTGGTCAACAAATAAAAAGACAACAACACATGCATGTCTCTTATTGACCACATTCTTCAATTTTCATGAGCTCCAGCTTCAATAATAGGCAAGCTTTTTAATTTGAACTTCTGGGTATCATCTTCATAATTTTAATATAAGGAAAACCGCAATCTAAAAAAACTATCAATTTCAAAATCAACAATCACCTTTCTTGCATTCCTGATCGGAACAACCCCTGTAAATAATCAGAGCCAGACTGCAGTACAACTCTGTGGACATGCAAATGTGGTACTGGGTGAGAACACATATTACATGTCCACCCAATAAGCTCACTCGACTTAGCTTCCATTATGACATCTCTGAAAAGAGAAAGTAACAAATAAAATTTCGCTCCCAAAATCCTTAAACCAATGATAGCAACATCGCTGTTAACATTTTACATTGTGTAGAAACCTTTTACTTCCCAAAATGACTAATAAATATCTAATCAGTAAGGTAGCTCCAATCAGTAAAAATGTATCCAACAGTTGTTTTACTGTAAACTGGATAATGCAATGACATTTAGTAGCAAAACCCAGCAACAGTTTCCGAGTTCAATCGTTTTTTCAGAAACAGAACTTTCATTTGAAAAACACGGAATGGGCAAAATATAATATTAATTTTAAGGAAGCTACTCAAGTATATGTGAATTAATGGACATACTTTCAAAGGAAATAAATATGGAAATAGACAGGGATTTTAAAGAAAACACATTACACCAATGACATGCAATCTCACGATATCTAGAAGAATCTGGTCAAGAAGCAAACCATACGAAAAATAACTTCCAGCTGAATCAAGAGATGAAGTAAGATCTAAGCAGGGGAAAGGTGTGGCCCACTTTGGAGATTGTCTACAAAGCATTCGCAAGAGAGGCTGTAGATTGCAACGCTTGGCCAGAATTTTCAGCTTCTTCACCATTTCTTCTCCCGCATGTCAGCTTCCCATGTATACATATTCCAATAACAACAACAATGCTTCATAATCAACGTTAGAAGAATAATGAACTTCTCTCATGGCCTCTCCAAAGTTATCCGTTACTTCTTTACATCTCTTACTACTAGATAATACTTCAGGAGGTAGAAGTGATGGACATCGAACAGCAAGAATAACACCATGAACACTCACAGAATTCCCATTTGCTACAATGAGTCGCAAATCTGCATATTCTTTCTCATTAAGAGATTTCCCGATCCTTTTGGCAAATTCATTTGGGAAACCATAAAATCCAAAATAACTTAGAATATAAGAAACATACCATTTCACTCCTGGACTGAAAGAGGCGCTACTACAGATCTCATGAAGTTTGCTAAATAACTGAGTTTTAATGTTTGTCACCTCTATGGTGAATTGTTGAGGATTCTCTTGTGAAAGACCACACTGATGAAGAAATTCAGCTAAGCCCCACAAACCATAAAATAAGAGAACATTGGAGCCTTCCCAGTCTCCTTTACCAAACCAGCAGCAAGACCTTTCATATAATGTAGTATGCAAATGAGGAGCAATTTCAGACCTTTCTACATGAATGTCATCACTTAAGCATCGTCTCACAAGAAGAAGAACTGCCTTTATCCCTTTGTTTTCTATGATACATCTTTGATATTGTGGTAAACTTAAAAGACAAGTTAACCCGATTAAGTTAATAACAAGTTGAAGTTTATCAAATGAACCATAGCTTTCTAAGGATGATATACAATCTAGAGTATGTATTATGTTATCCAAGCACGACATGCCTTTCACCTCCAGTATATCTGATAATACACATCTAGTATGTGAGGAAATGTAATTACAAGGAGAATAAATCATCATTAGAACAGCCCTTGATACCGGTTCGCTTTGAAAATGATCATCAACATCCTTTTGACATATTCGGCACCATTTTTGAATTGTGTCCACAAAAGTTGAGCTACAGAAAAGGAAAAAGTAGAGTTAGCAACTATTAATGTGTAATAAATGTTCAGCTATAAAATTTCAGAAATATAATCAACAGTGATACTGATAAGAAGAATCGATGACACGAGATATATTATAATATTAATGTATACACAAATTTTGAAGTCGTCAAGAAATGATACTGGAACAAATTCAACTTACCAAGCACACATAATTAGTAAGTTCACGTGGAACTCACTTCCGTAAGTATAAGGGTTTAAATTTTCTCCACAATGATTTGTAAGCCACCCAAGAATGTCCCACAGATAATTCCTCAGACCAACATGATAATTGGCTTTTAATCCCTCCTCTACCATGGATAGTTGCTTTTTCAATGGCAAGAGAAGTTCAGACGATTGGTCATAAATATTTTCAATTAGAAGACTAAGGAGGACAACATCAATTCCTTTTTTCCAAAACCTGATATGATGATCACCAGCCCAAGGAGTTATTAAAGCCAAATTACATGCTTCCACTAATAGAGAACCATGGTTGTTACCAATTTTTCTGGAACTCGACCCTGTTTCTCTCATCCCACAATTAATGGCATCAACAAGAGCTTCACCACACAAAGCCATAATTTCTAAATAATTCTCTTGGGATCTCTGGGGCAGATAAAACTAATCTTTGTTAGGTACAAGGCTATATGTATTCCAATGTTTATCATAGAAAACAATTAACTCTTACCAATAGACATTGAGCAAGCCGAAATCCCTCTATCCGAACATGATGAGGGTTCGATTTTCCCATCGCCTGCACCACCATTTGTAGAAACACATTTCCATTCTCTCTGAGTTTTTTCGCTACAAAGTCACACAAAGCTGGTAGCAAAAATTATAAATCAATGAAAGATAGCAGGAAAATGCTATTTTTGTTGTTGAGGGGAAAGTGAGAGAGAAGTATTTTAATACCTAAAGATGTGTACAGCTTTAAAAGAATGAGTTTAATAGAATTATCTGTCGTTGTATGCATGTCTGCTAAACCTTTCATAAATTCAACATCATTACAAACAGGGAACCTAGATGAAGGCCACCGCAACAGTACTGTGCTCAAAAGTGAAGCCATCTCTACAAAATATTCAATTTTCTTCGCACCTCTGGCAAAATCTTTTATATTTCCAACAATACAAATGGCAATCTCTGTTTCTTTCAGTGCTTCAATAATTGCCTTCTCACTTGTAGCACTCAAATTTGAGATTGCCAAATTCAAAGCAGTAGCACAGGGTGTTGCAACTTCTACTTGATGTGAAGATAGTAAGGATGAAAGACAATAGACAAGATCCAACAATTGCGATTGCAATAGTGGATTTGGTAAAACATTAACTAACTTCACTGCCACATTCGATGCCATGCTTAACAAGGGCTCACTTTTGCATTGAAGAATCCATAATAATGCTCCCAAAATATCAGCAGCAGATTCCTGATGAAGTAAAAGATGCAGTAAAGCGCAAGTTTCAGTGCCATTTAAATATAATATATCAGACGAACGGACAAACTGGTAAAACAACAATAGCCTGTTGAATCAGTTCTATCATAGCCATAGCTACGATTCTAAATCAACATGGACAAACTGCAATCTGTTTATATATGTAGCTTTTGGTAAAAAAAAGCATCTTGTATGGTTCGTTCAAGCAGTAACTACTTTACAAGAAAGAGGAGAGACGGAATACACTAATGTAGTGGCTGAAACAGCAAATTATCTACATCTCCAAGAAAGCTATTTGATGTCATTGCTATGCTCCTCTCTTTATAGTACTATATAGAAAGTGAGTCAAATAAATTGAACACATATCTTCACTATCTTAATTTTCTTTTTCACAATTCGGATTGAAGAGCTAAATTAGATAGTTAAATAATTAAGTATAAATCTTTTCAAAAGTAGATAGTAGATCAACAAATTTGCAGCTATAACTTGCTGATACATTCTTTCTTAAATTAAAACACACAAGAAGTAGACAGTGTACCTTAACGATGGTGTGGCGCACGGCACGTGCATCTGCTGATATAGAATCAAGAAATGCATTCATGGATCGAAGTACATTTTTCTGCACTTCAATGTTGGCGCACTGCCACTTCCATTTATTTGTCTTCTCATCAAAATATCTGCCAAATTACGAAACCAAATAGAAAAACAATCCAATCGTTTATTTAGAGCCGAAAAAGAAAATGAAAATCGAAAGCAAGTATTCTTAAAAGTAAAAGAAAAAGGCGAAAGAAGGTAATAATAGGATAGGTAGGTTGTGGAAATTGAAAGAAAATCGAAAAGAAGGAGGTGGAATTGGACCTGGTGCCAAGGTTTAAGGCGTGGAGAAGACGACGGTGGAGGGTGAGCATGTGCGAATTGTTCCATCACAAACCAAATTCGAGTAATAGCCAAGTCTGCTCCTTTAGATGGAGTGTCTTAACCATTCGCACCCGACCTTGGAATTTCATGTTACTGATACAAGGGGCAAAATAGACAACACGACTTCTGACTCAGCAGATGCACAGCTTTTTGACTCACAAGCTTGTTACAGGGAACGCGTGTCTAGCTCGAGACCCAACGGCTTTGTGTGAGCTATACAAGTGAGAGAATAGTGAGATAGGGGTAGGCTTCAATGGAAGGCATGCTCTCGCTTTCAATTCTGTTTGTCCGATTCATTTATAGTTAGGCTCACAACATTTTAATCACAATAATCTGATTCAAATAATCACCATAAGTCCTGACAAGAACAATTTCCATTTTTGAAGTGATGAAATCTCAAGGAGTCTCTGACAATAATCACCGCACCAACAACCTTAGACATATACTTAATGGCATTGTGACAGTCACCACAAATTCTCAAATTCTTAAAAACCCTTATAGATGATTGCCCATTCAAGTTAAGTATCCCAAAGGCAACAGCAAGCTTCTCACTGTGGTTACAAAGACTCACAGTTTTTTCCTCTTGATCAATATCTTGCAGAACATAATCAGTGTCAGGTTTATATCCAGCCAGTTTCATTTTCTCAATCAACTCATCCAAAAAGGTATAGATTTTATCACTCTCCATATTACTTTTGTCTCCAACAACAAAAGTGTGAACTCTATTTCCCACTTGAAGCCAACTACATCCGGGTGTTTTTGTAATTCCTCTCTCTTTCATCAGTGTTCTGATTTCTGAAGCTTCGTTCCACAATTTGGCGGTAGCAAGGATGTTGAATAGCAAAACATAATTGCCAGGGTTGTTAGGCTCAATCTCAAATAATTTTTTGGCTGAAATTTTTGCCAACTCCACATTTTTATAAACTCTACAAGCACCAAGGAGTGCTCCCCAAGCACTAGGAGTTGGCTCCATAGGCATTCTTTGTAGAAACTCATATGCCTCATCGAGGCGCCCAGCACGGCTATACATATCAACCATACAAGAATAGTGATTAGAACCAGCTTCTACCAGATGATCCCTAAACATTGAATTAAATATCCGGAGTCCTTCTTCTACTAGCCTTGAGTGGCTACAACCAGACAGAACACTAGTAAAAGTAACAGAATTGGGCCTTACCTTTGATTGTAGCATCTTCTCAAAGAGAAAAAGCACTTCTTTTCCATTCCCATGCATTGCATTTGCAATGATGATTGTGTTCCAAGCAACAACGTCTTTCCTGGGCATCATATCAAAAACATTCCTTGAAAGATTCAAGTCACCGCATTTAGCATACATATATAATAGAGCTGTTGTGCTTGTTAAGTCTCCAACTATCAAATGTCTGAAGACATAGCAATGTACCTCTTTTCCCATTCTCAAGCTTTCTAAAAAAGAGCAAGCCGGTAAGATACTACTAATTGTTATCTCATTAGGTTTAAACCCCATATTTTGCATGTTCCTAAGCATCTCCAGTGCCTTTTCAGTTTCTCCATTCTCCATGCACCCACCAATAACAGCATTCCACGTAGCTTCATCTGCTTTGACCCCATTTCTGCTCATCTGGGAAAATAGGGAAAGACCCTTCTCATACTCTTTGTTTGTTAAGTATGCTGTTAAAAGTACATTCCAGGACACAACATCTCGACGAGGCATCAAATCAAATACTCTTTGAGCTTCTCTTACACTTAGACATCTTGCATACATGTTCACAAGTGCACTGCAAACAAACAGATTTCCTACCATCTCATGTCTCACAGCAAATCCATGAATTGCTTTACCAGATTTCAAATCTTTCAATTCTGAGCACGCAGGCAAAATGCTAGACACGGTCACCGGATTAGCTTTCACCCCACTCCATCCCATTTCGCAAAAAACAGACAAACCCTTCCGTGGCAATCCACAATTAACATAACATGCGGACAACGAGGTCCAAGTAACCACATCTCTAACAAGCAAATCATCAAAAACACGTCTCGCACCCTCTACACATTTACATTTACCATAGGCATGAATCAATGCATTTCCAATGAAAACATCAGACATCACCCCACATCGAATTGCATCAGTATGAACTTCCTTGACTCTTAAGGCATCACCAGAGGCAGCACAAGCCTTAGCAACAGCAAAGAAAACATGCTTGTGGGGTTTGATCCCACGTGCCCCCAAAGAAGCATAGAGCTTTATAGCCTCATTTGGATGTCCATTATTGATTAGAGCTGAAATCAAAGTGGAACAAGTGATCGAATCTGGTTGAGAAATATTATCAAACAGTTGATGGGCACGCCTTAAATCACCCACATTTAAAGCTGCTTTGAGGAGCCTGAGACCAAGGTGGGAAGGGATGTTGGTGGGTACAGAGATAACCATACTACTAGACTTCTCAAAGGTGCCGGATTCACTGACACTCACACTTGTGCGTTTTTTCAATCTGCGTTTTTTCAATGTTCACTGTTCTTTGATATTTCTTTCTCTGTCCCTGTGTATAATATTGTTGTATGGGAAGGGATTTGAGAGAGAGAGAAGGGATTGGGATTAGAGAATTAATTAATTCAACTCTTTGTCGGTCTGTGCCTCGTGATGAAAATTTGAGAAAAGCTGCAGAAAAAGAAAATGGATTTATAGGCTAAAGGGGACTGTGATGCGTTGTTGGTTATTTGCACAATTAAGTGACAAGTGTGTATAAGTTGTTCTATGTGGTGACAAGTGGAATTGAAATGTGATTCACGAAAAGATAATTAGTTAGTACTTCTCTTCCTCCTCTAGTCCTCTTAGTAACACCGAGTCATCACTATATATATATATATATATAATGGTAAGATAGTCTTCGTGTTCTAATAAGGTATCTCATTGCGAGCTAAAGGACATAAAAGAGTTGCAATAAAAAGATACTAGATTCAAACTCCGGAAACTAACATTCCCCACCCCCATTAATTAACATTTGCTTATTAAAAAAAATCTTTTTTTTTCTTTCAGCTTCTTTTTATATAAAAGAATTTTTTTTAAGATAACATGATATCTTATCTCCACCTCAAAATCAACCAATGACCATAATATCTCACTTTTTTTAAAAAAAAATGATATCTTACGTTTTTCTTATTTATCCCACCTGTTTTCACTATATATAATGGCAAGATAGTCTTGGCGCAAATCTTTTTTTTTTCCTTTCAGCTTCTTTTTATATAAACGAAAATTTTTTAAGATAACATGATATCTTATCGCCACCTCAAAATCAACCAATGACCATAATATCTCACTTTTTTAAACAAAATAATATCTTACATTTTTCTTATTTATCTCACATGTTTTCATTTATAATCACGGCATGTATATTTTATTTGATTAACACATATTGTCACACTTAATAATACATAATCAGTTGGAACATTCAAAAAACATTTAAATTTTAAAATAAACTTACTTTATAACCAAGGTTCCAAAAAACGGAACGAGATAGCAAAAACGGGAGAGACAAAACGGTCTTTGTTGTTGCCGTTACCGTTATGAGCCGCTACAACAGAGTGATTGAAAATCACGGCAAAAACGATATGAAACGCCGTTACGGCCGCAACAAAAAGGGAACAGACCTTGTCACTTTCAGAATAGATTCAGATTCATTTCTTGCGCTAAAACCAAAAGGGAACAGACCTTCTCTGAATCTCCTTGCTTCAAATCAGTAGCACCACACCTGACTCCACCACACCACTACTCAATCTCCACTCTCCAGAGCGCAACAACATCAACAAGTAACAACAGGTATTGAATGGTTGAATCTGAGCTTCTTCTTTGATATTTCTTTCTCTGTCCCTGTGTATAATATTGTTGTGTGGGAAGGGATTTGAGAGAGAGAGAAGGGATTGGGATTAGAGAGAGAGAGAGGCTGAGAGAAATGAGTTGAGAAGAGAACAAAAAACTCATTGTTGTTCACTTGTTTGTTCCTTCCTCTGTTTGAGTGAGATGACGAATTCTATTTTTTTTGATTTGTTAGAATATGGAGTCGTGGAGGTTAATTGATAAAATGGGTTCATTTGGGTTGAAAAAAAAGGAGGGGTTGATTTTTCCATCTTGGCTAACAAAAGTGAGAGGGATCTATTTAGTCTTTTTTTAACTCATTTTTAGTGACTATCAATTAGTTTAGTTTTGTGCCTTTGTCCTTTTTTTAACTTATTTTTAGTTCTGTCCATAACTTCTTAAATTTTGAATTTAAAATTACATTTTTTTATTTCCAAGAATTTCCAATTGGTAGAGCAGATGGGGCTCCGAGTGATGATATTAGTTGGCACTTTGGAACGGTTGTGCAAGGTAGAAGAAGAAATAGTATACAATGTAAATATTGTGAAAGAATAATAACCGGTGGAATAACTCGATTGAAGGAACATCTTGCACACATGCCAGGAGAAGTCAAAGGTTGTGCTAGAGTCGGAACTTCTGTTAGAGAAAATATGATGAAGCTTTTATTAGATAGTAAAGCAAAGAAAAATGATCAACAAAAAAGAAAGGAAGAATTTGTCTCGCGTTTAAGAGGTGATGATGATGATGATGATGATGATGATGATGAAGGTTTTATTGATGAAGATGCAACTACGAGACATGCTACACAAGAAAGCATTATGTCACAGGCAATGGGAAGATAGATAAAGATTCCATAGAAGTGGCATTAGCAGTAGTAGTGAAGCTTCATCTGAATATCAACAGAGAAATATTCAATAGAGAATGAGGCAAGTAGATGTTGATCTAGAGAGAAGTAAGAGTATGAAGCAAACAAGTTTGGATGTTTAATTACAAAAGTAAGAGTATGAACCAAACCGCATGTAGTTTTATTTTGCGGTTCGGTTCACATTTTGTCTCAACCAAACCGCGAACACTGAGAGCTACGTTTGTATGCTTACATTAAAAAGTGCTTACACAAATAAGTTTGGATGTTTAATTACAAAAGTTCCTATAAAATGTAATTTTTTTCAAATTGAACTTTATTATTATTCACATTTCATTTATTAAAAATTGCAACAGCATATACTCATTATAAATAGTAAAAAAAATTCCTGATGCTCATCATAAAATCATTATTAAAATTATGCATAATAATATAAATATATAATAACAGGAAATGATCAAATGTATATAAGTGAATCTGTTTAAAAAAAAACATTTAACCTTTACTTGCTACCCACCATTCTTCACTTGTTTTAAGTGTCACTAACCAATGAACACATCCAATTTCAAATTATTTTCCCCCTGTTTCTTACATTTGCTATTCTTTTTTTTTCCTCAAAAGATCTCATTATTTTTCATTTACTTGTACTCATAAGATACCCTAAGTTGTTCATTGAACTTCTTGATCATGCTTACCCTCCCAACTCTATTAAGGTGAGTGTGTGGCCTATTCTAAACTCGTACTTGGTTGCCACGAAGCATGATAAATATATTTTTTTTTCATTCCATTCTGCCTTTAAGGGAGCACAATACAAACATGAAGGGTCCCAATCATACTCAACTACACACATAGATACATATATAATTTTCAAGAATGAGTGAATAAAATATATCCTATGCTCAAAGAATAACAATGAGAAAAAAGAGATTTTCATGGAATATAAAAATTACGTGTGGTGATTTCACCCCACGGAACTTTTATGTCCTCTGTCAAATTAAGCAGGCTGTAAATTAATAATTTAAACAAATTTTGTATATGTTTAAATAAATATCTATAAAAAAATATGGATGAATGTTTTTGCTGCTTCTTGTACAATAAGCTTCACCGTACTCTGCTGAGAACAACACATACAAACATATCTTACATAATTATGAAACATGCAATCCATTGGTTGGAAAAGGACCAAAAGATAAAAACAATAAAATACAGAGTAATCGTTATCAGAATGCCAAAAGTAGCTGCAACTGATATTCAGTGGGGACCTCAAGAACTCACGTGATAATGGCAATGAATTCAACAAAATTATCACTCACTATATTAACTCTCTATATTTATCAATATATTTTTGATGTAAATTCAGTTTCATTATTGTTGTAAGTAACTGATTATAGTTACCATTAGTTAATCCTAACTGTAGTTAGTTAGTTACTAATTTCTCATATATATTGTACAGTGAACCAATTGTAATTTCAGTTTTTCACATTCAATGAATTGAGTATTTTTCCCTAACTGAAAATGCTCTATTACAGCTCTACGAATGTGAACATTAATATGGTATCAGAAGAAGAATTGGTGCTCGCTTTCACCACCATTCACCTTCGCCTCTGATTTCCCGGTGATCTTCTCTGGTGATCTTCATCTCTTCTCTGGTTCGCTCCTCCGGCAACCATGACTTCTCCACCGGCTCAAACGCATGATGATGTCTACTACCTTCATGCCTCTGATAATCCCGGTCTCGTTCTTGTCACGCAACCTCTCACGGAAAACAACTTCAGTTCGTGGAGGCGTTCGATGCTCATGGCTCTTGATGGAAAGAACAAAGCCGGCTACGTCACCGGCGCCATTCCCAAACCTGCTGAAGCAGATCGTAACTACTGTGCGTGGAATCGCAACAATAGCACGATATCTTCTTGGATTCTCAACTCAATCAGCAAAGAAATTGCTGCAAGTGTGCTTTATTCCGGTGATGCTGCCGCGATCTGGAAGGATCTTCACAACCGTTTTCAGCAACGCAACGGTCCTCGGATCTTTCAATTGAAGAAAGATCTCGTCAATTGCACTCAAGTATCGTCTCCAATCGGCACCTACTACACGAAATTCAAAGCTATGTGGGAAGAATTAGGCGAATATCGCCCCGTTCACTCCTGCACCTACGACGGTGTCAAGCCTCTTCTGGATCATCTCAAGGATGAGTGTGTTATGACGTTTCTGATGGGATTAAACGAACAATTCATCAATGTTCGTGGCCAAATCCTCATGATGGAACCCCTCCCTACCATTGACAAGGTGTTTGCAATGGTTTCGCAAGATGAGAAGCACCGCCAGATCAGTTCTCTTCCAATGTCTACTGAATCTCCCATCGCGTGTGCTGTTTCCACCGTGCAAGCCAAACCTAATCGTCGTGAGCGCCCTAGTTGCTCTCATTGTGGTCTCCTCGGGCACAACAAGGAGAAATGCTATAAGCTGCATGGTTATCCTCCTTCTTACAACAAGAAGACTTCGAATATCAAGAACTCTTCCACTGTCAACAATGTTGCAGAATCTGATTCAACCTCAGGAACTACAGCTGTCTCCAATCAACAATATCAGATGATGATGCAGTTCATTCAAGCACAGATGGCCAAGGCTTCCTCACCTGACTCTGAGCAAGTTGACAATGCTTGTCTAGGTATGGTCCTATCTCTGCTGTATTCTGATGATCCTCTGCCTTACAGCACTTGGCTCTTTGATTCTGGAGCCACATCTCACATATGTTGCACACTAGAATCATTTCACAATTTCAAACTAGTGTACAAAAAATTTGTCACATTGCCTGATAAAACTAGAGTTTCAGTCACTGGCATAGGATCTGTCACCTTATCACCAACCTTAACTCTGCACAATGTCCTCTACATTCCATCGTTTTGTGTTAATCTGGTTTCTGTGAGTCAATTGCTTGAAAAATCTGATATGTCTCTAACATTCTTTGCCAAACACTTTCTGCTTCAGGGGATTAACCTGTTGAAAGAGATTGGCAAAGGACAATTGGACAATGGCCTATACACCCTTCATTCTTACACCAATATTGGTAATAAAATTTGCAATTCTAGCACAAGTTTTACTGACTCTTGCAATTCTGTTTCTGCCTTGAATTCTAATGCCAATGCATCTCTGTGGCATTCTAGGCTAGGGCACCTATCTGATTCTGTGTTGAAATCTGTCAGTGATAAGATTCCTATCACAATTCCTTGTAATTTCAACACCAATGAATGCACTATATGTTCTTTAGCTAAGTTCAAAAGATTACCATTTCACTCCAATAATCACATGTGCACTGAGTTTTTTGATTTAATTCACTGTGATATTTGGGGTCCATATGGACAACCCACTTATTCTGGTCAATCATATTTTCTCACTATAGTTGATGACCACAGTAGATTCACATGGATCTACCTTCTTAAAACCAAATCTGAGGCCACTGAAAAAATCAAACAGTTCTTTGCTATTGTCAAAACTCAATTTGGTAAGGTTATCAAATGTCTTAGATCTGATAATGCAAAAGAGCTTGCATTAGTTGAATTCTTGCAGGAACATGGCACTCTTCACCAGTTTTCTTGTCCACACAGACCACAACAAAACTCTGTTGTGGAAAGAAAACATCAGCACCTCTTGAACATTGCCAGGGCACTTATGTTTCAATCTGGTTTACCTATGAAATTCTGGGGAGACAGTGTCAGTACTGCAGCACACATTATCAATAGGACACCCACTCCCAACCTTGATCACAAAACACCTTATGAACTTCTATATGACAAACCAGTATCTTACTCACATTTGAGAGTATTTGGGTGCCTAGCATATGCTGCAACCATCCCTCAAATGCGTACCAAGTTTTGTCCTAGAGCCTCACCATGTGTCTTCCTAGGTTATCCCTTAGGATACAAAGGCTACAAACTGTACAACCTCACAACTAGAAAAATTTTCATATCCAGAGATGTCCAATTCCTTGAAACTTCATTCCCTTTCAAAGACTTCACAATCACAGACACTTCTCTGGACCCCTTCAGTGATCTGGTTTTACCTACTGCATTACCAACTTTGCCTGAACCTGAGCCTCTGCCTGATGCCCTGCCTCAACCACCCTTAGCTGACCTTGCACCAGATACACCACCTTCAACCCCTCAACCAAACTCATCTCCTCAACCAGAGACCATCTCTGCCCCTGTCCTTCGCTGAAGTACTAGAGCCCATGTCCCTCCCACTTATCTTCAAGACTATGCTCACAATGCAGTCTCCAATTTCTCCCCAGCATATCAGAATTTTATATCTCAGGTTTCTTCCATACCTGAACCTCTGTATTATCATCAAGCTGCCAAATCTGCAGAGTGGTGCCAAGCTATGCAAGAAGAGATAAATGCTCTTGAAGTAAATAATACCTGGACTGTTCAACAACTTCCAGAAGGCAAGAAAACCATTGGATGCAAATGGCTGTTTAAGGTTAAATACAAAGCTGATGGAACACTAGACAGGTACAAGGCACGTCTAGTTGCACAGGGCTTCACACAACAATTGGGACTTGATTTTGTGGATACTTTCTCACCTGTGGCCACCATCACCACTGTTAGGGTACTGCTGGCACTTGCAGCTCAACAAAAATGGCATCTTGTTCAACTTGATGTGAACAATGCCTTTCTTAATGGGGATCTTCTTGAAGAAGTTTATATGAAACTACCCTTGGGGTATCCAAGCAAGGGGGAGAACCTTGTGTGCAAGCTCAACAAGTCACTATATGGGCTCAAGCAAGCTTCACGACAGTGGTTTCAGAAATTCTCATCCACAATACTGCAGCATGGTTTCAAGCAATCCACAGCAGATCCATCCTTATTCACTAAGGGTTGTGGTACATCATTCCTGGTACTTCTCCTGTATGTTGATGACATCATTCTTGGGAGTCCTGATCCCACTGTCATCACAGAAACTCAGACACTTCTTCAGAGTTTATTCAAACTCAAAATTCTTGGACCATTGAAATACTTCCTTGGTTTGGAAATTGCCACTTCTGCAGCAGGTATTTACCTATGTCAAAGGAAATATGCTTTGCAATTGCTCTCTGACACAGGATTCAGTGAATGTAAAGCCTTACCCACCCCCATGGATGCTAATGTTGATCTGGCAGATGACAAAAGTGACCCTGTTGCTGATGTTTCTCAGTACAGGCGCCTCATAGGTAGACTCATGTACCTCACTATCTCACGACCAGATATTGCTTATGCAGTCAACAAACTAAGTCAATTTATGACTGATCCTAGAGTCATTCACTTGCATGCAGTTCATCACATTCTCCAATATATCAGAACTGCTCCCAGTCAAGGCTTATTATTCACATAAAGTCCTTCCTTGGCCGTCTCTGCCTATGCAGATGCTGATTGGGTTCCTGCACAGCAACCAGGAAATCCACAACAGGCTTTTGTGTCTTCATTGGTGACTCTCTGGTTACATGGAAGTCAAAAAAACAGCCTACAGTTTCAAGGTCTTCTGCAGAGGCAGAATATAGAGCTTTGGCTCTCCTCACCACTGAACTATTATGGTTGAAACAACTCCTTCACAGCTTCCAAGTGGAAGTTAATTCTTGCAAGGTTTTTTGTGACAGCAAATCTGCAATCCAGCTTGCATCTCATCCAACTCTCAATGAACGCTCCAAACACATAGATATTGACTGCCACTTCATAAGGGAACACACAAATTCTAAGTTTGTCAATCTGTTTCACGTGGCTTCCAAGCATCAACTGGCAGATCCCTTCACCAAAGCATTGCCCAGGAATCACTTCACTACTCTCATTTCCAAGTTGGGCATTGTTAGCTTATACGCTCCAACTTGAGGGGGAGTATTAACTCTCTATATTTATCAATATATTTTTGATGTAAATTCAGTTTCATTATTGTTGTAAGTAACTGATTATAGTTACCATTAGTTAATCCTAACTGTAGTTAGTTAGTTACTAATTTCTCATATATATTGTACAGTGAACCAATTGTAATTTCAGTTTTTCACATTCAATGAATTGAGTATTTTTCCCTAACTGAAAATGCTCTATTACAGCTCTACGAATGTGAACATTAATACACTAATTAAGAAACTAATTAGGATGAAACTCAACAAAAATCCACCAAGCCTTAAATCACTACCAACTCAATGTCTTAGTAAGACACAATTCTTACTTGAATGTGAACAAATCCTTGCATAAGGTAATGACAGTAACATCATGACCAATACATACAAATGAATTTACTTATGATAATTTCCCTTTGGTTTTCTGTAGAGAGAATTTATTGAAAAATAAGAAACAAAACAACGTCAAACCATGATTTGATTCACTGGAAAAGCAACTTGTAATTACTCAAACAATGTTAGAAACATGGAGTACCCCAAATTCAATCAACAGTAAAACCCTACATCATATAGAAATGCAAATTAAAACTTGATAAAAAAAATCAGTTTCTACTATTCCAAAGCAAGCATCAATCATGCATCTCAGCGGCTTTCTTCTTAATAGAGGTATAACAGCAAGCAACTTAAAGAGTAGCTCGTAGGAGCAATTAGATTGGCTATGGCATAGTTAGGATCTGTTTAGCAAAAGATGATGTGGCACTATGGCTGTTGCACAATAATTGCAATGAACAGCACATATTGTAAATGTATAAATACCATTTGTATTCACAATATTCAATCAATGAGAAAGAACTGAATTGTAGAGCAATTCATTCAGAATCAGTTTCAGATTCTGTTATGGTATCAAACATATATTATAAAGTACCATCCATCCATCATCCAAAAAAAAAAATCCAGTTGATGATAAACACAAGATGGATCCTAACAAGCATACTGGACACACTAATTTATAGTGCTACTGTTATATGCTTTATCTATTAAATAATCTATACTGCAACTGTTTTGATTAGCCATAGTCTCTAGCTTTGGATCAAAAGAAAACCATTTGTAACCATAGGATAGCTACATTTCAAAGGCAAAGAGGGGAACCTAGGAAGCCAGTGCCAAGTCCTCTTTCAGCAAATACTCTAACACAGTATAAAACACTTTAAAAACTCACCTTGCTTATAACAAAAGCTTCCTTACACATGGGTATCCTTAGTTTTAAAAAACCAGTGTACTATCTGTACTTACCTAACTCTCTAAACAACTCACCTAACTGATCTTTATGCAGAAACTTTGATCCCAAAGTGCTTCCTAAAATACTTTAACTTACAGCTTGCAACTAACCTGAGATTTTTTACCAAGTTCATTTAGAGAAGTCGGAGCGGAGTTCAAGCGGAGGATGAGTTTGTATATATTAATTAGGATACTTTAGGAACAATTCGAATCAATCAAGAATGTAATCATAGAACAAGGACTAATTCATTCATAACTACAAGGAATGATCCTTCCTTCCTCACTAAGAAGGAATTATCATTCATATCTTTGCAGCCAAATCAAGAATTTAAATGGAATTGGTATCCATGTCTTCTTTATATAGCAAATTAAAGAATCGCCATCCCTGCATGATAGAGGCAGGAATGGAATGTTTCTTTTCCTGAGTAACAAATCTTCTCTTAGAAGGAAAGAACTAGAACTACATGTGATTTTAAAAAACATTATGCATGCCTAGCCACTGAAAGAAGACAGCAATTTCAAAAGGTCTCAACAGGTAAAAACATTAAAAACAAAAATGGACCCAAATTATTTGTTCTGTATAAGATAAAATTTTGTGTAACATTCATTCATACACAAGTGTAAAAACTGCATAAAATAGAGTTAGAGAAGGACCAAAATCCTCAAAAGAATTAGTAGCAAACATCCAAACAAAATGGCTACATATATATACTTGAGCATAATCCAATTTCAAAATAACTATAAACTATTATCATTTCTAAGTGCCTAAGGATATTGACTAAGCATAATATTGATGCAACATTATTATCATTATTAATTACCATGGTGCATCTGTTAGCTAGGTAGGTTTGATGAAACCAGAATAGAACTTCGGTGGCTGTCGTATCCTGTCCCACACTTTAGCCTGGAAAGTAATAGTAGGACTATTCAAAGGATAGTTACCATCTTTTGCTTGAAAGGTAATGTAATACATTGAACCAGCACAAAGTCCATGGGTTGCCTTAACAAGGTCATCAAACACAAAATTTGCACCCTAAATAAAAGAAAAAATCACAATCATGAATTCAGAAACATAAATATATACCTATATATAATATACTACTAGTGTTGTCAATCACAAATTGTGGAAAATAGCGGTTTGCTCAAATTCCGCTATGCTATAGTGCTATAATGCCACTATAGCCACTATTTGACAGTACCTATGAGTATATTGCGGACAATAGCGGTTGGTTCAAATTCCGCTAGGCTATTATGTATACTACTAATGGTTCATCAACAAGTAAGAAATCTTAATCATTGATAATATTTTATACCATATATCCTATAAACCACCACCGATAAACTGTATTTAATTCTGAAGGTAAAATAAAAACAAACCTGATTTTCAGTTTGAGCATTGAACTGATGGAGTGCAAGATTAGATAGTTGAATAAGAAGAGTACGAATTTTGCTAGTTATGGTAACGGTTCTTACACCTCCACATAAACCTGCTATGGATGGAGGGTTGATAACATCGTAGGAACCTGGACGGTGCTTAAGACGCTCTTTTTCATATTCAGACATGGCTTTTTCGACTTCCTCATCAAGTAGAATCTGCGCTTTATTCTTATACACAAAACGAGTACAGTGATAGGAAAAAGGTTCCTTGCGATCGTCATATAGCTTACGAAAGTCATCCTCGTTCATAGCTGCTTCGCGTTCCATTGCAGCTCTGCCTCTTAATCGCGCCGCAGCCACCGCTGGATTCATCGACGTTCGTTTTCCCAAGGCGGTTAGAGTTTACGTTTTGTTGTTTCTTTCGAATCCTAAAACAAATTCCATATATATACGTTATTAGAATCCATCTTCCTTGCGTAACAAGATAATATTTGTGGGCATCATTTTTTAGGCTGTGTATCAAAATATTCTCGTTAAAAATTCACTTTTGGTTCCTTAATAAGTTTATTTTAAATTTAGTTTTTATTTTTTTTTCTCACATTGGTCTTTTAAATTTATTTTGAATATCAGTTTCGTTATTTCCATCCTAGTTAATGAAAGTTGATGTGTCTGTTAAGTTAATGGCTAGTAGCCTACGTGGTTTTTACACGCGGATTTAAGCTTGTTTTAAATATTGTTCTTTGAGTTTTTTTATTTATTTTAGTTTAGTTTTTTTATTTTTTTTTATTTTAGTCCTTTATCTTTCAAATTTTTAACAAAGTTAACTCTTTTTGAACTTTTCATCCAAGTCCTTAACAGAAGTTGAGCTAGTCGTTAATCCGTTATCACAAAATACCTACACGCCCATAACTTCTTTCTCATGTTTGCCCCCATCTTCTCTTCATGGTTTGTGGTTAGGCAGAGAGAGATGGAGATCCTTGAGCGTGAAAGAAATAAAAATGGACCGCAGCGGTGCCCATGGCGTTGCTAGCGCTATCGTGGTAGTGGTTTTGGAAATGTGATTGATGTTTTTGGAAATGTGAATCTAGGGTTTAATTTTAAGGAAGAATGTGATAGAATGGGGAAGATGGTGAATTAAACTGTAAATATAAAATTAGGTAAATTCATGTCACCAATGCCTCTCCCACGTGTACAAGCTAGCACAACAAGTCACGTCACAACTCAGCTTCTGTTAATGAGTTTGGATGGAAAGTTTTAAAAGGCTAACTTTGTTAAAAATTTGAAAGTTGAAACACAAAGGACCAAAGTAAGGAACTGAAGGGACTAAACAAATTAAAAAATTAAAAGACTAAACTGAAATTTAAAATAAACTAAAATCTATGTGTAAAACACACATAGGCTGCTAGTCGTCAACTTAACGGACACATGAGCTTACGTTAACAGGAATCAATAGCCTTTTACAATAAACTTAAAGCAAAAATGCATTTTAGTCCTTAACGAAAATGACATTTACAATAAACTCAAAGCATCAAAGTGAAAAAAAAAAACTTAAGGAACTAAACTAAAATTTAAAATAAACTTAAAGAAACAAAAATGCATTTTAGTCATTGTTTTCCTTATCGGATAGAATTTCTGCAGTGCTGAACCATAGTTTATCTTTGATTAACAAGTCCTATGACCATAACCTATATTCTAGCCTTTTTTTGGGTCAAATATACTAGCCTTAAAATTCTTATTTAGCCTTCTGAATTCTTCCACCGATGAGAAAAGGGAATTAAAGAGTTGGAACTTTTTGACATTTCTAGTTGTTGAATTAATTGGTCATCTTGGTAAGGTAAAGGACCAGCACAAATGAGCACCAACCATTCTGCTATGAATTAATTGCTATGATTAATGGTTGACACCCCTAGTACCGTGGGACTTACCTTTTCCCTCTTTAATGCAAAATCACATCTATTTATAATGGAAATAGAAATCAATTAAAATTAATACCTAAATGATACTAACTAATCTTAAATGATATGAAAAATTATATTTGATATTTTAATAGATACTAATAAATACTAATTGATATAACTGATATTCTAGCACTCCCCCCAGACTAAAGCTTACTAAGCTTTTAAGCTTGTTACAATAACAAAACGTTTTTCCACAAAACTTGAAACTAATTCTCGCATAGATATTTGAGAGTCATAACCAATATAAGTCACCATCGGAATGAGCGTCGACGGGAAGAAAAGTCATCATTAATAAATAATATGTGGGAAAGAGTCACCACCGGATTGGCCGTCGGTGGGAAGAGAAGACACCACAATATTAATAACTAATGAGAAAGGAAGCGATAATGCTATAACCACTCGGAGGAAGCGGCAATGCTATAACCACTCGAAGAAAGCAAGAGGAAAAATGAATTAAGATTATGAGAGAAAGAGAAAATTGCAAAGAGGAGAGAGAAAAATCAACTTGATCAAGATTTTGAGAAAAGGAACCCAATCCAGGTCCAGAGGAGAATCGAAGCAACGATTCAAATCAACGATTTGAAGGAGAATCATAAATCAGGAAAAGATCGCAGATCAAAATCAAGACCACAAGGTAGAAGGTTGAAACAAAAAACGGTTATGGTGTTTCTGGAGAGAGAGAATGTGATTTTCAGAGAGAGAGAAATCAGAGTAATGGAAACTAGAAGAGTGATTGCAGCAGTAAAAAGGAAATAAATTGAAAACCGAAAAGGTGGTGCTGCCGAAGGCAAATGCCGCCGCCGGCAGCAGTGATAAAGCACATAAACGAGGTCAGAAGATGAGAACCCGCTCTGATAATATGTTGAATTTGTGATTGTCTTTGTGTCTATAATAGAGCACACTCACATCTATTTATAATGGAAATAGGAATCAATTACAATTAATACCCAATTGATAATAAATAATCCTAATTGATATGAAAAATCATAGAGATACTAATAAATAATAATTGATATAACTGATATTCTAACAATTACCACTTTATGGAACTACAACCTGTGTGGCTTCCAATCATGGATGTTGGATCAATTTATAGTAACCTCGTGCTTAGACATCATATTGTTAATGTGTGTGCTTCTTGGTTGGGAAGTAGATGCATGCAGTATGCTAATGTTGAAAGGTTTGTGCCGAATTTTCTTGGCCATTTCATTCTTGCACAATCAGACCAAACTCAAGGTTATATACACCAAAGATTTTGGCTACTACATTGATTGTTGGTAGCACTCATTTTCGTGTCTTTGTTTATTTATGAGAGTTATTATGCAGTAAAATCATTGGCTGCTAATATTGTTTCAAGTACAAATGCCAAATTTGCTAGCTTAATTCACTACTGATTGAACACAAAGAAATGGTCAACCTCACCTTGTGACATTTATTCTCAGATTTTTGTTGATTCTCAGTTGTTAACCATCTCTTGGGAAGGCTCACATAGACCAAAAGATAAGAGACAATAAAAGATAGAGTAAGCGTTTGCGGAATGCCAAAAGTAACTACAACTAATATTCAGTGGGGGCCTTAAGAACACACGTGATGATGGCAATGAATACAACAAAATTATCACTTACAGAGAACTAATTAGAATGCAACTCAACAAAAACCCACCAAGCCTTAAGAAACACTACCAACTCAGCATCGTTGTAAGACACAATTCTTACTTGAATGTGAACAAATCCTTGCATAAAGTAACCAATACATACAAATGAGATTACTTATGAGAATTGCCCTGTGGTTTGCTGTGAAGAGAATATATTGAAAAATAGGAAGGAATCCATTGGTTCACTTGGGAGAAGTCAGCACTAAGTTCAAGCGGAAGATGCGTTTGTATATATTAATTAGGGTACTTTAGGTACATTTGGGATTAATCTAGAATGGAATCATAGGACAAGCACTACTATTACCAAGCAAACAGGTTAAAAACTATTAATTCTAATGACTTGTTAACCCAAATAGATACATAAGAACTTATACCCTTAGATAAGCCCACATACGGTGCATAAGAATTTCATACAAGTCAAATTATTTGATACTTTCTCATATCATCTTACAAGCAGATCTTGCCAATCCCAAATTAAAAAAATAAATAAATAAAAGTATCAGATGAACAAGCTGTCGTGAAATTCATCAATCGTTGACAACTCTTCATAAATTAGTGGTACTTTATAAGATAAGGGCAAAAACTACATAAAATAGAGTTAGATAATGAACAAAATCCTCAAAAGAATTGGTAGCAAACATCCAAACAAAAATGGCTACATATACTTGAGCATATCCAATTTCAAAATAACAACTAACTATTGTCATTTCTAACTGTCTAAAGATATTGACTAAGCATAATATTGATGCAACACTATTGATTACCATGGTGCATCTGTTAGCTAGGTAGGTTTGATGAAACAAGAATAGAACTTCGGTGGCTGTCGTATCCTGTCCCACACTTGTGCCTGGAAAGTGATAGTAGGACTATTGAAAGGATAATTACCATCTTTTGCTTGAAAGGTAATGTAATACATTCGACCAGAACAAAGTCCATTGGTTGCCTTAACAAGATCATCAAACACAAAATTTGCACCCTAAATAAAAAAAAAAATAATATCACATAAATATATACTTATATATAGTATACTACTAGTGTTGTCAATCGCAAATTGTGGAAAATAGCGGTTTGCTCAAATTCCGCTATGCTATAGTACTATAATGCCACTATAGCCGCTATGCTATGAGCATATTGCGGATTGCAGACAATAGTGGTTGGTTCAAATTCCGCTATGCTATACTATATACTACTAATGGTTCGTCTAACATGTACGAAACCAGGGATAAACGGTGATTAATTTTGAAGGTAAAATAAAACAAACCTGATTTTCAGTTTGAGCATTGAATTGATGGAGTGCAAGATTAGATAGTTGAATAAGAAGAGTACAAATTTTGCTAGTTATGGTAACGGTTCTTACACTTCCACATAAACCTGCTATGGATGGAGGGTTGATAACATCGTAGTAACCTTGAGGGACCTTAAGACACTCTTTTTTATATTCAGACATGGCTTTTTCAACTTCCTCATCTAGTAGAATCTGCGCTTTGTTCCTATAGTTAAAGCGAGTACAGTAAAAGTAGAAAGGTTCCTTACGATCGTCAAATAGCTTACGAAAGTCGTTCTCATCCATAGTCAATCCCTGTTCCATAACCGCTTTCATTCGCGCCGATGCCATTGACGTTCGTTTTCGCAAGCCGCAAGGAATTTGAATTCTGAAGTTTGGGGCTTATTGTTCCTTTCGTTACCCTCACAAACAAAGCCGATATATATATATATAGGTTACTATTTTTTGGTTTTATTTATTCATTGTTTAATTTTTATCAATTACTTCTTTCTTTTATTATGTATATAAATATGAATCATCATTGTGTTCTAACACAATTGCTTGTTAGGATGAATATTTTTTCTAGTTATTTGAGTTCGAACTTGGAATTTATATTATTATCACAAAAATTCTAAGTTCCTCCAAAAATAAATTGTTTCGGTAATTGTTTTAGTTTTCTACTAGACTTACTACACATGTGTTGCACGAGTCTGATAAAAATATATGGATATAAATTATTTCAAGCCTAGGAAATAATGACTATGATGAATTTTTTCAGCCCTACACATGCAATTGAACTATTACACTCTCTACTTTCCTTTTTTTTTTTTTTTTTCATTTAGGGGTGTTCAAATCCAAACACAAAAAGGCAAATCGGTTCAAACCAAATCGAAAATTGCATGTTTTGATAATTAGTTCGATTTAGATGGCAGTTGTTTTCTCGCAGATAAACAAAACTAAATCGAACATCTTATTATATATTATTTAAAAATGAAAAACCTTGCTTCAAAAAAAAATGAAAAACCTACTTACGCTAGTCACATGCACAACTTAGGGTGTTCAAAATGAACCAAAACAAAATCGCAAACTGCAAAAAATCGATTTTATTGGTTCTGTTCAGTTTTTTTATTAGTGAACCGCGCGATTCGGTTCGCGGTTTTGATTACAGAAACCGAAGCAAACCAAACAAAACTGCAAAATCTTATATACAAAAATAAGATTAGACAAAGCAGTATATGTAGAAAATAAGTTCATCATGAACTTAAACTGACATGGCGTTTTCAACACACTGTGCAATAGAGTACTATGTAGTATAAGTTTCTTCATACTAAATAGGATAACGGTTTTTGGAACATTTCATACAGTGATTTTATACAACTGTCTAATATATGTAAATTCAAGATAAGTGCATAAGCTTCGGCTGTACAAACACCAGGTTAAAATAAACTCATCTTGCCATCAAAGATATGCATAGAACCACACACATCCCTCCCCTTGAGGATCTCTATTCCACTCACTACCATGCCAAGGTTTTCCATCCCTCCCGCCTTACTTCGATGTAGTTGTACACCGGGTTCCATAGCTGGTTCTCTCTACTCAGAAACATCTCTTCATCTACATATTATACTTGTCATTCCAAATAAGAGTCATCAATGTTTCCTAACATTTATTAATTTATTTGGTCATGCTTCCTCTACCACATCGGGTAAGTCAATCTACAACCTTTTAAATTGTGTTTTGTCTCGGCAAAAACCGAACCAATTCAAACCACATTGGTTTGACTTGGTTTTTTTGGAAGCCAACCGAACCAAACCAAACCGCATATATTTTTATCTTGCAATTCGGTTCACTTTCTTGCTCAAAACCGAACCAACCGCACCGCGAACACCCCTACGCACAACAATGATGCCTCAAATACGCACGCCCTAACCGCTTACCTAGTCATGCATAGTCACATGGACACGCACCCAAAATTGAAATTACAAATAAAAGTGCAGTTCGATTCTAATTTTAATTCGATGTTACTACATATGATTTACTACATATTGTACGTGTTGTTTCTACAACTTATGTAGGTTCTACATATTAAGTTTTCATTCAACTTCTATTTTGATGTTACTACAATATTGGTTATATGAAGATAAAATAATAATCAAATTATTATTTTATTCTTTAAAATTTGGATATAGAATTGAATTAATTAATTTTAACTCTTGATCAAATTTTGTTTTAATAAATAACGAAACAATCCAAACCATATTGGTTTGGGTCGGATTGGTTCGGATTTTTTAAGAAAGTCAACCGAACCAAATCACACCACATGTGCTTTTATTTCGCACTTCTGATGACATTTTGGTTCCAAACTAAACCAAATCACACCGCAAACACCCACATTTTCATCCATTATATCGACCATTTAAAAAATACATGTAGTTTAACTATTGAGTTATCATGTTTATACAGTACTCGAATGGTTGTTTTAATTTAAATTAGTAATAATCCATTTGTATTTAAACCATTTTTTATAGAGAACCATCTCTATTTAAACTTTGAAAGACCGTAAATACAATTTTACATAATCTAATGAAATTTGGGAGAGACAGACTCACATATAGGATTTTTGTCATAACAGAATCACAATAATTTTTTTTGGGTGTAGAAGTCTTCAACCCCACTCCGATGTTCAAAGGAAAGTGGCCCTGATTAATCCAAAATTCAGTCGGGAGGTGAGTAAAATTTTGTTCCATCACAAACCAAATTCGAGTAATAGCCAAGTCTGCTCCTTTAGATGGAGTGTCTTAACCATTCGCACCCGACCTTGGAATTTCATGTTACTGATACAAGGGGCAAAATAGACAACACGACTTTTGACTCAGCAAATGCACAGCTTTTTGACTCACAAGCTTGTTACAGGGAACGCGTGTCTAGCTCGAGACCCAACGGCTTTGTGTGAGCTATACAAGTGAGAGAATAGTGAGATAGGGGTAGGCTTCAATGGAAGGCATGCTCTCGCTTTCAATTCTGTTTGTCCGATTCATTTATAGTTAGGCTCACAACATTTTAATCACAATAATCTGATTCAAATAATCACCATAAGTCCTGACAAGAACAATTTCCATTTTTAAAGTGATGAAATCTCAAGGAGTCTCTGACAATAATCACCACACCAACAACCTTAGACATATACTTAATGGCATTGTGACAGTCACCACAAATTCTCAAATTCTTAAAAACCCTTATAGATGATTGCCCATTCAAGTTAAGTATCCCAAAGGCAACAGCAAGCTTCTCACTGTGGTTACAAAGACTCACAGTTTTTTCCTCTTGATCAATATCTTGCAGAACATAATCAGTGTCAGGTTTATATCCAGCCAGTTTCATTTTCTCAATCAACTCATCCAAAAAGGTATAGATTTTATCACTCTCCATATTACTTTTGTCTCCAACAACAAAAGTGTGAACTCTATTTCCCACATGAAGCCAACTACATCCGGGTGTTTTTGTAATCCCTCTCTCTTTCATCAGTGTTCTGATTTCTGAAGCTTCGTTCCACAATTTGGCGGTAGCAAGGATGTTGAATAGCAAAACATAATTGCCAGGGTTGTTAGGCTCAATCTCAAATAATTTTTTGGCTGAAATTTTTGCCAACTCCACATTCTTATAAACTCTACAAGCACCAAGGAGTGCTCCCCAAGCACTAGGAGTTGGCTCCATAGGCATTCTTTGTAGAAACTCATATGCCTCATCGAGGCGCCCAGCACGGCTATACATATCAACCATACAAGAATAGTGATTAGAACCAGCTTCTACCAGATGATCCCTAAACATTGAATTAAATATCCGGAGTCCTTCTTCTACTAGCCTTGAGTGGCTACAACCAGACAGAACACTAGTAAAAGTAACAGAATTGGGCCTTACCTTTGATTGTAGCATCTTCTCAAAGAGCAAAAGCACTTCTTTTCCATCCCATGCATTGCATTTGCAATGATGATTGTGTTCCAAGCAACAACGTCTTTCCTGGGCATCATATCAAAAACATTCCTTGAAAGATTCAAGTCACCGCATTTAGCATACATATATAATAGAGCTGTTGTGCTTGTTAAGTCTCCAACTATCAAATGCCTGAAGACATAGCAATGTACCTCTTTTCCCATTCTCAAGCTTTCTAAAAAAGAGCAAGCTGGTAAGATACTACTAATTGTTATCTCATTAGGTTTAAACCCCATATTTTGCATGTTCCTAAGCATCTCCAGTGCCTTTTCAGTTTCTCCATTCTCCATGCACCCACCAATAACAGCATTCCACGTAGCTTCATCTGCTTTGACCCCATTTCTGCTCATCTGGGAAAATAGGGAAAGACCCTTCTCATACTCTTTGTTTGTTAAGTATGCTGTTAAAAGTACATTCCAGGACACAACATCTCGACGAGGCATCAAATCAAATACTCTTTGAGCTTCTCTTACACTTAGACATCTTGCATACATGTTCACAAGTGCACTGCAAACAAACAGATTTCCTACCATCTCATGTCTCACAGCAAATCCATGAATTGCTTTACCAGATTTCAAATCTTTCAATTCTGAGCACGCAGGCAAAATGCTAGACACGGTCACCGGATTAGCTTTCACCCCACTCCATCCCATTTCGCAAAAAACAGACAAACCCTTCCATGGCAATCCACAATTAACATAACATGCGGACAACGAGGTCCAAGTAACCACATCTCTAACAAGCAAATCATCAAAAACACGTCTCGCACCCTCTACACATTTACATTTACCATAGGCATGAATCAATGCATTTCCAATGAAAACATCAGACATCACCCCACATCGAATTGCATCAGTATGAACTTCCTTGACTCTTAAGGCATCACCAGAGGCAGCACAAGCCTTAGCAACAGCAAAGAAAACATGCTTGTGGGGTTTGATCCCACGTGCCCCCAAAGAAGCATAGAGCTTTATAGCCTCATTTGGATGTCCATTATTGATTAGAGCTGAAATCAAAGTGGAACAAGTGATCGAATCTGGTTGAGAAATATTATCAAACAGTTGATGGGCACGCCTTAAATCACCCACATTTAATGCTGGTTTGAGGAGCGTGAGACCAAGGTGGGAAGGGATGTTGGTGGGTACAGAGATAACCATACTACTAGACTTCTCAAAGGTGCCGGATTCACTAACACTCACACTTGTGCGTTTTTTCAATGTGCGTTTTTTCAATGTTCACTGTTTTTTCAATGTGCGTTTTTCTCTTTCTCTTCTACCTAACATACCCTTAATGTAAAATAGTACTCCTTCTGTCTCATATTAAGTGTCGTTTAAGGTTATGCGCGAGTATTAAGAAAATGATTGGATATGCTAAATTTTATGGTAAAAAAATGTGGTAGGACTAAAACACCCTTACATTTTTCTTGATTGGTGCAAAGACACGGTTATTGATATTCTAAAGTA
The DNA here is from genome assembly GCA_963573325.1 of Astragalus glycyphyllos. NCBI lineage: Eukaryota > Viridiplantae > Streptophyta > Magnoliopsida > Fabales > Fabaceae > Astragalus > Astragalus glycyphyllos. The sequence goes on along the minus strand of OY754311.1, from coordinate 38,966,779 downwards.
AGAGTATTGTTGGAAAGTAATAATAAATGTTGTATTGGGATTCTAAAGTGACGGATAATTTGAGACAAAGAAAAATGGCAAACAGGACGCTTAATATGAGACGGAGGGAGTACTAAACTAATCTGCTCCCTTTATCTTAAGAGAAGCTCCCTCGTTCGAAGTTTAACAAACCTAGAAAAGTGTTCACAAGTTTTATTCACACCGGGGGGTTTCAGACGGGTCCAAGCCCAATAAGAATTCAAAATTAAAAAAGCATGAAACACAGCCATGCTTATAGATATACCCTAACTGTCTTTTTCACTGTTATAACCGCAACTCACGGTGATGCTTACACTCAAGCCGTGTTTTATGCTGTGTTGACTGTTTCCATCCAGATTGCCTCCAAACTGCCACCAGCTCCAAATCATATGAATCCGACACTTCGCAGTGTTAAAATGCTCCCTCCTTTGCAACAAAAGCATCCGAACTACATAAAATCAAGCAAAGAACTTTAGAAACGATGCCTAAATGTGCATATAAATAAGGATACAATATGATGATACTTTCAATGCAACATACTACTTTAAGCTTAAAAATTGTTTGTCCTTATGCAACAGTTATTGCCAAAAGACAGAATGAACAAGGAACCCAAACAATAGGCAACTCCGAATTAATAGAGAATGAAAATATCGAGTCCAATTAGAGGATTAGGTCGTGATGTCTTGCTTCTCACTAATTAGAAGCACTCTTAAACTCAAAGGTTAAGTGTGAAGAACATACACCACCTCAGTTTTTGGCTTGTTTTCACCAGTTCTGGTCCGATTTGACCGATTTTCACCGGTTCTGAAACAAGGCAGCTTTCCGATGAAATGGAACGGACACCTGCCTGTTCCTGGTTCAACCGACTGAATCGGCCAGTTCGGTTTTGAGAACTATAGGAAAAACAATTCATCAATTAAGCATATATACCATGAAAGCAAACATAAATGGGGAGCTTACAGTAGCATACAAGCAAGAATTCTGAAGGCATGAAAAACATCTTAAAGTGCCTTAATCATTTGCACATTTGCAAACAATTTATCTAGCCTTGAAAATGTTTCGAGCTAAGTTCAAGTGAGCATAATCAAGTAGGAACAAACACTCAACACAAGGCATAAATCATAATATAGTTCTATCTTGTATATAAGCCAAAAACCCACATATAAAAGCTCGTATAAGTGAAAACAATCAAAACAAACCCAGGGGACTTTATGCTAATTATCTACTCACCAAAGATCATCTCTGTATAGACTATATGCATAAAGAACACAGTTAGCCTACCACAAAAATAGAATATTGGGTTCCAAATAATTGCTATTATCGTTGAATTTCTAAAAAATGGCACAAAATTTCCAAAAGTGGACAAAATAATCATGGGCAATATGGTGTGAAAAATAAAATGCAAATAGTTAATTTAATGAAACGTAATATGCAAGATGCAACAACAAAATGAGATGGAAAAGTAAAACTGCCCCACCGCAAGCTTAAGAGCTTACATTGTCCCCAAATGTAAAGTTGTAAATAATTAAGTTGATGTAGGAAGAAAAGAAGGCACTCACTGAGGTGGTGGCAGGAACAGGCCTACATAGTGAGATAGATGGTAGTTGTAGAGTTATAACATGCCGGCCACATGTTGTTGTTGATCCTCTATGTACCTTTGTCTTTCTTCCACGCGCTCTTGTCGTAGTTGATCCTCTATGTGCCTTTGTCTTTCTTCCATGCGCTCTTGTTGAGGCACCGATATTGAAGTTCAGACGTCATCTTACCATGCTTCAACAAAGAATGACGACCATACCCTGAGGGTCCGGTAAGAGGTGGAGCCGATAGCTTGTGAACTCCTCAGCGAGTGTAACATACCTTTTAATTATCATAGTAATTTTATTGAGTTGCATGGATTTTGTCAGATACTTCAAAAAAATTATAATTGGATTTATTTACTCAGTAGTAAGAGTTACAAAAATAAAATAAATAGAAAACGTATTGGCTTCTTAATTTACAGTATAGAACTTCAAGATCCAAGGTTCCCATTTACCACCACTGTGGCATGCATAGGGAAAAGGTCATGGTTATTCCTCCAGTCATGCATATAGGATTCAGTATTAAACATCGGGGAAGCATCTGAAAAGTAATATATCCTGTGTCTGAAACTCTGCCACTTGGATAGTTGATTTCAAACCGCCTATCATGGAAGTACAAAATATGGATGCAGAACTTTATTTTATGTACCTGGTTTGTCGTGAAGCTTGACAGCTTGAGAGAAATTAAATTTTCTAATCAGATTTCATTTTAAAATGATGAGTTTACGACAGTATTTATTCTTGAACCCAAGCTTGTCTTGCAGGCTTTTAACAGGATTTAATAGCACTGTAACTACTAGATCACTCTAACAGTTAGCTAACATAAACTGTAACAGAGTCCAACAGCTAATATAACATTTTAGAGACTCCACATAAAGTCTGCACACAAGAGTTGCTTTGAAAATTTCAGATTCTGGCCGTGCTTAAATTTTCAAACTCAAGTAATTTAACAAAAAATGTCAGCATAACAACACATGATGTAAAATGTTTAGCTCTTAAAAAGTTTTGCTACACACCTGAATTTCATGCACTTGTGAATCATCTTGAAGGATATTAAATCACCAAAAACGATTTTTTCCTTCTGGATTAAGTTGAATTGAAGCAGAATAAATCAAGTGAACTAGTGGCTCATCAAATTCTTCAAGTTCACCAGAATCTCGTAATTGCCTAAATGAAGGAGCGATGAGATTTGCGGCGATGTCAACCAACTTCCATAAGGAGAGCTCATAAGCCATTTTGATTAAATTAATGGGCAACTGCTTAGAAGAATCAAGACAAGACATAATCACATTCCAGCAGGCTTCCTGAATATTTTCCAAAATCCAGAACTCAGCAAGCCAACAAAGTTCCACATATGGTTGCAGATTGAATAGCTTTCCTTCATCATCCATATTATCCCACAAACATCCAGTTGGAGGATTTGGAAGCTCATCAGAATAAAACCACTGTACTAGTTTAATCAATGCTTCCCAGCTAACAGCAACCTTTATGACTTGTGAATGACTGCAAAAATAAAAAGCATTTAAAACATATCCAAAATTTAAAAAACAGAGAATGCAATCAAAAAGAGAAGTCATGATAGTTTCTCATCGAAAATGGAACATCCTTCTAATTTTCAAGGATGTTGCAGAGGAATTAAGAGTTCAGATGCATTTAACATTAGATGTATATAATACAATGCAAATCTTGATAAAAATGGACATGGTTCCGGATCACTTTCAACCAATTCTTAGATTAAGTCATTCTGATGAGAATGTGGGTAAAAAGAAGTCATTTGGTAAAGTTTACACTAGGAAGGGCAAAAAGGGGAATCATACGAATTAAATGAGTAGTGGGAAGAATCTCATAACCAACTTTGCTGAGTTGGATGAGAGAGAACATTCCGTATCTTTTAGGATTGCTCACACTTGTGTGATGCAAGGAATAAAAGTAGGGCATCAGGCCATTTCTCTCTTAGGGCTGGTTTTTACCTAATTGGTTGGGCTGGGATTGGGAGTACAGTATCTCTCTGATACTGGTACTATTTCTCTTTCTATTACTTGTAATTGTTCACTGACTTTTATGCAATACAAGTACTATTTTCCCAGCCATTTTTACTGTTCCATTGAATTCCTTATTATCTTTCCCTACTATACTTGATACCCATCAATTGGTATCAAAGCTCTCGGTCCTCCGGAGCTTGAAGCATGGTGAAGAAGACTTCCATGGACGAACGGGTTAAGAAAATTGAGCAGGAGCTTCAAGACATGAAGCTTCACACTGATGCGCGCTTTGATGAGCTCAAGGCTCTGCTCGTGCAGCAAGGCAGACCACGTCGTGGAAGACCACGTCGTGGAAGACCACGACCACCTCCCCGGAGAACTCCAACGGAGGGTGATCCCACGATAGAAGATGCTGGTGGAGAGGAAGAAGATGGTGACATTCCTACTGATCCAGAGTCCTCACTGGATAGTAGCCCTGTTAGACATCGTCATCGCGTACGTGGATGTAAGCTCGAGATACCAGTCTTTGAAGGAGGAGAGGCTTATGGATGGTTAGTGAAGGTGGAACGATACTTCCGCATCAATGGTGTAGAGGAAGGTGAGATGCTGGAAGCGGTGGTGATGGCGTTGGACGAAAGAGCACTTAACTGGTATCAGTGGTGGGAGGATCAAAACCAGAATCCTAGCTGGGATGAGTTCAAGCAAGCTGTAATTAGACGATTTCAGCCCTCTCTGGTGCGAAATCCCCTCAGTCCTATTCTGAGCATCAAGCAAACTGGATCAGTGATGGAATTTCGCGAGCAATTTGAGTTGTTCATGGCACCGTTGAAGAGAGAAGAACGCGTCATGCTTGAGAGCATTTTCTTGAACGGATTGCGCGATGACATTCAAGCTGAGTTGAAGCTCCACCAAACGCGTGGATTACAACAGCTGATGGATCGTGCCATGTTGATTGAGGAGAAGAACATTGCGAGGAAGAAGAACGAAGAGATCGCGAAAGAGAAACCCGAAGGGAGTAAGTGGAAACCCGGATCTACTGGATCGGGTTGGGATTCGGGTCGCAATAGGGTTTTTGTCACTAAACCCAAAATTGAAGCTGGACCCGGTGTTGGGGGCCCAAAGGAACTTAAGACGAACACGGGGGGTATGGAAAAGAAGCAGGGGTGGGTAAGAAACTCTCTGAAGACGAATTGCGAGATCTCAGTCGCAAGGGACTTTGCTTTAAGTGTGGAGAACGTTGGGGAAGGGACCATGTCTGTAAAATGAAGCACTATCGTGTGGAGCTGATTATTGAGGAGGAAGAGGAAGCTGGAGAAGAAGAAGTAGAGGTGGTGGAGGTGAATTTAGAAGACCCCATTGAGCTGAAAACTTTACTACTGTCTTTGAGAAGCAAGGAATGACTCACTTCAAACCAGTCTTTCAAAGTATGGGGAATTATCAATGGCAGAAGAGTCCTCATTTTAATAGATTCAGGAGCCTCTTCCAACTTCATTTCATATAAGTTGGTGGAAGAATTACAACTGGAGCTAGTAGAGACAGCAGAATACACCATTGAAGTAGGCAATGGAGAAAAGATCACTCACCAGGGTGTGTGCAAGGGGTTGAAGGTTCAGGTACAGGGGATCAATTTCACACAGGACTTCTTCTTAATGACATTGGCAGGGATTGAATTGGTTCTTGGAATGGATTGGCTAGCTAGCTTAGGTGATATTAAGGCTAATTTCCAGAACTTGGTTATCAAATGGAAAGGGGGAGGCCAGAAATTCAAGATCAAGGGAGAACCATCTTTGAGCAAAAGACAGTCCTCTTTCAAAACTGTGGTGAAGTCTTTGTATCAAGAAGAGGAATGTTACTTGCTTCATTACTCAAGCACTGTAACTGAGCAGGTTCCAAGAGGAAGGGAGGAGATGATAGAGCAGATTCTCAATGATTATGCTGAGGTATTTCAAGAGCCCTCAAGCCTGCCTCCCTCTAGAGCACAGGATCATGCAATTACTCTTAAGGAAGGAGCTCAAATCCCCAATATCAGACCCTACAGGTATCCACACTATCAAAAGGATGAAATTGAGAAATTTGTTAGTGAGATGTTGTCAGCTGGTATCATAAGACCAAGTATTAGTCCTTTTTCGAGTCCTGTTCTGTTAGTTAAGAAGAAAGATGGGGGATGGAGGTTTTGTATTGATTATAGAGCTCTAAACAAGTATACTGTCCCTGATAAATTTCCCATTCCTGTTATAGATGAATTATTAGATGAAATTGGCACTACTGTGATATTTTCAAAATTAGACTTGAAATCAGGATATCATCAAATAAGGATGAGAGAGGAGGACATCCACAAGACAGCTTTCCGTACTCATGAGGGGCATTATGAGTACCTGGTGATGCCTTTTGGGCTCACTAATGCCCCCTCAACCTTTCAAGCTCTCATGAACAAAGTATTGAAACCTATACTTAGGAAATTTGTCCTAGTATTTTTTGATGATATCCTAGTTTATAGCAATAGTGAGGAAGAACACAAGAAGCACTTGAGAATGGTATTGGAAATTCTAAAGGACAACTAGTGAGTTGCTAACAGAAAAAAATGCACTTTTGCTCAGAAACAGATTGAATACTCGGGTCATTTAATTTCTGGGCAGGGGGTATCAGCTGATCCAGCCAAGATATGTGCTATGGTAAATTGGCCCACTCCAAAGGATGTGAAGAGTTTGAGGGGATTCCTTGGGTTGACTGGTTACTACAGAAGATTTGTGAAGAATTATGGGAAAATTGCCTGGCCTCTAACTCAACAATTGAAGAAAGACAGTTTTGCTTGGAACTCAGATGCTCAAGCAGCCTTTGAGCAGTTAAAGACTGCTATGACCACATTACCTGTCTTGGCTGTTCCTGATTTTTCTAAGCAGTTTATAGTAGAGACAGATGCATCAGGGAAAGGATTGGGGGCTGTGCTGATGCAGGAAGGCAAACCCGTGGCATATATGAGTCAGACATTGTCCAACAGAGCTCAAACCAAGTCTGTTTATGAGAGAGAGTTGATGGCTATTGTCATTGCTGTCCAAAAATGGCGACATTATTTACTTGGCAAGCACTTTGTGGTCCATACATATCAAAGGAGTCTGAGATTTCTGACTGACCAAAGGGTAATGGGGGAAGAGCAGCAGAAGTGGGTGACCAAATTGTTGGGATATGATTTTGAAATTAAATACAAACCAGGCACTGAAAATAGAGCAGCTGATGCACTCTCTAGAAAGCTGCAATTTAGTGCTCTCTCTACTGTTCAGCTTGAAGAATGGGAGGGAATTGAAGAAGAACTCCAAGCAGACTCCAAGTTGAATGCTATCATCCAGGATCTAGTGACTAAGTCACACATGCATGAGGGTTACAAATTGAAGCATGGCAGGCTATACTACAGGGGAAGATTGGTGATCCCTAAGAACTCTCATAGAATTCCCAAAATTCTAGATGAATTTCATAATTCAGCAACTGGAGGTCACTCTGGAGCCCTTAGAACTTATAAGAGAGTCTCTGCAGTTGTCTATTGGGAAGGAATGAAGAGCAGAATTCACACTTATGTGCAGTCTTGTGAGGTGTGTCAGAAAAATAAATACCAAGCTCTGAGTCCTGGGGGATTACTTCAACCTTTACCAATTCCCACTCAAGTTTGGAGTGACATATCTATGGATTTCATTGGAGGTCTACCTAAGGCTATGGGGGTTGATACTATCTTGGTGGTGGTGGATAGACTCACTAAGTATGCACATTTCTTAGCACTTTCTCACCCTTATAATGCTAAGGATGTGGCTGCTGTCTTTCTGAAGGAGATTGTTAGATTACATGGTTTTCCCTCTTCCATAGTATCAGACAGAGACAGAATTTTTATCAGTTCATTTTGGAGTGAGTTATTCAAGCTGGCTGGTACTAAGTTGAAATTGAGCTCTGCTTACCATCCACAAACAGATGGTCAGACAGAGGTAGTTAATAGATGTGTGGAGACCTATCTAAGGTGTTTGGTGGGAGGCAAACCTAAACAATGGCCGAAGTTGTTATCTTGGGCAGAATATTGGTACAACACCAATTATCATTCTGCTATCAAAATGACCCCATTTCAAGCTCTTTATGGCAGGCAGCCTCCTGTGCTGATCAGAGGGGATCAGAATATGGCTACAGTGGATGAAGTGCAGCTGCTTACTAAGGAAAGAAATGAATTGTTGAAGGAACTCAGAACAATTGAGCAAGGCTCAAAATCGTATGAAACAATATGCTGACAAGAGTAGGAGAGAGGTCAGTTTTGAAGTAGGAGAGTTGGTGTATTTGAAGATACAACCATACAAGTTGAAGCAACTAGCAAAGAGAGTGAATCAGAAATTGAGTCCTAAGTTTTATGGACCATATGAAGTAATTGAAAAGATTGGCCCTGCTGCTTACAAGTTGAAACTGCCACCTGATTCAAGAGTCCATCCAGTGTTTCACACTTCCTTGCTGAAGAAAGCAATTGCTGCTGAAGTAACTGTGCAACCCCTTCCGGCTTGCCTTGCTGAAGATTGGGAACTCCAAGTCATCCCTGAAGATGTGCTAGCCATCAGAAAGAACAAAGATGATCAAGTGGAAGTGCTTGTCAAGTGGAAACAACTACCTGACTTTGAGAATTCATGGGAGGATTGGAAAGAGCTCGAGGAACAGTTCCCTGACCTTCACCTTGAGGACAAGGTGAATTTCAAAGGGGGAAGTATTGATGAGAATGTGGGTAAAACGAAGTCATTTGGTAAAGTTTACACTAGGAAGGGCAAAAAGGGGCATCATACGAATTAAATGAGTAGTGGGAAGAATCTCATAACCAACTTTGCTGAGTTGGATGAGAGAGAACATTCCGTATCTTTTAGGATTGCTCACACTTGTGTGATGCAAGGAATAAAAGTAGGGCATCAGGCCATTTCTCTCTTAGGGCTGGTTTTTACCTAATTGGTTGGGCTGGGATTGGGAGTACAGTATCTCTCTGAAACTGGTACTATTTCTCTTTCTATTACTTGTAATTGTTCACTGACTTTTATGCAATACAAGTACTATTTTCCCAGCCATTTTTACTGTTCCATTGAATTCCTTATTATCTTTCCCTACTGTACTTGATACCCATCACATTCTAAATTCAAGACTCGAGAAGAAAATTTGAATCTTAGGAATTAATTAGAATTTAACTACAAAACAGGTTACATACACGTTGGTCAACAAATAAAAAGACAACAACAAATGCATGTCTCTTATTGACCACATTCTTCAATTTTCATGAGCTCCAGCTTCAATAATAGGCAAGCTTTTTAATTTGAACTTTTGGGTATCATCTTCATAATTTGAATATAAGGAAAACCGCAATCTACAAAAACTATCAATTTCAAAATCAACAATCACCTTTCTTGCATTCCTGATCGGAACAACCCCTGTAAATAATCAGAGCCAGACTGCAGTACAACTCTGTGGACATGTAAATGTGGTACTGGGTGAGAACACATATTACATGTCCACCCAATAAGCTCACTCGATTTAGCTTCCATTATGACATCGCTGAAAAGAGAAAGTAACATAAAATTTCGCTCCCAAAATCCTTAAACAAATGATAGCAACATCGCTGTTAACATTTTACATTGTGTAGAAACCTTTTAGTTCCCAAAATGACAAGCGAATAAATATCTAATAAATAAGGTAGCTCCAATCAGTAAAAATGTATCCAACAGTTGTTTTACTGTAAACTGGATAATGCAATGACATTTAGTAGCAAAACCCAGCAACAGTTTCCGAGTTCAATCGTTTTTTCAGAAACAGAACTTTCATTTGAAAAACACGAAATGAGCGAAATATAATATTAATTTTAAGGAAGCTACTCAAGTATATGAGAATTAATGGACATACTTTCAAAGGAAATAAATATGGAAATAGACAGGGATTTTAAAGAAAACACAACATTACACCAATGACATGCAATCTCACGATATCTAGAAGAATCTGGTCAAGAAGCAAACCATACGAAAAATAACTTCCAGCTGAATCAAGAGATGAAGTGAGATCTAAGCAGGGGAAAGGTGTGGCCCACTTTGGAGATTGTCTACAAAGCATTCGCAAGAGAGGCTGTAGATTGCAACGCTTGGCCAGAATTTTCAGCTTCTTCACCATTTCTTCTTCCGCATGTAAGCTTCCCATGTATACATATTCCAATAACAACAACAATGCTTCATAATCAACATTAGAAGAATAACGAACTTCTCTCATGGCCTCTCCAAAGTTATCCGTTACTTCTTTACAACTCTTACTACTAGATAATACTTCAGGAGGTAGAAGTGATGGACATCGAACAGCAAGAATAACACCATGAACACTCACAGAATTCCCATTTGCTACAATGAGTCGCAAATCTGCATATTCTTTCTCATTAAGAGATTTCCCGATCCTTTTGGCAAATTCATTTGGGAAACCATAAAATCCAAAATAACTTAGAATATAAGAAACATACCATTTCACTCCTGGACTGAAAGAGGCGCTACTACAGATCTCATGAAGTTTGCTAAATAACTGAGTTTTAATGTTTGTCACCTCTATGGTGAATTGTTGAGGATTCTCTGGTGAAAGACCACACCGATGAAGAAATTCAGCTAAGCCCCACAAACCATAAAATAAGAGAACATTGGAGCCTTCCCAGTCTCCTTTACCGAACCAGCAGCAAGACCTTTCATATAATGTAGTATGCAAATGAGGAGCAATTTCAGACCTTTCTACATGAATGTCATCACTTAAGCATCGTCTCACAAGAAGAAAAACTGCCTTTATCCCTTTGTTTTCTATGATACATCTTTGATACTGTGGTAAACTTAAAAGACAAGTTAACCCGATTAAGTTAATAACAAGTTGAAGTTTATCAAATGAACCATAGCTTTCTAAGGATGATATACAATCTAGAGTATGTATTATGTTATCCAAGCACGACATGCCTTTCACCTCCAGTATATCTGATAATACACATCTAGTATGTGAGGAAATGTAATTACAAGGAGAATAAATCATCATTAGAACAGCCCTTGATACCGGTTCGCTTTGAAAATGATCATCAACATCCTTTTGACATATTCGGCACCATTTTTGAATTGTGTCCACAAAAGTTGAGCTACAGAAAAGGAAAAAGTAGAGTTAGCAACTATTAATGTGTAATAAATGTTCAGCTATAAAATTTCAGAAATATAATCAACAGTGATAATAAGAATCGATGACACGAGATATATTATAATATTAATGTATACACACATTTTGAAGTCGTCAAGAAATGATACTGGAAGAAATTCAACTTACCAAGCACACATAATTAGTAAGTTCACGTGGAACTCACTTCCGTAAGTATAAGGGTTTAAATTTTCTCCACAATGAATTGTAAGCCACCCAAGAATGTCCCACAGATAATTCCTCAGACCAACATGATAATTGGCTTTTAATCCCTCCTCTACCATGGATAGTTGCTTTTCCAATGGCAAGACAAGTTCAGACGATTGGTCATAAATATTTTCAACTAGAAGACTAAGGAGGACTACATCAATTCCTTTTTTCCAAAACCTGATATGATGATCACCAGCCCAACGAGTTATTAGAGCCAAGTTACATGCTTCCACTAATAGAGAACCATGGTTGTTACCAATTTTTCTGGAACTCGGCCCTGTTTCTCTCATCCCACAAATAATGGCATGAACAAGAGCTTCACCACACAAAGCCATAACTTTTAAATAATTCTCTTGGGATCTCTGGGCAGATAAAACTAATCTTTGTTAGGTACAATGCTATATGTATTCCAATGTTTATCATAGAAAATAATTAACTCTTACCAATAGGCATTGAGCAAGCCGAAATCCCTCTAGCCGAACATCATGAGGGTTCAATTTTCCCATCGCCTGCACCACCATTTGTAGAAACACGTTTCCATTCTCTATGAGTTTTTTCGCTACAAAGTCACACAAAGCTGGTAGCAAAAATTATAAATGAATGAAAGATAGCAGGAAAATGCTATTCTTGTTGTTGAGGGGAAGGTGAGAGAGAAGTATTTTAATACCTAAAGATGTGTACAGCTTTAAAAGAATGAGTTTAATAGAATTATCTGTCATTGTATGCATGTCTGCTAAACCTTTCATAAATTCAACATCATTACAAACAGGGAACCTAGATGAAGGCCACCGCAACAGTACTGTGCTCAAAAGTGAAGCCATCTCTACAAAATATTCAATTTTCTTCAAACCTCTGGCAAAATCTTTTATATTTCCAACAATACAAATGGCAATCTCTGTTTCTTTCAGTGCTTCAATAATGGCCTTCTCACTTGTAGCACTCAAATTTGAGATTACCAAATTCAAAGCAGTAGCACAGGGTGTTGCAACTTCTACTTGATGTGAAGATAGTAAGGATGAAAGACAATAGACAAGATCCAACAATTGCGATTGCAATAGTGGATTTGGTAAAACACTAACTAACTTCACAGCCACATTCGATGCCATGCTTAACAAGGGCTCACTTTTGCATTGAAGAATCCATAATAATGCTCCCAAAATATCAGCAGCAGATTCCTGATGAAGTAAAAAATGCAGTAAAGCGCAAGTTTCAATGCCATTAACTATAATATATCAGCCCCTTCCCAAACTAAAAAAGGAATTATATTTCCTGTTCGACCTATCCCTACCCAATCTAGTTCAAGACCCAGTTGGTAGACAAACAGACAAACAGGTAAAACAACAATAGCCTGTTGGATCAGTTCTATCATAGCCATAGCTACGATACTAAATCAACATGGACATACTTCCAAATTCCAATCTGTTTATATATGTAGCTTTTGGTAAAAAAAAAGCATCTTGTATGGTTCAAGCAGTAACTACTTTACAAGAAAGAGGAGTGACGGAATACACTAATGTAGTGGTTGAAACAGCAAATTATCTCGTTGAAATGCTTATGTTAAAGTGAGAGAGGCCTACGTAGCAATCTTATCTATATCTCCAAGAAAGCTACTTGATGTCATTTCGATGCTCCTTTCTTTAAAGTATTATATAGAAAGTGAGTCAAATAAATTGAGTAGATACCTTCATTATCTTAATTTTCTTTTTCACAATTCGGATTGAAGAGCTAAATTAGATAGTTATAATATATAATTAAGTATAAATCTTTTAAAAAGTAGATAGTAGATCAACAAATTTGCAGCTATAACTTGCTGATACATTATTTCTTAAAACACAAGAAGTTGACAGTGTACCTTAACGATGGTGTGGCGCACGGCACGTGCATCTGCTGATATAGAATCAAGAAATGCATTCATAGATCGAAGTACATTTTTCTGCACTTCAATGTTGGCGCACTGCCACTTCCATCTATTTGTCTTCTCATCAAAATATCTGCCAAATTACGAAACCAAATAGAAAAACAATCCAATCGTTTAGAACCGAAAAAGAAAATCAAAATCGAGAAAGCAAGTATTGTCAAACGTAAAAGAAAAAGGCGAAAGAAGCTAATAATAGGATAGGTAGGTTGTGGAAATTGAAAGAAAATCGAAAAGAAGGAGATGGAATTGGACCTGGTTCCAAGGTTTAAGGCGTGGAGAAGACGACGGTGGAGGGTGAGCATGTGCGAACTGATGCCCCGATCGTTTTCTTTCTCTCTGCTAGATTTCATACCTGTAACTGTATCTGTATCTGTATCTCTCGGAGAGAGAGAGAGAGGGAGAGAGAGAGAGAGTGAAGGAATTCCGAATTGGAGGTGTTGTTGTGGAGAAGCTAAGTTGTCTGGTACCACTCAATCGAGTTCTCATAACACTGTTTTAGACGGACCAGATGTATATACATACTTCTAATTTTTTATAAGGGTGTTTATAGAAAAATATTTCTGAATATTATTAGAATTGTGTGTCTAAGTACAAGTGCGAAAATATTTAACTTAAATAGAATTACTCTAAGCTTAAACCTAATGTCTGATTATTAGGTTGAAAACATATTTACAATAAAGACACTATTTTCAACACTTCCCCTTAAGATGTTGAATGAATGTATATCATTCACAGCTTGGATGTAAGTTGGTTGAAACATTCTGTTGACAAACCATTTGTTAATACATCTGCCAGCTGGTTTCTAGAAGGGATGTTATAGTTATTATCCCACTATCTAGCTTTTCCTTAATGAAGTGACAATCGATTTCTATACTATCGCAAAATACCTTTATAGGACCTTCACATTGTATCTTCAAGTCATTTAGTACAATCTTCATCCATAGTAGTTTGCAGATTCCTTGTGCCAAAGCTCTAAATTCAACCTCAGCGCTTGATACAGCTACTACGTTTTGCTTCTTACTCCTCTAAGAAACGAGGTTCTCACATAGGAAGGTGCAATAGCCTGAAGTAGATCTTCTATCAGTCATTGAGCCTGCATAGTCATCATCGCTATATATAACACGATCTACGACCTGCAAATGTATCACCCTCGGGTCATGCGTGAACGGACTCACCACAATGACTACATCAGCCAAATCAAGTCTAGTGTGTGCCAAGTAAATCAACTTTCCCGGAGTGGGAAACAAGTGATATATAGTAAGATCTGAACAGTGTTCATCTCTACAAAGATCCTCATAATCAATGCCATAGGTCTGGGTGTATCCCTTTGCCACTAGTCTTGCCTTATACCGATCAAGAGTACCATCTAATTTGTGCTTGACTGTATAGATCCACCTGCAACCAATACGTTTTTTTCCTCCCGATCTCTCAACAATTTCACGCATTCCATTATTCTTAAGTGCTTTCACTTCCTCATTCATAGCTTGGACCCATTTTTATCTTTGAATGTTTTTTGAACAAATGATGGGATTATCACAGAGTCAACAACTGAAATAAAATACTGATGTTGCAGGGAAAGATGTTTACAAGTGACAAATTGAGAAATAGGATATTTGGCACAAAACCTTTTTCCTTTCATCAAGGCAATATGAAAATCATCTGACTCAGTGTCACAAGTATTAGAAATTTGAGAATCACAATCAGAACTGTTAATTTTAGTTCTTACCTTTTTTTCATACAATTGGGGTTGTGTCTCGAGCAGGTTAGACTTACTTGTTCTCTGATACACTAAAGTTGGCTCACCGCTGGTGTTGAAGATGGTGGTTCCTGCAAAATAGAAGACAAAGGAGGGACCAAAATAGAAGTATGTGACTCTAATTCTGGATTAAGAATAAGCGACTCAAATGTAGGACTTGTGGAAGAAGGATCAGTAGTAGGACTTGAGACAAGAGACGCAAAAGACTCAAATGTAGGACTTGTGGAAGTAGGACTAGTAATAGGACTAAAGGATGTCCCAGGCGACTCATGTAAGACCAAAAACTTGGACTCAGATTCCAAATCATGAATGCTCTTCCCCTGAAGCTAAGGACGAGTGTACGACACATTCTTATAAAATAGACGACAAACGAAGAAGAAGGATCAGCAGACATAAGGTGGTCGGAGAGATAAGACGTGGTCTTTGGCCAAAGAATAGAAAGGTTGCACTAGTCCTAACGCAAACAGAGGGGGAGAGATAAGATGTTCTCTAGAGACGTGTGGTGGTCGGATGAGGAGGCATGTCATATGTGTCAGTGTGGTGGTCAACGCATTCGAAATGGCCTGATTGTGTGTAGTTCATGTTATAGAGGCGAGAGTCTGACGAAGGAGGAATAAGAGGTGGACTGTCATAGAAATTCAGGCCGGACTACATCGACTCATCCCATGACCTAATAGAGATGGAAGGCCCCATCCAAGTACTCAATAAGAGTAATTGAGTATATGAGCGGGAAGAGGAAATAACCACCCAGGTGATGAGAAACGATTATTGAGATACAACTAGAAAGCTAGATATATAGGAGTTTAGAATAGGAAAGTAGGACAAACACAAAAGATATACTTAGAAAAAGAGTATGCAGTGATTGACACAAAGCTATCCTACCACAATTGTAATTAACCGAGTTAATCAATAAAGTTTCTATGCCGTGATTGACACAAAGCTATCCAACCACAATTGTAATTGTCCGAGTCAATCAATAAAATTTTCTACGCCGTGATAGACACAAAGCTATCCGGCCCGATTGTAATTTAATTGATCATGTTAATCAATAAATTTTTCTACTCGAGTAAAAGGTTTTTATGATTTATTCAAAAAAATGGTGTAGTGTCAGCAATTTTGTGATTACACTTGGCCAGATTCATTAACTATGTCTATGTGCATGGGCCAAGAATGAATTCTAATAAGGAGTTTGGGCAATTTACCGACTCACACGAACCCTCACAGTTAAGATGGAAAAGCGACCTGGCATACCCGACCCGACCCATGGTGGCCAAAATAGTGACAGGGTGACGCGCCAACAAATAGTAGGCTAAGAAATCGAGCTCGTCCATTGGCATCTAGTAGGAATTATCGTAGTCTAATATGGCAATATATGTCTGTCTAAGAGGAGAAGTTGGAAGTCTCTTAATAAGGAGAGAGAATGGCAGGCACAAAGGCTCGTATATAGTAAAAAAGCCCTTCATTAGGCTTGAGAGTTAGAGTTATCCCACGTGGTTTTCTGCTGGATTCCAAACAATTTCTCTAAGTTTGGTTGTCTACTTAAACACATTAAGCAAAGAAATTCTTTGTGTATCCAAACTTTATCAAGATAAGGAGACAGATATGATAAGTCTATCATATTCTGTGTCAGTCTAGTGTTTCTTGAGCTAGGAGGATATGATAACTTGATATCGTGACTTATCCTATCATGTTTGTCTAGTTAAAATTAGTTAAAATTTTATTCTAAGTTTGAACTAGGTTAGAAACCAACAAAATAAAAAATTGTTTATTCATTTATCTTTCTAATTTACATTTTAAATATAAAATCTAAAATTTATTAAAAAATAGATATATATTAAAAAACGTAAATAAAAATTTAAAATAATATTAAATTATAAATTAAAAATAATATATGATTTTATGATAAGAGCAATTTTGTGTTTTTTTATAATCTAAAATTAAAAAATCTATTGAAATTTAAAAAATTAAAATAAATGATAAAAATTAAAAATTATAATAATAGAAATTTAATTACCAATAACACTTGGATGAGATGGTAGGGATCTCTTTCAGCTTAACCAAGGTCCTGGTTCAAATCCAACATTGAGCATGCAACAGTGTTAAATCTCTTAAGGGCGAGCTTTGTCCCTCATTATGGTCCTACCCGGCTCAAAGAATTAGTCTCTATAAATGCGCGCAGAAGATACCCATTTATAAAAAAAAAAAAAAATTAATTTAATTTTTAACAAATACGTAATATAATAGTATCTCTATCTATCTTGCTTCATATGATTATCCTATCTCTATCTATATTTTAACCACCGCATGCTTTAAAGTGTCCAATAGCAGTATGTGTCTCTCTAAGAGGAAAAGCTTGCTCAAGAGTCTCTTAATAAGGAGAGAGAATGCAAGGCACAAAGGCTCGATTCTAGTAAGCGCCCTTCATTAGGCTGGATTCCAAACAATCTCTAAATTTAGTTGTCTGCTTAAACAACTAAGGAAAGAAATTCTTTGTATATCCAAACTTTAAAGCGACTAGTCTCCAAGTTTTTGAGAGTATATCTATTTATCGTCGATAATCAATGATTTTATTCTAATAAAAAAAATTATTCGTTACATATCTATTTCATTTTTTTACTAAAAAATATCTTTAATGCAGCAGTAAGGTGTTTATATACAAATAAAATAAAATATTGGAGTAGAGTAGTTAACTTCTAAGAAATAATTTGAAACAACGAAAATTTAAATTTAAAATAAAAGGATCACCAAGACTCCAAGAGAGTAGAATACATGTTGTGCCATGTGAAATTAGGAAGTCAAAATGTAAACAAAGGGTAGAAGAAAGCACACTCACTAACATTAATATATAAGTTAGAACACATAAACATATATAATTTGTAAAGCTAGCTAGTTTGTTTTCTTAGTTGGTCTTCAAAATTTATGACCTAGTGCAGGAGGTTTATTTTCAGGCAAGCAAGGAGCTCCAGTAGTAAAATCAGTAGAACCACCTCCTTCTCCTTTTGTGTCATCATTAAGGTCACGTTGCAACTGAGATTGACCAGTGTTAGAATCTGAGGTTTTTTGACCACCCTTTGAGATATTTTGTGCACTTGAAAACAAATCAACAGGTTCAGAATCAGCAATTTTTCCTCCTTCAAGTGGTGTATCATGCTTGAAGCGTACCCTCACTGCTTCATCTTCTGATAGTCTTGCTTGTGATGTTGCATATACTATATCATCTTTGCTCTTTGCCATGCTTAAACTATTAAGGAGAATTAATTAATTCAACTCTTTGTCGGTCTGTGCCTCGTGATGAAAATTTGAGAAAAGCTGCAGAAAAAGAAAATGGATTTATAGGCTAAAGGGGACTGTGATGCGTGGTTGGTTATTTGCACAATTAAGTGACAAGTGTGTATAAGTTGTTCTATGTGGTGACAAGTGGAATTGAAATGTGATTCACGAAAAGATAATTAGTTAGTACTTCTCTTCCTCCTCTAGTCCTCTTAGTAACACCGAGTCATCACTATATATAATGGTAAGATAGTCTTCGTGTCCTAAGAAGGTATTTCATTGCGAGCTAAAGGATATGAAAGAGTTGCAATAAAAAGATACTAGATTCAAACTCCGGAAACTAACATTCCCCACCCCCATTAATTAACATTTGCTTATTAAAAAAAATCTTTTTTTTTCTTTCAGCTTCTTTTTATATAAAAGAATTTTTTTTAAGATAACATGATATCTTATCTCCACCTCAAAATCAACCAATGACCATAATATCTCACTTTTTTTAAAAAAAAATGATATCTTACGTTTTTCTTATTTATCCCACCCGTTTTCACTATATATATAATGGCAAGATAGTCTTGGCGCAAATCTTTTTTTTTTCCTTTCAGCTTCTTTTTATATAAACGAAAATTTTTTAAGATAACATGATATCTTATCGCCACCTCAAAATCAACCAATGACCATAATATCTCACTTTTTTAAACAAAATAATATCTTACATTTTTCTTATTTATCTCACATGTTTTCATTTATAATCACGGCATGTATATTTTATTTGATTAACACATATTGTCACACTTAATAATACATAATCAGTTGGAACATTCAAAAAACATTTAAATTTTAAAATAAACTTACTTTATAACCAAGGTTCCAAAAAACGGAACGAGATAGCAAAAACGGGAGAGACAAAACGGTCTTTGTTGTTGCCGTTACCGTTATGAGCCGCTACAACAGAGTGATTGAAAATCACGGCAAAAACGATATGAAACGCCGTTACGGCCGCAACAAAAAGGGAACAGACCTTGTCACTTTCAGAATAGATTCAGATTCATTTCTTGCGCTAAAACCAAAAGGGAACAGACCTTCTCTGAATCTCCTTGCTTCAAATCAGTAGCACCACACCTGACTCCACCACACCACTACTCAATCTCCACTCTCCAGAGCGCAACAACATCAACAAGTAACAACAGGTATTGAATGGTTGAATCTGAGCTTCTTCTTTGATATTTCTTTCTCTGTCCCTGTGTATAATATTGTTGTGTGGGAAGGGATTTGAGAGAGAGAGAAGGGATTGGGATTAGAGAGAGAGAGAGGCTGAGAGAAATGAGTTGAGAAGAGAACAAAAAACTCATTGTTGTTCACTTGTTTGTTCCTTCCTCTGTTTGTTCATTGTTGTTCATTTTTAGTGACTATCAATTAGTTTAGTTTTGTGCCTTTGTCCTTTTTTTAACTTATTTTTAGTTCTGTCCATAACTTCTTAAATTTTGAATTTAAAATTACATTTTTTTATTTCCAAGAATTTCCAATTGGTAGAGCAGATGGGGCTCCGAGTGATGATATTAGTTGGCACTTTGGAACGGTTGTGCAAGGTAGAAGAAGAAATAGTATACAATGTAAATATTGTGAAAGAATAATAACCGGTGGAATAACTCGATTGAAGGAACATCTTGCACACATGCCAGGAGAAGTCAAAGGTTGTGCTAGAGTCGGAACTTCTGTTAGAGAAAATATGATGAAGCTTTTATTAGATAGTAAAGCAAAGAAAAATGATCAACAAAAAAGAAAGGAAGAATTTGTCTCGCGTTTAAGAGGTGATGATGATGATGATGATGATGATGAAGGTTTTATTGATGAAGATGCAACTACGAGACATGCTACACAAGAAAGCATTATGTCACAGGCAATGGGAAGATAGATAAAGATTCCATAGAAGTGGCATTAGCAGTAGTAGTGAAGCTTCATCTGAATATCAACAGAGAAATATTCAATAGAGAATGAGGCAAGTAGATGTTGATCTAGAGAGAAGTAAGAGTATGAAGCAAACAAGTTTGGATGTTTAATTACAAAAGTAAGAGTATGAACCAAACCGCATGTAGTTTTATTTTGCGGTTCGGTTCACATTTTGTCTCAACCAAACCGCGAACACTGAGAGCTACGTTTGTATGCTTACATTAAAAAGTGCTTACACAAATAAGTTTGGATGTTTAATTACAAAAGCTCCTATAAAATGTAATTTTTTTCAAATTGAACTTTATTATTATTCACATTTCATTTATTAAAAATTGCAACAGCATATACTCATTATAAATAGTAAAAAAAATTCCTGATGCTCATCATAAAATCATTATTAAAATTATGCATAATAATATAAATATATAATAACAGGAAATGATCAAATGTATATAAGTGAATCTGTTTAAAAAAAAAACATTTAACCTTTACTTGCTACCCACCATTCTTCACTTGTTTTAAGTGTCACTAACCAATGAACACATCCAATTTCAAATTATTTCCCCCCTGTTTCTTACATTTGCTATTCTTTTTTTTTCCTCAAAAGATCTCATTATTTTTCATTTACTTGTACTCATAAGATACCCTAAGTTGTTCATTGAACTTCTTGATCATGCTTACCCTCCCAACTCTATTAAGGTGAGTGTGTGGCCTATTCTAAACTCGTACTTGGTTGCCACGAAGCATGATAAATATATTTTTTTTCATTCCATTCTGCCTTTAAGGGAGCACAATACAAACATGAAGGGTCCCAATCATACTCAACTACACACATAGATACATATATAATTTTCAAGAATGAGTGAATAAAATATATCCTATGCTCAAAGAATAACAATGAGAAAAAAGAGATTTTCATGGAATATAAAAATTACGTGTGGTGATTTCACCCCACGGAACTTTTATGTCCTCTGTCAAATTAAGCAGGCTGTAAATTAATAATTTAAACAAATTTTGTATATGTTTAAATAAATATCTATAAAAAAATATGGATGAATGTTTTTGCTGCTTCTTGTACAATAAGCTTCACAGTAAAACCCCTAGTAGTACTACTACTCTGCTGAGAACAACACATACAAACATATCTTACATAATTATGAAACATGCAATCCATTGGTTGGAAAAGGACCAAAAGATAAAAACAATAAAATACAGAGTAATCGTTATCAGAATGCCAAAAGTAGCTGCAACTGATATTCAGTGGGGACCTCAAGAACTCACGTGATAATGGCAATGAATTCAACAAAATTATCACTCACTATATTAACTCTCTATATTTATCAATATATTTTTGATGTAAATTCAGTTTCATTATTGTTGTAAGTAACTGATTATAGTTACCATTAGTTAATCCTAACTGTAGTTAGTTAGTTACTAATTTCTCATATATATTGTACAGTGAACCAATTGTAATTTCAGTTTTTCACATTCAATGAATTGAGTATTTTTCCCTAACTGAAAATGCTTTATTACAGCTCTACGAATGTGAACATTAATATGGTATCAGAAGAAGAATTGGTGCTCGCTTTCACCACCATTCACCTTCGCCTCTAATTTCCCGGTGATCTTCTCTGGTGATCTTCATCTCTTCTCTGGTTCGCTCCTCCGGCAACCATGACTTCTCCACCGGCTCAAACGCATGATGATGTCTACTACCTTCATGCCTCTGATAATCCCGGTCTCGTTCTTGTCACGCAACCTCTCACGGAAAACAACTTCAGTTCGTGGAGGCGTTCGATGCTCATGGCTCTTGATGGAAAGAACAAAGCCGGCTACGTCACCGGCGCCATTCCCAAACCTGCTGAAGCAGATCGTAACTACCGTGCGTGGAATCGCAACAATAGCACGATATCTTCTTGGATTCTCAACTCAATCAGCAAAGAAATTGCTGCAAGTGTGCTTTATTCCGGTGATGCTGCCGCGATCTGGAAGGATCTTCACAACCGTTTTCAGCAACGCAACGGTCCTCGGATCTTTCAATTGAAGAAAGATCTCGTCAATTGCACTCAAGTATCGTCTCCAATCGGCACCTACTACACGAAATTCAAAGCTATGTGGGAAGAATTAGGCGAATATCGCCCCGTTCACTCCTGCACCTGCGACGGTGTCAAGCCTCTTCTGGATCATCTCAAGGATGAGTGTGTTATGACGTTTCTGATGGGATTAAACGAACAATTCATCAATGTTCGTGGCCAAATCCTCATGATGGAACCCCTCCCTACCATTGACAAGGTGTTTGCAATGGTTTCGCAAGATGAGAAGCACCGCCAGATCAGTTCTCTTCCAATGTCTACTGAATCTCCCATCGCGTGTGCTGTTTCCACCGTGCAAGCCAAACCTAATCGTCGTGAGCGCCCTAGTTGCTCTCATTGTGGTCTCCTCGGGCACATCAAGGAGAAATGTTATAAGCTGCATGGTTATCCTCCTTCTTACAACAAGAAGACTTCGAATATCAAGAACTCTTCCACTGTCAACAATGTTGCAGAATCTGATTCAACCTCAGGAACTACAGCTGTCTCCAATCAACAATATCAGATGATGATGCAGTTCATTCAAGCACAGATGGCCAAGGCTTCCTCACCTGACTCTGAGCAAGTTGACAATGCTTGTCTAGGTATGGTCCTATCTCTGCTGTATTCTGATGATCCTCTGCCTTTCAGCACTTGGCTCTTTGATTCTGGAGCCACATCTCACATATGTTGCACACTAGAATCATTTCACAATTTCAAACTAGTGTACAAAAAATTTGTCACATTGCCTGATAAAACTAGAGTTTCAGTCACTGGCATAGGATCTGTCACCTTATCACCAACCTTAACTCTGCACAATGTCCTCTACATTCCATCGTTTTGTGTTAATCTGGTTTCTGTGAGTCAATTGCTTGAAAAATCTGATATGTCTCTAACATTCTTTGCCAAACACTTTCTGCTTCAGGGGATTAACCTGTTGAAAGAGATTGGCAAAGGACAATTGGACAATGGCCTATACACCTTTCATTCTTACACCAATATTCTTTAGCTAAGTTCAATGAATGCACTATATGTTCTTTAGCTAAGTTCAAAAGATTACCATTTCACTCCAATAATCACATGTGCACTGAGTTTTTTGATTTAATTCATTGTGATATTTGGGGTCCATATGGACAACCCACTTATTCTGGTCAATCATATTTTCTCACTATAGTTGATGACCACAGTAGATTCACATGGATCTACCTTCTTAAAACCAAATCTGAGGCCACTGAAAAAATCAAACAGTTCTTTGCTATTGTCAAAACTCAATTTGGTAAGGTTATCAAATGTCTTAGATCTGATAGTGCAAAAGAGCTTGCATTAGTTGAATTCTTGCAGGAACATGGCACTCTTCACCAGTTTTCTTGTCCACACAGACCACAACAAAACTCTGTTGTGGAAAGAAAACATCAGCACCTCTTGAACATTGCCAGGGCACTTATGTTTCAATCTGGTTTACCTATGAAATTCTGGGGAGACAGTGTCAGTACTGCAGCACACATTATCAATAGGACACCCACTCCCAACCTTGATCACAAAACACCTTATGAACTTCTATATGACAAACCAGTATCTTACTCACATTTGAGAGTATTTGGGTGCCTAGCATATGCTGCAACCATCCCTCAAATGCGTACCAAATTTTGTCCTAGAGCCTCACCATGTGTCTTCCTAGGTTATCCCTTAGGATACAAAGGCTACAAACTGTACAACCTCACAACTAGAAAATTTTTCATATCCAGAGATGTCCAATTCCTTGAAACTTCATTCCCTTTCAAAGACTTCACAATCACAGACACTTCTCTGGACCCCTTCAGTGATCTGGTTTTACCTACTGCATTACCAACTTTGCCTGAACCTGAGCCTCTGCCTGATGCCCTGCCTCAACCACCCTTAGCTGACCTTGCACCAGATACACCACCTTTAACCCCTCAACCAAACTCATCTCCTCAACCAGAGACCATCTCTGCCCCTGTCCTTCGCTGAAGTACTAGAGCCCATGTCCCTCCCACTTATCTTCAAGACTATGCTCACAATGCAGTCTCCAATTTCTCCCCAGCATATCAGAATTTTATATCTCAGGTTTCTTCCATACCTGAACCTCTGTATTATCATCAAGCTGCCAAATCTGCAGAGTGGTGCCAAGCTATGCAAGAAGAGATAAATGCTCTTGAAGTAAATAATACCTGGACTGTTCAACAACTTCCAGAAGGCAAGAAAACCATTGGATGCAAATGGCTGTTTAAGGTTAAATACAAAGCTGATGGAACACTAGACAGGTACAAGGCACGTCTAGTTGCACAGGGCTTCACACAACAATTGGGACTTGATTTTGTGGATACTTTCTCACCTGTGGCCACCATCACCACTGTTAGGGTACTGCTGGCACTTGCAGCTCAACAAAAATGGCATCTTGTTCAACTTGATGTGAACAATGCCTTTCTTAATGGGGATCTTCTTGAAGAAGTTTATATGAAACTACCCTTGGGGTATCCAAGCAAGGGGGAGAACCTTGTGTGCAAGCTCAACAAGTCACTATATGGGCTCAAGCAAGCTTCACGACAGTGGTTTCAGAAATTCTCATCCACAATACTGCAGCATGGTTTCAAGCAATCCACAGCAGATCCATCCTTATTCACTAAGGGTTGTGGTACATCATTCCTGGTACTTCTCCTGTATGTTGATGACATCATTCTTGGGAGTCCTGATCCCACTGTCATCACAGAAACTCAGACACTTCTTCAGAGTTTATTCAAACTCAAAATTCTTGGACCATTGAAATACTTCCTTGGTTTGGAAATTGCCACTTCTGCAGCAGGTATTTACCTATGTCAAAGGAAATATGCTTTGCAATTGCTCTCTGACACAGGATTCAGTGAATGTAAAGCCTTACCCACCCCCATGGATGCTAATGTTGATCTGGCAGATGACAAAAGTGACCCTGTTGCTGATGTTTCTCAGTACAGGCGCCTCATAGGTAGACTCATGTACCTCACTATCTCACGACCAGATATTGCTTATGCAGTCAACAAACTAAGTCAATTTATGACTGATCCTAGAGTCATTCACTTGCATGCAGTTCATCACATTCTCCAATATATCAGAACTGCTCCCAGTCAAGGCTTATTATTCACATCAAGTCCTTCCTTGGCCGTCTCTGCCTATGCAGATGCTGATTGGGGTTCCTGCACAGCAACCAGGAAATCCACAACAGGCTTTTGTGTCTTCATTGGTGACTCTCTGGTTACATGGAAGTCAAAAAAACAGCCTACAGTTTCAAGGTCTTCTGCAGAGGCAGAATATAGAGCTTTGGCTCTCCTCACCACTGAACTATTATGGTTGAAACAACTCCTTCACAGCTTCCAAGTGGAAGTTAATTCTTGCAAGGTTTTTTGTGACAGCAAATCTGCAATCCAGCTTGCATCTCATCCAACTCTCAATGAACGCTCCAAACACATAGATATTGACTGCCACTTCATAAGGGAACACACAAATTCTAAGTTTGTCAATCTGTTTCACGTGGCTTCCAAGCATCAACTGGCAGATCCCTTCACCAAAGCATTGCCCAGGAATCACTTCACTACTCTCATTTCCAAGTTGGGCATTGTTAGCTTATACGCTCCAACTTGAGGGGGAGTATTAACTCTCTATATTTATCAATATATTTTTTATGTAAATTCAGTTTCATTATTGTTGTAAGTAACTGATTATAGTTACCATTAGTTAATCCTAACTGTAGTTAGTTAGTTACTAATTTCTCATATATATTGTACAGTGAACCAATTGTAATTTCAGTTTTTCACATTCAATGAATTGAGTATTTTTCCCTAACTGAAAATGCTCTATTACAGCTCTACGAATGTGAACATTAATACACTAAGAAACTAATTAGGATGAAACTCAACAAAAATCCACCAAGCCTTAATTAGGGGTGAGCAAAGGATGGGTTGGGACGGGTTACACTTGTCCCTTACCCGACCCTAAATTTATATAGGGTCATTTTTTAGACCCTAACCCGTCCTTAGGCCCGAATAGACCCGATGTTTTTAGGGACAAAGTAAGACCGGGTCTATTTAGGACGAGATCGGGTTGGCTCGAAGGACAATTAAAACAAAACTATAAGGTGGTCACTCAAGTATGACTAAAAGTTATAAGCGATAAATTGAATCTTTTTAGTATTATATCATGAATTCAAACTTAAAACATAATTTTTACAATATTACTTTACAATAATGTTTCTACTTAAACTAACATTGATTTCAAATTGAATATTTTATTTATAAAATAGAGTTAAAAATTAGAGTGAGGAGTGAGTAAGGGACGGGTTATACCTAACCCTAACCCGTCCCTAAATTTTGGTCGGGCCAATTGTTTAGACCCTAACCCATTTTTAGACCCGAACAAACCCGATATTTCGCGGGTTTAATGGGACGAGGACGGGACGAGTCTTAGGGTTGGGCCGGGTCTTGCTCACCCCTAACACTACCAACTCAATGTCTTAGTAAGACACAATTCTTACTTGAATGTGAACAAATCCTTGCATAAGGTAATGACAGTAACATCATGACCAATACATACAAATGAATTTACTTATGATAATTTCCCTTTGGTTTTCTGTAGAGAGAATTTATTGAAAAATAAGAAACAAAACAACGTCAAACCATGATTTGATTCACTGGAAAAGCAACTTGTAATTACTCAAACAATGTTAGAAACATGGAGTACCCCAAATTCAATCAACAGTAAAACCCTACATCATATAGAAATGCAAATTAAAACTTGATAAAAAAAATCAGTTTCTACTATTCCAAAGCAAGCATCAATCATGCATCTCAGCGGCTTTCTTCTTAATAGAGGTATAACAGCAAGCAACTTAAAGAGTAGCTCGTAGGAGCAATTAGATTGGCTATGGCATAGTTAGGATCTGTTTAGCAAAAGATGATGTGGCACTATGGCTGTTGCACAATAATTGCAATGAACAGCACATATTGTAAATGTATAAATACCATTTGTATTCACAATATTCAATCAATGAGAAAGAACTGAATTGTAGAGCAATTCATTCAGAATCAGTTTCAGATTCTGTTATGGTATCAAACATATATTATAAAGTACCATCCATCCATCATCCAAAAAAAAAAATCCAGTTGATGATAAACACAAGATGGATCCTAACAAGCATACTGGACACACTAATTTATAGTGCTACTGTTATATGCTTTATCTATTAAATAATCTATACTGCAACTGTTTTGATTAGCCATAGTCTCTAGCTTTGGATCAAAAGAAAACCATTTGTAACCATAGGATAGCTACATTTCAAAGGCAAAGAGGGGAACCTAGGAAGCCAGTGCCAAGTCCTCTTTCAGCAAATACTCTAACACAGTATAAAACACTTTAAAAACTCACCTTGCTTATAACAAAAGCTTCCTTACACATGGGTATCCTTAGTTTTAAAAAACCAGTGTACTATCTGTACTTACCTAACTCTCTAAACAACTCACCTAACTGATCTTTATGCAGAAACTTTGATCCCAAAGTGCTTCCTAAAATACTTTAACTTACAGCTTGCAACTAACCTGAGATTTTTTACCAAGTTCATTTAGAGAAGTCGGAGCGGAGTTCAAGCGGAGGATGAGTTTGTATATATTAATTAGGATACTTTAGGAACAATTCGAATCAATCAAGAATGTAATCATAGAACAAGGACTAATTCATTCATAACTACAAGGAATGATCCTTCCTTCCTCACTAAGAAGGAATTATCATTCATATCTTTGCAGCCAAATCAAGAATTTAAATGGAATTGGTATCCATGTCTTCTTTATATAGCAAATTAAAGAATCGCCATCCCTGCATGATAGAGGCAGGAATGGAATGTTTCTTTTCCTGAGTAACAAATCTTCTCTTAGAAGGAAAGAACTAGAACTACATGTGATTTTAAAAAACATTATGCATGCCTAGCCACTGAAAGAAGACAGCAATTTCAAAAGGTCTCAACAGGTAAAAACATTAAAAACAAAAATGGACCCAAATTATTTGTTCTGTATAAGATAAAATTTTGTGTAACATTCATTCATACACAAGTGTAAAAACTGCATAAAATAGAGTTAGAGAAGGACCAAAATCCTCAAAAGAATTAGTAGCAAACATCCAAACAAAATGGCTACATATATATACTTGAGCATAATCCAATTTCAAAATAACTATAAACTATTATCATTTCTAAGTGCCTAAGGATATTGACTAAGCATAATATTGATGCAACATTATTATCATTATTAATTACCATGGTGCATCTGTTAGCTAGGTAGGTTTGATGAAACCAGAATAGAACTTCGGTGGCTGTCGTATCCTGTCCCACACTTTAGCCTGGAAAGTAATAGTAGGACTATTCAAAGGATAGTTACCATCTTTTGCTTGAAAGGTAATGTAATACATTGAACCAGCACAAAGTCCATGGGTTGCCTTAACAAGGTCATCAAACACAAAATTTGCACCCTAAATAAAAGAAAAAATCACAATCATGAATTCAGAAACATAAATATATACCTATATATAATATACTACTAGTGTTGTCAATCACAAATTGTGGAAAATAGCGGTTTGCTCAAATTCCGCTATGCTATAGTGCTATAATGCCACTATAGCCACTATTTGACAGTACCTATGAGTATATTGCGGACAATAGCGGTTGGTTCAAATTCCGCTAGGCTATTATGTATACTACTAATGGTTCATCAACAAGTAAGAAATCTTAATCATTGATAATATTTTATACCATATATCCTATAAACCACCACCGATAAACTGTATTTAATTCTGAAGGTAAAATAAAAACAAACCTGATTTTCAGTTTGAGCATTGAACTGATGGAGTGCAAGATTAGATAGTTGAATAAGAAGAGTACGAATTTTGCTAGTTATGGTAACGGTTCTTACACCTCCACATAAACCTGCTATGGATGGAGGGTTGATAACATCGTAGGAACCTGGACGGTGCTTAAGACGCTCTTTTTCATATTCAGACATGGCTTTTTCGACTTCCTCATCAAGTAGAATCTGCGCTTTATTCTTATACACAAAACGAGTACAGTGATAGGAAAAAGGTTCCTTGCGATCGTCATATAGCTTACGAAAGTCATCCTCGTTCATAGCTGCTTCGCGTTCCATTGCAGCTCTGCCTCTTAATCGCGCCGCAGCCACCGCTGGATTCATCGACGTTCGTTTTCCCAAGGCGGTTAGAGTTTACGTTTTGTTGTTTCTTTCGAATCCTAAAACAAATTCCATATATATACGTTATTAGAATCCATCTTCCTTGCGTAACAAGATAATATTTGTGGGCATCATTTTTTAGGCTGTGTATCAAAATATTCTCGTTAAAAATTCACTTTTGGTTCCTTAATAAGTTTATTTTAAATTTAGTTTTTATTTTTTTTTCTCACATTGGTCTTTTAAATTTATTTTGAATATCAGTTTCGTTATTTCCATCCTAGTTAATGAAAGTTGATGTGTCTGTTAAGTTAATGGCTAGTAGCCTACGTGGTTTTTACACGCGGATTTAAGCTTGTTTTAAATATTGTTCTTTGAGTTTTTTTATTTATTTTAGTTTAGTTTTTTTATTTTTTTTTATTTTAGTCCTTTATCTTTCAAATTTTTAACAAAGTTAACTCTTTTTGAACTTTTCATCCAAGTCCTTAACAGAAGTTGAGCTAGTTGTTAATCCGTTATCACAAAATACCTACACGCCCATAACTTCTTTCTCATGTTTGCCCCCATCTTCTCTTCATGGTTTGTGGTTAGGCAGAGAGAGATGGAGATCCTTGAGCGTGAAAGAAATAAAAATGGACCGCAGCGGTGCCCATGGCGTTGCTAGCGCTATCGTGGTAGTGGTTTTGGAAATGTGATTGATGTTTTTGGAAATGTGAATCTAGGGTTTAATTTTAAGGAAGAATGTGATAGAATGGGGAAGATGGTGAATTAAACTGTAAATATAAAATTAGGTAAATTCATGTCACCAATGCCTCTCCCACGTGTACAAGCTAGCACAACAAGTCACGTCACAACTCAGCTTCTGTTAATGAGTTTGGATGGAAAGTTTTAAAAGGCTAACTTTGTTAAAAATTTGAAAGTTGAAACACAAAGGACCAAAGTAAGGAACTGAAGGGACTAAACAAATTAAAAAATTAAAAGACTAAACTGAAATTTAAAATAAACTAAAATCTATGTGTAAAACACACATAGGCTGCTAGTCGTCAACTTAACGGACACATGAGCTTACGTTAACAGGAATCAATAGCCTTTTACAATAAACTTAAAGCAAAAATGCATTTTAGTCCTTAACGAAAATGACATTTACAATAAACTCAAAGCATCAAAGTGAAAAAAAAAAACTTAAGGAACTAAACTAAAATTTAAAATAAACTTAAAGAAACAAAAATGCATTTTAGTCATTGTTTTCCTTATCGGATAGAATTTCTGCAGTGCTGAACCATAGTTTATCTTTGATTAACAAGTCCTATGACCATAACCTATATTCTAGCCTTTTTTTGGGTCAAATATACTAGCCTTAAAATTCTTATTTAGCCTTCTGAATTCTTCCACCGATGAGAAAAGGGAATTAAAGAGTTGGAACTTTTTGACATTTCTAGTTGTTGAATTAATTGGTCATCTTGGTAAGGTAAAGGACCAGCACAAATGAGCACCAACCATTCTGCTATGAATTAATTGCTATGATTAATGGTTGACACCCCTAGTACCGTGGGACTTACCTTTTCCCTCTTTAATGCAAAATCACATCTATTTATAATGGAAATAGAAATCAATTAAAATTAATACCTAAATGATACTAACTAATCTTAAATGATATGAAAAATTATATTTGATATTCTAATAGATACTAATAAATACTAATTGATATAACTGATATTCTAGCACTCCCCCCATACTAAAGCTTACTAAGCTTTTAAGCTTGTTACAATAACAAAACGTTTTTCCACAAAACTTGAAACTAATTCTCGCATAGATATTTGAGAGTCATAACCAATATAAGCCACCATCGGAATGAGCGTTGACGAGAAGAAAAGTCATCATTAATAAATAATATGTGGGAAAGAGTCACCACCGGATTGATTGTCGGTGGGAAGAGAAGACACCACAATATTAATAACTAATGAGAAAGGAAGCGATAATGCTATAACCACTCGGAGGAAGCGGCAATGCTATAACCACTCGAAGAAAGCAAGAGGAAAAATGAATTAAGATTATGAGAGAAAGAGAAAATTGCAAAGAGGAGAGAGAAAAATCAACTTGATCAAGATTTTGAGAAAAGGAACCCAATCCAGGTCCAGAGGAGAATCGAAGCAACGATTCAAATCAACGATTTGAAGGAGAATCATAAATCAGGAAAAGATCGCAGATCAAAATCAAGACCACAAGGTAGAAGGTTGAAACAAAAAACGGTTATGGTGTTTCTGGAGAGAGAGAATGTGATTTTCAGAGAGAGAGAAATCAGAGTAATGGAAACTAGAAGAGTGATTGCAGCAGTAAAAAGGAAATAAATTGAAAACCGAAAAGGTGGTGCTGCCGAAGGCAAATGCCGCCGCCGGCAGCAGTGATAAAGCACATAAACGAGGTCAGAAGATGAGAACCCGCTCTGATAATATGTTGAATTTGTGATTGTCTTTGTGTCTATAATAGAGCACACTCACATCTATTTATAATGGAAATAGGAATCAATTACAATTAATACCCAATTGATAATAAATAATCCTAATTGATATGAAAAATCATAGAGATACTAATAAATAATAATTGATATAACTGATATTCTAACAATTACCACTTTATGGAACTACAACCTGTGTGGCTTCCAATCATGGATGTTGGATCAATTTATAGTAACCTCGTGCTTAGACATCATCTTGTTAATGTGTGTGCTTCTTGGTTGGGAAGTAGATGCATGCAGTATGCTAATGTTGAAAGGTTTGTGCCGAATTTTCTTGGCCATTTCATTCTTGCACAATCAGACCAAACTCAAGGTTATATACACCAAAGATTTTGGCTACTACATTGATTGTTGGTAGCACTCATTTTCGTGTCTTTGTTTATTTATGAGAGTTATTATGCAGTAAAATCATTGGCTGCTAATATTGTTTCAAGTACAAATGCCAAATTTGCTAGCTTAATTCACTACTGATTGAACACAAAGAAATGGTCAACCTCACCTTGTGACATTTATTCTCAGATTTTTGTTGATTCTCAGTTGTTAACCATCTCTTGGGAAGGCTCACATAGACCAAAAGATAAGAGACAATAAAAGATAGAGTAAGCGTTTGCGGAATGCCAAAAGTAACTACAACTAATATTTAGTGGGGGCCTTAAGAACACACGTGATGATGGCAATGAATACAACAAAATTATCACTTACAGAGAACTAATTAGAATGCAACTCAACAAAAACCCACCAAGCCTTAAGAAACACTACCAACTCAGCATCGTTGTAAGACACAATTCTTACTTGAATGTGAACAAATCCTTGCATAAAGTAACCAATACATACAAATGAGATTACTTATGAGAATTGCCCTGTGGTTTGCTGTGAAGAGAATATATTGAAAAATAGGAAACAAAACAATGTCAAACTTGCAATTACTCAAACAATGTTAGAAACATGGTTAGAAATGTGCAGGGTTTTCTGCATATATTATGAAGTACCATCCGTCCATCATCCAAAAAATAAATGCGATTAGTAATTCAGTTGATGATAAACGAACAGACACATAAAAACAATGTCCAAGATGGATTCTAACAAGCATACTGGAAACACTAATATATAATGCTACTGTCATATGCTTTATCTATTAAATAATCCATGCTGCTGCGGTTTTGATTAGCCATAGTCTATATCTATAACTTTAGAACAAAAACCATTTGAAACCATAGCTACATTTCAAAGGCGAAGAGGGGCACACCTAGGAAGCCAATGCCAAGTCCTCTTTCAGTAAATACTCTAACATAGTACAAGACCTCAGTTTCAGCAAATACTTTAACAACTCACCTTACAAGATTCTCTACAGCAAAAGCTTGTTACAGGGAACGCGTGTCTAGCTCGAGACCCAACGGCTTTGTGTGAGCTATACAAGTGAGAGAATAGTGAGATAGGGGTAGGCTTCAATGGAAGGCATGCTCTCGCTTTCAATTCTGTTTGTCCGATTCATTTATAGTTAGGCTCACAACATTTTAATCACAATAATCTGATTCAAATAATCACCATAAGTCCTGACAAGAACAATTACCATTTTTGAAGTGATGAAATCTCAAGGAGTCTCTGACAATAATCACCGCACCAACAACCTTAGACATATACTTAATGGCATTGTGACAGTCACCACAAATTCTCAAATTCTTAAAAACCCTTATAGATGATTGCCCATTCAAGTTAAGTATCCCAAAGGCAACAGCAAGCTTCTCACTGTGGTTACAAAGACTCACAGTTTTTTCCTCTTGATCAATATCTTGCAGAACATAATCAGTGTCAGGTTTATATCCAGCCAGTTTCATTTTCTCAATCAACTCATCCAAAAAGGTATAGATTTTATCACTCTCCATATTACTTTTGTCTCCAACAACAAAAGTGTGAACTCTATTTCCCACTTGAAGCCAACTACATCCGGGTGTTTTTGTAATTCCTCTCTCTTTCATCAGTGTTCTGATTTCTGAAGCTTCGTTCCACAATTTGGCGGTAGCAAGGATGTTGAATAGCAAAACATAATTGCCAGGGTTGTTAGGCTCAATCTCAAATAATTTTTTGGCTGAAATTTTTGCCAACTCCACATTCTTATAAACTCTACAAGCACCAAGGAGTGCTCCCCAAGCACTAGGAGTTGGCTCCATAGGCATTCTTTGTAGAAACTCATATGCCTCATCGAGGCGCCCAGCACGGCTATACATATCAACCATACAAGAATAGTGATTAGAACCAGCTTCTACCAGATGATCCCTAAACATTGAATTAAATATCCGGAGTCCTTCTTCTACTAGCCTTGAGTGGCTACAACCAGACAGAACACTAGTAAAAGTAACAGAATTGGGCCTTACCTTTGATTGTAGCATCTTCTCAAAGAGCAAAAGCACTTCTTTTCCATTCCCATGCATTGCATTTGCAATGATGATTGTGTTCCAAGCAACAACGTCTTTCCTGGGCATCATATCAAAAACATTCCTTGAAAGATTCAAGTCACCGCATTTAGCATACATATATAATAGAGCTGTTGTGCTTGTTAAGTCTCCAACTATCAAATGCCTGAAGACATAGCAATGTACCTCTTTTCCCATTCTCAAGCTTTCTAAAAAAGAGCAAGCTGGTAAGATACTACTAATTGTTATCTCATTAGGTTTAAACCCCATATTTTGCATGTTCCTAAGCATCTCCAGTGCCTTTTCAGTTTCTCCATTCTCCATGCACCCACCAATAACAGCATTCCACGTAGCTTCATCTGCTTTGACCCCATTTCTGCTCATCTGGGAAAATAGGGAAAGACCCTTCTCATACTCTTTGTTTGTTAAGTATGCTGTTAAAAGTACATTCCAGGACACAACATCTCGACGAGGCATCAAATCAAATACTCTTTGAGCTTCTCTTACACTTAGACATCTTGCATACATGTTCACAAGTGCACTGCAAACAAACAGATTTCCTACCATCTCATGTCTCACAGCAAATCCATGAATTGCTTTACCAGATTTCAAATCTTTCAATTCTGAGCACGCAGGCAAAATGCTAGACACGGTCACCGGATTAGCTTTCACCCCACTCCATCCCATTTCGCAAAAAATAGACAAACCCTTCCGTGGCAATCCACAATTAACATAACATGCGGACAACGAGGTCCAAGTAACCACATCTCTAACAAGCAAATCATCAAAAACACGTCTCGCACCCTCTACACATTTACATTTACCATAGGCATGAATCAATGCATTTCCAATGAAAACATCAGACATCACCCCACATCGAATTGCATCAGTATGAACTTCCTTGACTCTTAAGGCATCACCAGAGGCAGCACAAGCCTTAGCAACAGCAAAGAAAACATGCTTGTGGGGTTTGATCCCACGTGCCCCCAAAGAAGCATAGAGCTTTATAGCCTCATTTGGATGTCCATTATTGATTAGAGCTGAAATCAAAGTGGAACAAGTGATCGAATCTGGTTGAGAAATATTATCAAACAGTTGATGGGCACGCCTTAAATCACCCACATTTAATGCTGCTTTGAGGAGCCTGAGACCAAGGTGGGAAGGGATATTGGTGGGTACAGAGATAACCATACTACTAGACTTCTCAAAGGTGCCGGATTCACTGACACTCACACATAGTAGAATCTAATATTACACAACCAGCCAATCAAACCAATTAAATACAATAGGACCCTACTAACCTTAATAGCACAAGGAAGAAGAAAAACTCAGAATAATCAATCTCCAATCACGTAATCAATTGATTCAATCTCCAATTTCTGTTAAAAAGACCAAAACTCAGAATTTTTGAGAGAAGAAAATTATAAAGGCAAAAAACTCAAATTTCCAAAATCAAAACCCACTCACGTTTGCGTCGGAGGAGTGACTTGTGTTTGCCATAGTAGGAGCACGTCGGAGTAGACGCGGTGTCCGGCGGTAGGAGGGCGGAGGCGGTGACGTAATAGTGAGAGTGAGGCCTTGAGGGACGAATTCGGTTTAACTGTGTGCGCTGCAATGGTTCTGTTGATTCAATGTGCAACAGGGAAGGGAAAGGCTAAGGGATTTGGGCTGGGGTGAGATACTTTTTTGGGGGCCCTATAATGTTTTTTGGGCCAGGGCCCTGTGGCTGCAACTCTTTTACTACCGTTTTGTAACATTATTAAATCAAGCAAAAATAATAAAAACATAAAAAACTGATAAAAAAAAAAAAGCAAATGTAAAATATTTGGCCCTCCGACGGATTCGAGCACGGTATCTAGTATCTAGTCTAGTTGAACGAACACGCACGCCCAGCCGTTTGGACAGAGCCAACAACTTGAAACAAATTTCATCGTCATACGAATATATATGGTATCACCAACAAATTTTGGGCCCTAAAAAATTTGCAATGGGTTGGGGCCCTGTGCGATCGTACAGCCCGCACAGGCCCATGGACGGCCCTGCTTTCTTTTAGTCGAATTGTGCAAGAAGAGAGAAACGTTTTGTTTTTAGGATGGATTTATTTTAAGGCCGGGGAAAGTCAATATTTTCTTTGGTGTTGTGATGCACTAAATATTAGGAGTGTTCAAAACCGAATTTAACCAATCGAAAATCGCAAATTGAATCAAACCAAACTGAAAATCGCAAAAAACAGTTTTTTATTGGTTTTGTTCGGTTTCTTTTTTCATTGCACCGTGCGGTTCGGTTCGATTCACGGTTTTGATTACAGAAACCAAATCAAACCAAACCAAACTGCAAGTAACATTAAGACTAATTGACTTACAACCTTTCTTACTAACTTACTAGCTCAAATGCTACTAAAACCCAACTCCCACTCACTTACTAGCCTAAATCCAATTAATTCTTTGACTCACTTACAAACAATCTATAATATGCTATATTTAAAAATTACAATAAAGTATTTAATTCAAATTCTTTTAAACAGTGTCTTAGCTATCTTAAAAGAATTAAAAGAGAGTAATTTATATACTACATATATTTAAGTAGATTTTTTTTTGGTGAAAAGTAGATTTTTTCTTAAAGATTTATGTTAGCAATTTTTTATATTAGTTAATTTTAACTTGATTTAAATTAGGTTTTGTCTTGGAAAAAACCGAAATAACCGAACAAATCCAATTCGTATAGGAAGCCAACCGAACCAAACTAAAACGCATGTAGTTTTATCTTGTGGTTTGGTTCACCTTTTGTTTCAAAACCGAACCAAAACCGCACGCAAACACCATCGTCGAAGTTAGTTCGGGAAAGGGAGTTAGCTCGAGAAAGGGAGTTTGAGAACTCGGGGTTAGGGTATTGGGAAAGGTCTTACTTAATGGTCATTTTTGGTTTAGTTTTCACTATTTTGGTCATTTTTGTGAGACTAAGTGGATGGCTTTTGAAAATCTTAGGAAAGAGTGAATTGTAGATAATCCTAATTATAATCTCCCATCAATTGAATTTGATTTGGGTTATATCGAAATCAATAACTTAAGTATTGTGTAAAAAGAGATTGTAAATAGGCTTGCCCCTCATATTTTATTTTGTGTTAGTTTTAACGTATAATTGAATATTTAATTTGAAAATTCAAAATATCCACATAGAAAAATTAATAAAATCATTTAACCAAGCTACAGTAGCTCATGTGAAAAATTAAAAAAATCATTTGAAAGCTCAAATTTACCTATAAAGCTGTCCCAGAAGGGTAGTTCATATGATTGAGTGAAAGGGACATCGTTGGTGAAAATGTAGACGTACATTCCATATCATAAAAAACTACGGTAAGCATAAACTTTATTCATTACCGAAAATATTTTATTTGTGGTATGGTCTTTTTCAAAATTTATATAGTGATGCTCCTCCATGTAGTTCATCCTTGATTCCGAATGAAATGAATTAGATGATTATTGTAAAAAAAAAAAAAAACTATCTATCCAATGCATAGTATTTTTTTGACAAACAATGCGCACTTTATAACTCCATACCATAAATTGCTATTTATGATATGGAATGTACAAAACATCGTACTGTAAATAGCTAATTTATAATATGTTGTTCTCTAAACTCCATTTCAAAAATAGCTATTTACGATATTGGTTTATTTTTAATTTTCTTTGTTATTTCTAGTTTTCAGTAAAATAATTTTTTTTTATTAAATATGTTTTTTTAGGGTATAATGTTATTTGAAATGTATAGTTTTCTATACTTAATTCTCATGAAGTGGACAAACCTAACCAATTTTGCTAATTTTGTCAATTGTATTGAGACCTTCATTATTGAGCAAGTAATTATTTTACAGAGTATTTTAGAAATCGAATACCACAAAAATACTATTTACAACAAACAGTTAAAAATTGTCAAAAAAAAACAGTTAAAAATAGTATAATGTAAATAGTTTATTCATGGAAGAAAAATAAGTAACCTTTAAGGAGAAAATAACACAAATTATTATTTATTAGTGTATTTTGGGGGTTTTCCTCAAAGATGAGAGGTGTATATAATATTACCAAGGGAAAATTGACCCATTTGTCTAGTGGGCTTGTCTAATAGGATCCGTTCACCATGAGTCCATGACAACGAGTGGAAATGAAATCATTTCGGTTCAAAAAAAAAAACCTTTATGTTCGGATAACTCAACAAACGTGGCTAACGCTGCTGAATTCCGTTCACAGAATCAGTGTCTCTGGTTCGAAATTCTTCACCGGTAACTCTCTCTCCATTCTCACTCAATTCATTTTCGTAAAGGACCAATCTTTAGAGTTATCATCACAGTGAATGCAGTGAAACTGTTTGTAACATTGCCAAGTAGAACCACCAACTCAGAATGTTAGTTTTTGTTCCACATGCAAAAGTTAACTAGAATTCACCATCATTTCATTACATCTTACTTCAATCATGACCACATTAGTGAATACAGTTTCTCCAGCATCAAATTTACCTATAAATTCAAAAAGAAACGGTTATCGTTTCTTATATTCTCAGGTTCCAAATCATCACATTTTCCCACTCAACAAAAAGGGTTTTTCTAGAGTTTTGGCTTCGACCCACGTTGCTATTTCCCCAAAAGATTCAGTTTTTTCCCTGCCCAATTGGAAAGCTGGGAAGAATGATCAAAAGAGCAAAGAACTAAGGATTAATGATGCATTTCTTCATTTAGAGTATATGGTTGGTAAAGGTCATAAGCCTGAGGTAACTCAAGCAACTCATCTGGTTTATGATCTTTGTAATTCTGGTAAAGCTAGAAAAGCTGTTAGGGTTATGGAGATGATGGTAGGTTCAGGTATTATACCTGATGTAGCTTCATATACATTTTTGATCAATTATTTGTGTAGGAGGGGTAATGTTGGTTATGCAATGCAATTGGTTGAAAAAATGGAAGGTATTGGCTTTCAAACTAATACCGTTACTTACAATACTCTAGTTAAAGGGCTTTGTATACATGGGAAGTTAAACCAAAGTTTGCAGGTTTTAGATAAGTTGATAAAGAAGGGTTTAGTACCAAATGCAGTTACATATTCTATCTTGCTTGAAGCTGCTTATAAGGAAAGGGGAGTAGATGAAGCTGTGAAGCTGCTAGCTAAGATAATTGCCAAGGGTGGGGAGCCTAATTTGGTTAGTTACAATGTATTGTTAACTGGGCTTTGCAAGGAAGGTAGAACTGAAGAAGCTATTAAGCTTTTTAGGGAATTGCCTTCAAAAGGGTTCAAACCTTGTGTTGTGAGTTATAATATTTTGCTTAGGAGTTTGTGCTATGAAGAAAGGTGGGAGGAAGCGTATGCGCTTTTAGCAGAGATGGATGAGGAGGGCCAGGCTCCTTCTGTTATTACTTACAACATATTGATTACTTGTCTTTCCCTCCATGGAAAAATAGAACAAGCTTTCAAAGTTATGGATGAAATGACTAGGAGTGGGTTCAAGGTGAGTGCTTATAGCTATAATCCGATTATTTCCCGTCTCTGCAAGGAAGGGAAGGTGGATCTTGTAGTTCAATGTCTAGAGCAAATGATTCATCGGCGCTTGAATCCTAATGGAGGAACATATAAGGCCATTGGCTATCTTTGTGAGCAAGGGAAGGTGAAGGAAGCTTTCTTTATATTTGAAAGATTGGGTAAAAACCAAAACTACCCTATACATGATTTTTACAAAAATGTTATTACAGTCTTGTGTAGGAAAGGGAACACATATGCAGCCTTTAAGATATTATATGAAATGACAACGAATGGATTTACTCCAGATTCTTATACTTATTCATCTTTGATAAGAGGAATGTGTAAGGAGGGAATGCTAGATGAGGCTCTTGAGATATTTAAGATTTTGGAGGAAAACGACTATATTCCTCATACTGATAACTTCAATGCACTTATACTTGGATTTTGCAAATCTCAAAGAATAGACATCTCAATAGAGATATTTCAGATGATGATCAACAAAGGATATATGCCTAATGAGATAACATATACCATTCTAGTTGAAGGGCTTGCTTTTGAAGAAGAAATGGATATGGCAGCTGACTTGTTGAAAGAGTTACATATGAGAGGGGTTTTGAGCCAAAGTACAGTTGAAAGACTTTCTATGCAATATGACTTCAAGGAATTAACAGGGTAGAGAAATATACTATAAAAGTATATAACAACTGCAAGTAAGTAGGTTTTTGGATATAAATAGAGTTTTTCTCAACTTGAGTATTTGATTGCCTATATATTGTTGATTGGTCAGTGAGACAAAATTCCTGTTGTATGCTTGAAATTTTTGGTTTGGACCACTGTTGGCTGCCTATGGAGTGTCCAACACTTTAAACGAAAGACTAATCTCTGCTCGTATTAAGGAGCAAATTTCGCACTGGTCAACACCGAGTTTGTCATTGTGGGAATCGAACCTGTCAGCACCAGGTTGACTTTTCGTGCCCCAGAATAGCTTATGCCGCTGGGCCAACGGTGCTGGTTTGTATGCTTGAATTTGTATTGAATATCATGTTAAGAGATGAATAATGAAAAAGGTTCAAAGCTGAAAATCAATGCTGACTATGTTCTCTTCAACACTGCTTTTGTAAATTGAGGCTTCTTAGTTTTTTCAGTAATTTGTATGATACATTTGTTAATTGGTTTGTTTTCTTCTTGGAACCCATATTTCTTATCTGCATGCCAATCTCATTTGTATGAATGTATGATTAACCTCTCAAGTTCAAATATATCATTCAACATATGCCCAAATTTTGGCAGGTTATTACCCCAACCCCTACTTTCCTTTTCTCCCAAGTACTTCTGAAATGAGTGCTTTTGAGATACTGTAATGCCTAAATGCGGGTAACTTGATAGAGTTGGAACTAAACGTGACTTAACATGCCACTGAATTATAAACAGCAATACTGGTAGTCCTTAAATTCCCCTTTTTTGGCACTTCATGAGGGGGAGAGCTGATCCTAATTGAGTGATTCTTATGCTGCAGCAAATGGGCACAAGAGCAGGATCTTGATAGAGTCGCTGATTGTTATGAAGCACTTTCCTGTAGAGAAGTTTATATTGATTTAATTGCAAGTAAATGAAGTATTCGGCTTGCTGCTTTTGTATGCCAACATTGAGCTTGTCAATGGATGCAAATGACACTAGAGGCCCAAGGTTTTATGTTATAATCTTAGCAAAATGACATGACTGCCATGCAGGCTAATCTTAACTTTAGGGTGGTGATGATGGATCACGATGCCCATTGACTTCAACTCATAAGATAGTCCCTTGTTAGAAGAAAAGATACAGATCTAATGTAACTCTAGCTAGCTAGCTAATAAACGGTTGCACCAAATCAAAGATAGATTTAATTTCAGTTTTTAATTTAGTTCTTTAAGTTTCTCGTGCGGTCCTTTAACTTAATTTCAGTTTTTGATTTAGTTCTTTAAGTTTTTTTCTTCTAACTAAGTCCTTCAAGTTTCAAAACATACATGGTGTTGTCCTTTTTTCGAGTTTCCATTTAAAAAAAGCCAGTGTGTATGTTATGATGTTGTGGTTATAACAATGCTGATGTGGCAAGTTCAAAAAGTTTTAGTTAAAAAATCATATTGTTTATTTATTTTAAAAAATAAAAACCCTTAATTAAAAATTAATTAGGGTTATTCTTCTTTTTCGATTCAGAGGAATCCTCTCATAAATCACTAACAAGTTCTGACTCTAAACAAAAAAGCGTCTAATTTGAAATACATAATGGAATTATCTAAACACGAGAAAACTTGCATTCTCTAAAGGCTTCCTTTTGAAAAATAACTGTAACCCTGCCTCATTATATCCCTTCTTAAAACCCTTGTTTATTGGATTAGAGTTTTAGTGACATGCTTTTGAAGGTAGAGCAGGTGTCGAATAAGTTACCTTAGGGTATGTTTGGATGGAGGGTTTTGGAAGGGAGGGGAGGGTTTGATTTTCAATTCAAAATTGAGAAAGCTATAAAATATTTCTAAATAAAAATGAAGTGTGATTAATAATGTGTCATCATTATCTGTCATGTTATTCTTTCAATTTTCTAAAATCTCAAGATATTAAAATATAGATGAAACTCTTCAAGCCCTCCCCTCCTACTAGGGGTGTGCAGGGTACATAAACCACTCCATACTGTACCACACCACTATTAAAATTTGGTTTTGGTTTACTTATTTGTGCATACCGGTTCATATTTTATGAACCAATTCAAAACCAGTTTAGCACCGGTTAATTACCGGTTTGAATAATGAAAAAAAAAAACAAAAAAAACACAAAGAGAGGGATCAAGAGAGACATCTGAGAAGACAAATCATAAAAAAAAATTATGAAGGAAGATGAAGATCTACGATCGACGAACTACAGAATAATTGTATTTTGAGATCTACAAATGAGAATACAAAGGAAGAAGGAGATCTACAATTGCCAGTGACATCAACACAACTACAGTTGGTGAGCGACATCTACAGTCACCAAATGAATATGATGGCGGCGGAGGAGATAAGCAAGTTGGCGAGCGAAATCTATAGTCGCCGAACGACTGTGCCGGCAGCGGAGGAAATAAGTGAGGCGGTGGACTAGTGGTACGGGGTTGCAAAACAACTATGCCGACAGCAGAGGAAATAAGCTAGGTGGTTGACCGGTGGTGTGGGGTTGCAGAACGACTGTGCAGGCGGCGAAAATAAGCTAGGCGGTGGACTAGTGGTATAGGGTGGGTCAACGAGAGGAGATGGTGCTGCAAGTGAGTTGCAAAGAAGAGATAGAGATGATGGCACACGGTTTTACTTAGATGAGGGATACCGGTTTCTTACTGGTTTTGAGAAGAGGGATCCCAGTATTCCGTTTTTTTTACTAAATGGGGTGGGCTAGTAATGGTATGGGCTCTTATTAATCAGTGTGGTATGGTTTTTGGTATGGTTGAGGTATCCCAGTATTTTTGTGCACCCCTAATCCAGAGTAATCAGGCAGCTACAGCACGTGTCGTTAGATTTATAACTTCGTGAACATTCCTAGTATATATAGTTCCGTGGACTTTCATTCCTTCGTAATTTGCTACTGTATTACTAAAAGCTTACATGCCACACAATGAGAATGCACTTCAAAATTCAACACTCCCAGAAATTTTTATGTCTTTAGCTTATCTAACTAACACAGAATCATATTATAGGCTCTCACAAACATGAGATTTAATGATAAGAGACGGTTGAAGCAAATTAAAAAAAAGGACCAAATTTTCACGCAAGTCTCAATGTTTTAATATAAGGCATAAAGATATAACAGTAAGGATACCAAACCATTAGATGATTCGATACAACAAAATGCTCAAAATCCCAACTCACAATAGTCTTAGACGAATACAACTAAAACTAAGTCTAGAGAAAAGGTTCCCCTCTTGACCAAACCTCGAGACGATCAGAGCCATAACAACCTAACATGTCATGAAGCATGTGCTAGGATGGAAAGCTCATCTCATCTCCTGACCATGCACCTACTTAGATCTCTGTCTCATCTTTCGGCGCTTCCTCTTCAACCTCCTCATGCGCTTCTTCTTCCACTGATACATAACATCATTGAGTTAGACTACCAAGTAACAGCAAAATAAAAACTTACAGACAACAACCACAGTAGACAATACACATAATTTTTTTTTTGGTGAAAATAGAGGCCCAAAGGCCAGACAATACACATAATACCATCTACTAAGCATGCTATTATGATGAAGCTATGTTTACTTGATTTTGCAAGTAAAATTATACCACAACTACGCAAAAAAGATGGCTACAATAAAGGTTTTCTTTTCTTCAATAGCTTTAATGCCACTAGACTTATT
Organism: Astragalus glycyphyllos; assembly: GCA_963573325.1. Classification (NCBI taxonomy): domain Eukaryota; kingdom Viridiplantae; phylum Streptophyta; class Magnoliopsida; order Fabales; family Fabaceae; genus Astragalus; species Astragalus glycyphyllos. The sequence continues at coordinate 38,922,834 of OY754311.1, read as the reverse complement.
CAAAAGACATAAATGGTTTACTCAAAAACAAACGCAGAATCAATCCTCTAATGCTCTCCAAAGCACAACATACAATCACATTTTTATGCCTGTGACTGATGGCACAGCTTCCTCACAGAACAAGCCATATAGTTCAGCCAGACCATAGTATTGGAGAATGTTCGACGTGATTAAATGCATACCAACTATTATTCAAAGATGAATCTATTTTTTCCAAACAAAACCACACAGTACCACAGACAGGAAAACAAGCACCAACACAATGCTGGCAGCACAAGGGTAGCAGGTTCCTCGGAAAACAAAATCAACATTATCTCTAATTTTCTTCATCATGCTATTTGAAATTAATCCTTGTTTAAATTTTTATCATATTTATTGCTTATTTTAAAGGACAATGAAGCAGTGAAGAAAGTTAAAAACACATGAAATCAAAATAGTAATAGTAAATGAAATAAAAAGCAGAACAATACATCTATAAGCCTAAAATTCATCAGATTGACAAAAATCAAAGACATCACCAAATTACAACAACCATGCCTGAACCATTTACTACAAACACATCATCAAACGTAAAAATTCCCCTAAAGAAAAATCAATATTGAAATACTAAAAAGCAGGCATTTCTGTATCAAACATTAAACAGTAGAATGAATCATCTTAATTCCAATAATCCTATACCAAATCAAAATTGTGTTCGTCTTCGAAAAAATTGAACAGGTAAAAGATCATAACTTTACGATTCAATAAATATAAAAAATCGACGATGAAAAAGGCAAAGAAAATTCAGACAAAGATGATAAGAAATGAAACGCTAGCAATCGGAAGAAGAAGATTTACCTTAGCTCTCATGTTGGATGACGAACGCTAAACTTTTTCTCTCTACGACGGCAACTTTCCTCGGAAGGGAAATGAATCCGGTGAAAGCAAAACCCTCGTTCGGTATTTATAGTGCTGCGTTTTCGTCAAACGCGGATCCCTAATTCTTAGATGGGTCGGGTTGCGAGAGATGGGCCAATTCATAGTTATCGAAAATGTTTTTTTTTTACCCCCACCCATTGACTCCATACCCCCACGTAGTCAGCGAAAATTCGAAAATACCTCTAAAAAATTTACAAATTTACAAAACAATTACCATTTGTCACTTACATACGATTTGACCAGTCAAATTTCAGAGCGCATCGTATTTACCTCGTAGAAGATACATACGATTTCCACCAAAATTTCTCATCGTATTTAGCTATATACGATTTCCTCCAAAACCTGCAAAAACAAGTAAATCGTATTTACCTTTTTATAGATAAATACGATTTCCTCCAATATTTCGCATCGTATTTACCTCTTCTTAGGGTAAATACGATTTCTAATTTTTGGTAACTAACTTGTTTTTTTTTTCAGTGTCTTCTTATCGACGGACTGACCAGGCGTCGTCGTCTTCCGCTCCCAGCACACGCACCCGCCGGAGAGTTGCGGGACACGCCTCCACTAGGCGTAGGCGCGCTGAGGTCAGACAGCCCCCACAGCCGGAGTCCCCAGAGTTTGAGTACGAGCCGGGCCAGCAGTACCACCCGTATGAGGAGGAGGACCAGCATATGGGCGAGCCTCAGCAGCAGTTCTATCAGGCCCAGGACCAGCATATGGGCGAGCCTCAGCAGCAGTTCCACCACGATCAGGAGGAGCATTCTCTATTCACTGGGCTTAAGTGTAATGTCTGCTATCGTGTTCAGCTTAACCCAGTTAGTGAAATTTATTTTTTTACATTGTGTTTGTATTTAAATTCATCTTTTTTTACATAGCATAATTTTTTTTTAATTTTTTTAAAAACAGATCTATGAGCGTAAAGTGAAGGCTACGAACCACGGTAACAAGCTAGCTAAGAGACTCCTGCTCTATTCGCAGAACCACCAGTTTTGGGAGAGGTTCACAGCTTCAGGTTTGGCCCCCCTCATATTGACAGGGCATACTACTGTGGACCACGAGCTGCTGTCCGCTTTTGTTGAGAGGTGGCACCAGGAGACCTCGTCATTTCACCTACCATTCGGTGAAATGACCATTACTTTAGATGACATCTCCTGTTTGCTGCACCTTCCGCTCTCAGGCAGATACTACAACACAGTTTATATTATTTGCTGCATAATATAAAAATATTTGCACATTCTTATAATTGATAGGTACCATCCTACAACTAAAAATCAGAGTCAAATATTTTCTTTTCAAGATAACATTTACCCGTGCAACGCACGGGTCATACATACTAGTTGACCCCCTAAAGTACTGATTGACAACAAACCAACACTGAGTTTAGCTAAGTGATAACAATCAAATATGATTGTTATTACCTCTTATTTCAAGCTTAAATTATTGTTAATTCTCAAGCAATTGAGTGAATTATGTTGTAAATATGTTAGTTTAGAATAATTAAAGGTGCAAGCTTACTTATGTTATTAATGGGCACTTTGGTGCCCAATTGTGGTTTAATGTGTTTGTTTAATTGCTGCAGCACCTGCTGTGGCAGCATTGCCATTTTACGCAACATGAGAGAGAATGTAGCAAGAAACACGGAAATCAAGGCAAGGACAGCTGTCAGCGTGTGTCATGCGTGGGTGTGCGTGCCAATCATTGGTGATGCGTGAATGACCTAGGGTTTTGGGCAAAAAGGACATTGTGCCTTGAAAAGGACAAAATGTGCCTCCACCATTTAGGGTTTCTCTCATCCCGAGGCATTCCCTATATAAAGGCACTCACCCCCAGAATTAGGTCAAGCCGAATTTCAGAGGTATAGGAATAGCCTCTTGATTTCGTGCCTCCATTGTTACTTAGAATCAGTTGCTGGAATATTGATTGCTGCAGCAATACTGGAACTACTTCAATTTCGAAGGAGCTGCATTTTGAGAGCTGGAATCGCTTGGTGGATCACCATTGAAGCTGTCTCAGTATCAAGACTTGTAGTTGAACTTCTCTTCTCGGGTTTTAGTATGAATTTCCTACTTCCCTTGATGTTTAGTTTAGTTGTAATGTTGTGTAAGCTCAATATGAGCTAAACCTCTGTAGTTGGGATGCTATTATGAATTTAATGAAGTTAATTTGTTCTTGATGCTTATGTTATTGTGTTGAGCACTTTATCTTGTGTGTTTTACTACATCCATCTTAGCTTAGGGTTGGCCGTCTAATCTAAGTAGAAATACATTCACAGGAATGGTTTGTATTTATATCTCCCAAGATGACATGGTATGTTGCACTATAGGAATATAGTTGTTCCTTGCTTGAGTCCTAGGAATAGGAGAGGCATAAGCCATGAGGTACAACACTTAGGTGTAAAGCTGCTTGTTCTCCAGTAGCCTAGGGAAATAATCCTTTCTGAATTAGGAATAATTTGGGACGACTAAAGCCTAGTGTTAAGCATTAGGAATAATGCACAATTGCGGCAGCACCTAGTGCTGCAGCACTTAACATAGCATTCTGAGCATTTTAATGGATTTATTGAAGTATTGCATCTCAACTTGTTCCAAAATCTGATTTCATTACCCTGATACCTTTTTATTTGTTTGTTGCTTGTTACCCAACCAATTGTGTGTCATTTGCTTTTGTTACCAAAAAATCACTAATTGTTACTTTGATTAAACATTTGTTTACAACTTAATCCTCGTGGGAACGATCTCTTATTCACTGTATTACTTATTGCGATTGTGTACACTTGCACAAGAAACAATCACACGTTTCTACGCAACAAGTTTTTGGCGCCGTTGCCGGGGATTAAATTGATTAAACACTGTTTAATTAATTGGCAATTTAGTGATTTCTTTTGTTGCTAATTCTGGTGCTCTGTTTGTGGTTGTTTCAGTAAGTTAATTGCTGCAGCAACTGTTGCTGCAGCATATGTACAGGCGCAGATCACCAGAATATCAACTTCATCCTGAGATAGAAAGACTGTTTAGAGCTTTGAGAAGGGGACACGACCACTCTGGTCTGATTTCTTTGGGAAGAGCTGTCAATATGGCTACACCACCACCTTCTAATCATGGAAACACACCACCTCCTAGCAACCATGGTTCTGACAGACATACTATAGTTGCCACTGAGCAACCTGAACATGTGAGACAAGTTTTGAATGAAACAGTCATAGGCATGGCTAATGACAGGGACAGACCTATGAGGGATTATGCAATTTTTGACCCTCACACTATGCAAACTAGCATAGTAAGGCCTGAACTTGCCACAAATCATTTTGAATTCAAGTCTATGATGTTTCAAATGCTTCAAATAATAGGGCAATTTGGTGGAGGACCTACTGAGGACCCACATTTGCATTTAAAACAATTTGTAGAAGTTTGTAGTAATTTCATTCTCCCTGGTGTATCTGATGATGCTTTTAAACTTAAACTTTTCCCTTATTCCTTGAAGGATAGAGCTAAGGTTTGGTTAAATTCCTTGGAACCTAACTCTATCACTACTTGGAATGAGATGGCTGAGAAATTTATGACAAAATATTTCCCACCTATCAAGAATGCCAGGATGAGAACTGAAATTACATCTTTTAGACAAACTGACTTTGAAACATTGTTTGAAGCATGGGAAAGATTCAAAGAATTGTTAAGAAAATGTCCACATAATGGGTTGCCTATGGTTGTTCAAATGGAAACTTTTTACAATGGGTTGGAACCTCAAACTAGACTGATGCTTGATGCTTCCTCTGGAGGAGTCTTGCTGAATGGCTCTTACCAAGACACTTATGATCTTATTGAAACTATTGCTGCAAACAGTTATCAATGGCCAACAGCCAGGGTTAGTGCTCAAAAGAAAGTTGCTGGTATGCATGAAGTGAGTGAGGTTACTGCTTTATCTGCTCAGGTTGCATCCTTGTCCAACATGATCAAAAATATGAGTGCAACACCTGCTGCGGCAATTGAATCTGTACCAGAAACTAACGTGGCAGCAATTGAACAAGTACCAGTGGGTTCTGCTAGTTGTGTGTACTGTGGAGGAGGCCATTTGTATGAAGAATGCCCTGCAAACCCTATTTCAGTCAACTATGTTGGGTATGACAAGAACAATAATCCTTATTCTCGTACCTACAATCCTGGGTGGAAGAACCATCCTAATTTCAAATGGAGCAACAATGCAACACCTGCTACAGCTCCTGCAACACCACCAGGAACACCTACTCCATCCAAGGCAAAAGAAGAGAGCTCTATGGAACTTATGTTGAAGGCTTTCATGAATGAAACTAAAACTCAGTATCAAACCCAAGGAGCTGCTATCAAGAACTTGGAGAATCAACTTGGTCAAATAGCCACTGCCCTGACCCAAAGACCTAGTGGAGCATTACCTTCCACTACTGAACCAACATCTTCCAAGGGAAAGGAACAAGTCAAGGCTATATCTTTAAGGAGTGGGAAGGACTTGAAAGGACCATCTACTGACTCTAGTGATGGAAGTTCAATAAAAGAAAAAGATAAAAAAGAGAAACAAAAAGCACCAGATGCTGTCACAGTCGATGCTGCAGCATCTGATGCTGCAGCAATTCCATCAAAGATTGCTGATCAAGTTTTGCCTGATCCACCTTATCCTCAAAGGTTGAAAAAGGCACAACAAGACAAGCAGTTTGGTAAATTTCTGGAGGTGCTAAAACAACTTCACATCAATGTTCCTTTGGTAGAAGCACTTCAACAAATGCCCAATTATGCAAAGTTTATGAAAGATGTGCTTTCCAAAAGGAAGAGACTTGGGGAGTTTGAAACAGTAGCAATGTCAGAAGAGTGTAGTATGATCATGCAGAACAAGCTTCCAAGCAAATTGAAAGATCCAGGCAGTTTTACTATTCCATTCTCAATTGGTGAAACTTATACTGGCAGAGCTCTTTGTGACTTAGGTGCAAGCATCAATCTGATGCCTAAGTCTATCTTTGATCAGCTTGGTATAGGTGTTGCCAGACCTACAACTGTTACCTTGCAGCTTGCTGACAGATCTGTTGCTCATCCAGAAGGAATTATTGAGGATGTTCTGATAAAGGTTGATAAATTTGTATTTCCTGCTGACTTTGTAATTTTAGATTTTGTTACAGATAAGGAGGTACCTATTATTCTTGGAAGACCTTTCTTGGCTACTGGAAAGACTCTAATTGATGTGCAAAAAGGAGAATTGACTATGAGAGTCAATGATCAAGAGATTAAGTTTAATGTGCTAAATGCTCTCAAGTTCCCTGACCAAGGAACTGAGGAGTGCTCTTTTGTGATGTCTCTTGATTCTGTGGTTCAACAACACTTCTACAAGCAAAGTGATCATCTGGTGAAAGCTCTTTCTGAGATTGATAAGAGTGAACTTGTGGAAGAAGGTATTGTGCACAAGGAGGCTGAGGTGAAAGAATTATGGAGTAGGCATTATGAATCTCTTGATCTAGGGGATTCTAATCTCAAACAGAATGTGCCATCTATTGAAAAACCTCTTGTGCTTGAATTGAAAGAGTTGCCCAAGCACCTGAAGTATGCCTATTTAGGGGAAAATGATTCCTTACCTGTTATCATTGCTTCTGATTTATCCCAAAGTCAAGAGCATGATCTCATTACTACCCTAAAGAGGCATAAGAAGGCAATTGGGTGGCAAATGGCTGACATAAAGGGGATTAGTCCTACCATCTGCATGCATAGGATCATTCTTGATGAAAATGCTAAGAATAGCATTGAAGGGCAGAGGAGGTTAAATCCTATCATGAAAGAAGTGGTGAAAAAGGAGATCATCAAATGGTTAGATGCTGGCATTGTGTATCCTATAACTGATAGTGCATGGGTGAGTCCTGTGCAATGTGTTCCAAAGAAAGGAGGGGTCACAGTGGTGGCTAATGAAAAGAATGAACTCATTCCCACAAGAACAGTTATTGGTTGGAGGATTTGTATGGATTATAGGAAACTCAACAAGGCTACAAGAAAAGATCATTTCCCTCTACCATTCATAGACCAAATGCTTGATAGACTTGCTGGCAAGGAGTTCTATTGCTTTTTGGATGGTTACTCTGGCTACAATCAAATAGCTATAGTGCTTGAAGATCAACAAAAGACTACTTTCACTTGTCCTTATGGTACTTTTGCTTTCAGGAGAATGCCATTTGGGTTGTGCAATGCCCCAGCAACATTTCAAAGGTGTATGATGTCAATCTTCTCTGAATTCATTGAAAAATCTATGGAGGTGTTTATGGATGATTTCTCTGTCTTTGGGGGAAACATTCCAATTGTGCCTTGACAACTTAGAAGAGATTCTGGATAGATGTGAAGAAACCAACTTGGTCTTAAATTGGGAGAAATGCCACTTCATGGTCCAAGAAGGTATTGTGTTAGGACACAAAATCTCAAAGAAGGGAATTGAGGTTGACAAAGCTAAAGTTGAGGTGATTGAGAAGATGCATCCTCCAACAAATGTCAAAGGTGTTAGAAGTTTCTTAGGACATGCTGGATTCTATAGGAGGTTCATCAAGGACTTCTCTAAAATTTCAAAGCCACTATGTCAGTTGCTGCAGCATGACACTCCATTCGTGTTTGATGACTCATGTGCTGCAGCATTCCAGAAACTTCAAAGTGCTCTAGTTACTGCCCCAGTGATAGTGACTCCTGATTGGAGCAAGCCTTTTGAGCTCATGTGTGATGCTAGTGATTATGCCATAGGTGCTGTTCTTGGCCAAAGGTATGGTAAAGTCTTTCATTCTATTTATTATGCTAGCAAAACACTTGTTGAAGCTCAATTAAATTACACTACCACTGAAAAAGAATTATTAGCTGTGGTTTTTGCATTTGATAAATTTAGATCATACTTAGTTGGCACAAAAGTAATTGTTTTCACTGATCACTCTGCCATTAAGTATTTGATTGCTAAGAAAGATGCAAAACCTAGGCTAATAAGATGGGTTCTCCTCCTCCAAGAATTTGATCTTGAAATTAAAGATAAAAAGGGGGTGGAGAACCAAGTTGCTAATCATTTGTCTAGATTGGAAGGTGATAGTGCAGGTAATCAGTTTGGAGAAATCAAGGAAAGCTTCCCTGATGAGCAATTGTTAGCTGTTGTTGCTGCAGCACCTGATGCTGCAGCACCTTGGTATGCAGACATTGTCAACTTCCTAGTGAGCAAAGTGGTGCCATGTGATTTGAATTATCAGCAAAAGAAGAGGTTCTTCCACACAATCAAGCAGTATTATTGGGATGAACCTTATCTGTATAAGAAGTGCCCTGATCAGTTATTAAGAAGATGTGTGGCTGACGAAGAACAACAAGGAGTGCTGCAGCAATGCCATGCTGCAGCATATGGAGGACACTTTGGAGGTTTAAGAACAGCAGCAAAAGTGTTTCAATCTGGTTATTTTTGGCCTACAATTTTCAAGGATGCTCATGAGTTTGTTAAGAAATGTGATAGTTGCCAGAGGAGTGGGAATATATCAAATAAAAATGAAATGCCATTGTCAAACATCTTAGAGGTTGAACTCTTTGATGTTTGGGGGATGGACTTCATGGGACCTTTTCCTCCCTCTTTTAGCAACTCTTACATCCTTGTTGCTGTAGATTACGTATCAAAGTGGGTTGAAGCAGTAGCTTTACCTAACAATGATGCAAAATCTGTTAGCAAGTTCTTATTGAGAAACATTTTTACAAGGTTTGGAACTCCAAGAGCAATAATCAGTGATGAAGGCTCTCATTTTTGCAACAAATTGATTGAAAATCTCTTGGCCAAGTATGGGGTTAAGCACAAGATTGCAACAGCATATCATCCTCAAACAAGTGGTCAAGCAGAGTTGTCTAATAGAGAGATCAAGAGAATGTTGGAGAAAATGGTAGGACCTACCAGAAAGGAATGGTCAATTCATCTTGATGATGCTTTATGGGCTTATAGAACTGCTTACAAAACTCCTTTGGGAATGTCCCCCTACAGACTTGTGTATGGCAAGGCTTGCCATCTGCCTTTGGAGCTTCAATACAAATCACATTGGGCTATCAAAAAGCTCAACTTTGATCATACAAAGGCAGGGGAAGCTAGGCTATTACAATTGAATGAATTGGAAGAGATGAGGCACTTTGCCTATGAGAACTCAGCATTGTACAAGGCCAAGACCAAGGCATGGCATGATAAAAAGATTCAAAAAAGGGAATTAGTGGAAGGTGACCAAGTGTTATTGTTTAACTCAAGACTTAAATTATTCCCTGGAAAACTCAAGTCTAGGTGGTCTGGGCCATTCAAATTGGCAAAGGTGTACCCTCATGGAGCTGTGGAATTGTATAATGATTCAAGTGGAAATACCTTCAAGGTTAATGGGCAAAGAGTAAAGAAATACTATGGTGACTCAGTGGTGAGATGCAGTTTCATCACCATGATCCAAGACCCATGATCTAAGAAGGAAGTCTGGCTGAGGACTCTTAAACCAAGCGCTACTGGGAGGCAGCCCAGGGTTTTTAATCTAATAAATTAGTTGTTTTGTTTGTTTTGGTGTTTGTTGCAGGAATTAAATTTCAGCAAGTTGAAGTTTGAGGGTGTGACAGCAGTTGGTGCTGCAGCAGTGCTTCCAGCAACGTTGCTGCAGCAATAGAGAACAGTTAAGGAAAAAAATAAAATAATGGCAGTTATTCACCCAAGGCCTGATTGCGTCACCAGTGCATTGTCCAATCAATCACTTAACCGTCCACTCACTAAACCTCCACCATACACCTCATCCTTCATCCAACGGCTACTTCTTTAATGCATGCACTAAATCCACAAAACCGTCCCATCCCCTCAGCTTTATAACCACCCACTCTCTCCAATATTCCCACAATTTCCTCTTCAATTGCGATCAAGAAGTTGTAACCCTCCAAACAGCAAACCCTCGTTCCCAAATCTCCCAAATCTCTCACTCACCTTTACATGTTTAACTCCAATCTTTGATCAACAATGGTGAGAACTAAGGTCAGTGCTAACAAATCTTCTGGAAAGGGCCAATCATCCTCTGGCCGTGGTGAATCAAGTCATGCCAGGCGAAGAAGCATGAAAAATCAAGAAGTCACTGCTGAGGAGAAGTTCTCTGCTATGAATTTCTAGGCAGAGAGAGGATTCTTGCTGACAAATGCATCTGATGCGTTCGCATCTGTTGTGAAGGCATTAGGTTGGGAGCAGTTGGTGCAGCAACCAAAATACTTTTACCCCTCTGTGGTTCGTGAATTCTATGCAGGAATTGCGCCTGAGAAAGATGGAAAGCCTCAGCTATTCTCAACTGTCAGAGGAGTAATCATCAAATTTGATTCCATGATGATCAATGAATGCTTGGGGCTGAGTTACCATGGCCTTACATTTGCAAAGAATTTTGAAAAATGGGGCAAGAAGGAGATGGAAGCAGTCAAGAAGAACATCACAATTCCTGGTACTCCATGGGAACCCTGCAGTGCCAACGAATTCAAGGTTAAGAGAAGCAACCTCAACCATGAAGCAATGGTCTGGTTTAACTTTGTCAAGCACACTCTACTGCCAACTTCTCACACCACAAATGTTGAAAAGGAAAGAATGATGCTGCTGGACGCAATTTTGGGTGCAAAGGACGTTGATGTTGGAAGATTAATTTCAAAGGAGATCCTGATTTGCTATTCCAAAAATGCTGGGTATCTTTTCTTTCCCTGCTTGATTACTGATTTATGTATTAAAGCTGGTGTTGAAATCAAAGGGGAGAAGAAAGAATTCCCTCTTGCTGCTTTCCCGGATACCAGAAGATCAAGGGGAAGGCAAGTTGCCTTGTAAGAACTGATTGTATGTCATGAATGAAAAGACGGGCGGAACACTCTTTTTCCCACAAGGTTTTTTATCGAGGTCCGCCCGACCGTTAAATAAGACAAGACATTTTCTTTTATATATGTGTTCATATGTCTCTTTAATTATGAACAGCCAATCGAGAACGAAGCTCAAAGGTTCAACCTGCCATGCGAGTAAAGTTCAAACCGCGTTCGATAAACTGCGCCGTCAGGATACAACGCTTAAACGAATTTAGGCACAATCGAAGCGACCTGAGATTGGTCACACCCCTGAGGACGAGTTAAATCCAAGTCGAACCTTGGTAAACTGTCCAAAGGCACTTAAACGAATTTAAGTACAAACGAAGCGACCTAATATTGGTCGCACCCCCAAGGGCGAGTTAAATCCGGGTAGAAACCTGGTAAACTGTCCATGGGTGTTCACTATCCTACTCGAACGAAACGGGTGGAAAGAATAAAATAACAAGCGAAGATACCGAGCCAAGCGAATAAGGCAATAAGATAACGAGTGCCCCTCCTTCGGGGAGGATCGAGTGCTCCTCCTTCGGGGAGGATCGAGTGCTCCTCCTTCAGGAAAGATCGAGTGCCCCTCCTTCGGGGAGGATCAAGTGCTCCACCTTTGGGGAGGATCGAGTGCGCCTCCTTCGGGGAGGATCGAGTGCGCCTACTTCGGGGAGGATAGAGTGCCCCCCCTTCGGGGAGGATCGAGATCTCCTCCTTTGGGAGGACCAACTCAAGTGGAGCGACCAGATGACGTCAACGAACATGCACTTAAGTGAATATGTCAAGGGGTAGGGCCGAAACCCGACCAGTCAAAAATAAAGACGACCTCACTCACGCACGAAGCGGGAAAGAGGAATCTCGCCCTCACATTAGTCTGCAAGCCATAATGTTGGCTGTGGTTGTCCGATTGAGGTATGAGAGCATGCGTTGGAAAGATGAGAAGTAGAGCTACAATTCGTATGTTGAGCTAGAAATCCAATTCGAACGTCCTCAACCCCTTCTGGTCGCCCAAGATTGGGACGACCACTTCTTGGTCGCCCGCGTGCGACCTTGGAGGACGGTCTGGTCCGAGGTCCATAACTTCGTCCATATTTATTCGATAGGGGCGTGTGAGTATGCGTTGGAAAGTTAAGAAACATGCCTACAACTTTCATGTTGTACGCAAAGTCTAATTCGAACGTCCTCGACCCCTGATGTTCGCCCAAGATTGGGACGACCACTTCTTGGTCGCCCTCATGCGACCTTGGAGGACGGTCTGGTCCGAGGTCCATAACTTCGTCCATATTTATTCGATAGGGGCGTGTGAGCATGCGTTGGAAATTTAAGAAGCATGCCTACAACTTTCATGTTGTACGAAAAGTCTAATTCGAACGTCCTCGACCCCTGATGGTCGCCCAAGATTGGGACGGCCACTTCTTTGGTCACCCTCATGCGACCTTGGAGGACGGTCTGGTCCGAGGTCCATAACTTCGTCCATATTTATTCGATAGGGGCGTGTGAGAATGAGTTGGAAAGTTAAGAAGCATGCCTAAAACTTTCATGTTGTATGTAAAGTCTAATTCGAACCTCCTCGACCCCGGATGGTCGCCCAAGATTGGGACGACCACTTCTTGGTCGCCCTCATGCAACCTTGGAGGACGGTCTGGTCAGAAGACCATAACTTTGTCCATGTTTATCCGATGGGGACATGTGAGCATGCGTTGGAAAGCTTAGATACAGAGCTACAATTATTATGTTGAGATAAAAATCCAATTCTGACGTCCTCGACCCCTGATGGTCGCCCAAGATTGGGGCGACCACCTCTTGGTCGCCCGCGTGCAACATTGGATGGCTGTTCAGTATAGAGACCATAACTTCGTCCATGTTTATTCGATGGGGGCGTGTGAGGATGCGTTGGAAATCTTAGAAGCAGAGCTACAGTTCTTATGTTGAGCTCAAACTCTTATTCAGACGTCTTCAACCCTTGCAGGTCACCCAAGATTGGGGTGCTCACAGCACGAAAATGGACAGTTGGCACCATGGAGGGCTATCTAGTCTGACAACCTTAGAGGCATGGGCAACCAAAAGATACTCAGCATCGATCGTGCAAGGATGAAAGAGCAAATGAACTTGAGCAAAGTAAATCATGCAACAAAGTACCAAAGTATGAACGATCAAATTATGGGTTACAACAAATCAAATACAACGGTCGTCCAGGGGAGAGGATGGTCTGATCGCCGGATGAGAGGATGGTCTGATCGCCAGACAAGAGGATGGTCCGATCGCCAAGTAAGAAAATGGTCTGATCGCCAAAGTGAGGTGGTCACCTAAGATCACAGAAACCAAATTACTAAGTTATCCAAGTCCTACCAAGCCCATCACGCAAAGAAATTGAACCAAGAATTGTAGGGAAATTACCTGGGTGACAGCGTACTCGTCCAAACCGAAAGAGGAGAGTGCCCGCCCAAAGTACAACCTGGTAAATCAAAACACCAAAGTGGTTGAATCCCATCAAGCTCAATACATTGAAATCAAATAGTGCGTAAAGAGGGAAAAAATGAACGAGAGCGATCGGGTCGTCCAACGATCAGGTTGTCCAAACAACGGGAGCGACCAGGTCGTCCGGACAGATCGTCCACGAGGAGCAATCAAGTCGTCCAACGACCAAGTCTATCAAAAAATGCGAGCGACCGAGTACCTCGAGTGTTCAATCTGCGCAGATATGTCAAGTGTTCAACGGGAGCGACCAGGTACCTCGAGAGCGACCGGGTCGTCCAACAACCGGGTCGTCCGTACAGATCATCCACAAGGTACCTCACCCACTTCACTACTCACTCGAAATCGCAGATCATCCCAAACCATGTAACAAAAATTAAAGGAAACGGCAATACCAGGTCGTCCGTAAAGGAGCAGGTCTCCTGCAAGAGGGAAGAGCAGATCGCGCTGTTGCCCAAGGGACTGGTCGTCTGGGAAGAGCAGGTGCAGGTCATCCCGCGCGCGAAAAACCAGACCGTCCTTTGCGCGAGACGACCTCGTCCGTTGCGCGAGAAGAGTAGGCCCCCTTTCCGATCGTCCGCTACGAAGAAGAGGATCAGGTCACCCAAGCTCACGGATCGTCCACCTTCGAAAACGGCACAGGTTGCGCAGACGAGGAAATCAGGAAATCAGATCGCGCCGCGATGATCAGGTTGTCCTCGATACCGGGTCGTCCTTGCGCCATTGGGAAGAGAGAAGATGGCTCGTGAATGCTGGTCTTCCCACCACAAGCGATTGCTCAACTCGCGGATAGGCCAAAACTCCCGTGCGCGAAGGTGTGGTCTCGCGAAGGATGGTGGATCAGGTCGTCCCGGCGAAGGATCGGGTCATCCCTGCGAAGGATCGGTTCGTCCGTGAGGTGGTCGTCCGTTTGGACTGATCCTCCCATCTGGCTGGTCGCCCACTACGAGGGATGATCACTCCAACGAGTGTCAAATGATCCTCCAGAGGGAATTTTTAGAGAAAAATTCTTCTTTTGGAGCTTATGTGAACAGAATGAAGGGAAAGAAAAGACCCCTCTCATCCACCTTATATATGGGCCCAAGAAAATAGCCCAATAAAACATTAAAAATGTTCAAGATTCAGTGAAGTCAAGACGACGCGAAAAATACCCATCACTGATCAAACGATCCGTTACGATCTAGATCACCGAAAAACATCAGAAGTAACGACTGGGGGCACGACCATCCCGATTACACGTCAAGCCTACGCCCGCTCAACGATCGACCTTGGCTTGGGGGGCAACTGTTCTGGACTGGGCCAGTTGTCAGGCCCAATCCACTAAGTGATCATCCAACCCAGCAAGGGGAGGATCCGCTCGACTGATACTTGGGCCCCCAGCGCAACTGGGCTATCCAACGTCAACGATCCGAACTTATCACTATAAATAACATCAGTCACCAGGTGTCAGGTACGCAATTCATTCGAATATTCACTAGATTGTACTGTAGCTCGATATAGCTGACTTGGGCGTCGGAGTGTCCTTGCAGGTACACCCCCCGCGCGTTCAGGTCATCCTCAGCCTACAGTAGTAGACGATGCGTCCCTCGATCATCCAAGCGGAAGACTCGTAGGTACGGTTCACGTTCAGATCTTAAATATTGGACCCTTAATTATACTTGTAGCATATACTATCTTTTTTAATGAACTATATCTAAAGTTTTTCCGATCCCTCAAAACATAATGCTTAACGTCACACTTAACTTATTTTGACAAGAAATTATTATTTGTCACCAAATTAGTTATTGAAGATGAAACTTTGCATAGTTGAACACTTAAAAGTTTTTTGAACTCTAAAGCACCAAAAACAGACCACTTAGCATCGTCCTTTACATATTTTGTCAAAAATTTAATTTTTTTACCAAATCGATTATCGAGGAACATCGTGTATTTGAACATTTTAAATTTTTTCCGGAATCTAAAAATACTCTTTTAAAGGCCCTAAAAAATTGGATTAGCTGAAGACCTTGTGCTATTGCACAGGGCGCACAACCTAATGACCGGTACCGCTATTAATAATTTTTTCAAACGACCAATTATTAATGGAATTCCTTGTCGGCTTTCTGTAAAATATTTTTTTGGGCTGAGGCTTCCAAATACAAAAAACCAACCCGACTCATTGGGCATGCAGCAATGTCAAATCTCTTTAGGAAGAGCTCTGCCGCTTATTGTAGTTCTACTCAACTTGAGAGATTAGTCTTTGTAGTTGCGCGCAGAGGATACTCAGTTTCTAAAAAAATAATAACCAACCCGCAATGACTAGGGTGTTATTAATATAAGGGAAATGTTTCGTAGTACGAAAGAAGAGTACGAATTTTGAAGAAAAGCAAGCATCCTGTTTTAAAAGCAGCCCACCCATGTAGTGTTACCAACCACACTGTATATTATTTTCACGTGTTCGTCTCTTTCGTTTCGTACCATCTAGCATTGCTCTTAATATAATTAACTCTACTTATCGAAAAAAAGAAGAGATAATTAACTTTTTTTTTGTAAAATATAACTTTTTTTACGTAAAATAATATATAATAACTAACCATTTGAATTGTGTTCTGGAGTGGGCCGAAGCCCAAATCCAATACTCTAGCGCTAGATCGGCCCAACAATGAGGGGCACGAAAGCAAGGAACCACATCAACGGCTCCGATCTGTCCGTACGATCATCCGACGGCCGAGCGCGACTCACGCTCACTATATAAGCATTCATTGCGTCAGTTGTCAGGTACACACTATTCACCAATACGTATATTTTGCTCGTCCGTTCTTGATTTGGGCGTCGGAGTGTCATCGCAGGTACACCCGCCCTCCGGAGCAGAGTTAGGAGAACGACCAAGGCATACAGAGATCTAAGACCTGGAAAACAGCAGTCAAGGACATCAAAGGTACAGATCAATTGGCGACCACAGTGGGAGCCCACGTGCTTTCCACCATTCGTACAGATGCCACCAAAGGCAGCTCGAGGCCGACCAAGGGCCACCGCTCGTCTACAAAGTGTGGCTGAAATCCCCGCTCGACCACCACCAGCAGGTGTTGAAGGCACCAGCGCCACCCCCGCACAACAGGTTACGGTGGAACTCCCTGCCGACCTGGTCCAAGAGCTGCGAGAACTACTGCGCAACCGTAATCAGGCTCTGAATCGCAATGATGACCGCCTCACACACCTAGAAGATCAGATCGCCTCGAGGAGAGCGCACACAGCACCAGAGCAGCGACCTCACCATGAGGGCACTTCAACCGTGCGAGCACGCCCTTCAAGGGCCCATCGATAGCCTCCGTGAAGGCAGCTGGTCCATCGATATCCACCCCCGAGGAGGGGATGAGGAGGAGCGACCACCCCACCAAGAAAGACCACGTCCACGGTTCGACCGGTTCGCCCGCCCGTTCTCGAAGCCGATCTACCGAACGATACTCGTATCGATCAAAAGCTTACACCAATCACTACGGTCAAGATAGAAGGGATACCGGACTTGGACCGTATACCAGAGAAATAGATGAATTCCGCATCCCGCGCTCTTTGCAGAAGCCTCCAACCGACCTTAAGATGTACAACGGCATGAAAGATCCGGACGCCCATTTAAAGCACTTTGATATTATGATGAAGTATCGTGGAGCGCCTGGGCCGGTCAAATGCAAGATCTTTCCCCTTACTTTAGAGGGGTCAGCGTTGGATTGGTTCACGGAACTAAAACCCAATACCATTTCATCCTGGGAACAGCTGGCAAGGGTGTTCACCGCTCGTTTCACGACTTCTAGAATCAAGCCAAAATCCCAAGATGTTCTGATCGCCATCAGACAGGGTCCGGAGGAGTCTTTGAGGAGTTATGTGGAATGGTTCAACCGAGAAGCCGACCAAGTCAGGAACTTAGACGACAACCAGAGGTTGTTCTTCCTAAGGACAGGACTCTTAAGAGGAACTCGTTTTGAAGTAGAAGTGGGACTCCACGTTCCCAGAGACCTAGAGACGTTCCTCAGGCGATCTCAAAGGTTCGTGAATTACGAGGAAAGAACGACCGCCATAGAAGCCGCTGAGGCGGGCATGAGTCAACGCCCACGACCAGAAAAAGATCAAAGGATTAGGGAAGAGTATGCCGGTAATCGCCTGAGCAAAGAAAATAAGGTCAAGAGGTTTGCTGAGCGCACCAAGTTGAACACTTCGTACGCGAACATATTGGCGGAATGTGCGAACACTGAATTCAGGGATATTAAACCACCAGAACCTCTCGTGCTTAAAGACGGGCAGCGCCCATCCAAGAAATACTGTAGATACCACAAGAGCAATGGGCATGACACAAACAATTGCATGGCTCTTAAAGATGATGTGGAGGCCCTGATCAGAAGAGGAAAGTTGACTCAATATGTGAAAAGAGATAACGG